>JBAMBP010000775.1:0-585865 GCA_037044515.1 Phortica magna | reverse complement strand
TGTGTACATGCTACTTGGTTCGGTTGGTATTGCTGTCATTTCTGTTTCTCAACTGTGTGTGTGTGATTAATTAAATAAAAATAGCAGCAAAACAAATTAAGACATCATCATAGCAAAATATATGTAATAAATATATAATATAATATATTTATAATTTGTTTTTTTTTTTTTTTTTGTATTTATAAAAAAGCTTTCATCTTCCAATGCCAGCAGTTTTCTATCTTCTCTTGCACTATCAACTACTTCACTCTGCTACATTTCCAATCTGTTTGCACAGACTTGTCGTCCTTCAGTCCATCATATGAAACACAATTCCTTTAGAGCAACTTAACGCTATTGGAGCACTGGCAAACTGTTCTGGGTGATTCAGTAATGCAGAAACGTAGAAAATTGCTATTAGGCAGCATACAAATTTGGGATAACAATTTAGCTACGCTTTTGCTTGTTTTTTGAGTTGTAAATACATTAACATACATATTTGTTTGTATACTCGGCTTAAAGCGTGTCTGTATATATGTGTAAACTGGCTGTGTGTGTGTGTGTGTTGGTGTTCTTAGATTAAAACTTTGTATCTTTTTTTTTTTGAAAATGCTTAAAGGTTTCATATCTCTCGCTAGATTTCTTTATCCTTTTGTCTTAAATATAAATTAGGTAAAATGTTTGAATTTGGTTTCGTCGTTTAGCAACAAAAGCAGCAGCAGCAGCAGCGTCTGTGTGTTGCGCTTAGAAAAGCTTTACGCGTCGCTTCAATTCGTTTCGTCTCCATTGCGGTAGGCGATAAAACTCGGAACGTGGACATGACAATATATGCTCGAATTCCATGTCTGACAAATGACGCTGCAAAAATTGAGATAAAAAAATATTAAATTCTTATTTTATAAAAATATGTTCATGTTATAACTAACCTCCAGGTTACAGCGATCGACATCCGATGGCAGACGATAGTTTGTGATGATTAACAAGTGATAAGGGTATATTTTCGCTGGCTCATGGACGAGCATCGAGTGCGCCATATTGGGCAAGCTGCGTCTGATCAAACCGGCCTGGGGATAATGATACGACAATGCGCCCGAGTATGTGCTCGATGCTGGCAAATCGCCGCCCATCTAAGAAAAATAGTCGAATTGAATAATTCATTGAATATCGCAAATAAAAAAACATTTAATGCTCACCAATGCGCGTCTATCACCCTCAGTAATTGAATCAACAGATGCTATATTAAAAAGGATTTGAATCAAGCTTATTAGTTATGATTCGTGCCGAGCGTTTTAAAGCATTACTCACCCTCCGATTTGCCACAGCTCAAGTCTGTGCTGTGCGTCTTATCGCCAAGACCTCCATATGAAAAATCCTGCGAATAGGTTTTTTTAAGGTTTAAATTAGTTTTTATTGAAAACAAAAAAGTTCAAAGCCAAAGTAGAAAAATGTTAGGCACATAAGCATTGTGAACTACACATGCCAACAAAATAAAAGAAAACCTAAAATTATACAAAGTGCATCATAAAGTCGAATCTCAAATTATACTAACAAAACCAAAAATAAATATATGAAGTAATCGATAAAGAAACCAAAAATGCAAATACGCCGCTGAACATGCATGAGAAATGATTTTGTTAACAAAGTTTTGTGTAAGTCGTGTTCTTAGCTGAATACGGCCTAAAACTCCATACAAGCAGAACAGCAACAAGCAAAAAACCCAAAGGTCAAATTTCGGGGTTAACAAGACAAAAAACAAATTGAAAAAAAATTAAAATACCACAAAAAACAAATATAAATGACTGCGCACAAACATCAAAAGCAATTCTTACAGTGGCACCATGCATCGTTATAGCTGCGGCAGAGGTGGTGGAACTAAATGTATGCGAACGTGGAGCTAAGCCGTATCCGGGTTTTGGCACATGACGCAGTGCGCTAACCACTGCACGTGCACATAAATTTATATATATGATGAGTGTATGTGTTTCGTGGTAGTGATGATGGTGATGATGGTGATCATGATGATGATGATATTGTTTGCGTTGTTGATAACGTTTGTGTTGTTGTTGTTATTGTGTTAGTAGTTGTTAGTTTGTTGTTCGATTGATTAATATATTAATAGATTGAATTGTTGTTTAGTATTAAATTTCAGAGCGTGTTTTACACAATAGAACAAACATTGATTACAAAAAAAAAAAAATTTATCCAAATATGTGCAATTATTCACCAGATACCCATGTGTCGTACGAAGTCATTTAGTTGCGGTTAATGCATTTTTGGTTAGTTTATATTAATACAATTTTTTATTTTTTTATTGTGGTTACGATAGCACAGCATGATGATGAAGATGATTATAATGATGTATTTTAAGTCCGTAGTTAATCCGGTAGCCGCAGTAAAAATAGAGAAATTTTATTAAGGTTAGAGAATGACGCCAAACAAATGAACAACAAAAACAAGTAGTTAATCATAAACGATCAAGTTTGTATGTGTGCGTGTCGGTAATGTGTGCGAGAAGCACCAAAAGCCCAAACATAAAAGGGGTACAGATCCATTGGCGGATTCGGGGCTTAACTTACTGAACTGTAACCGTTACGTATGTAGGGCGGCAAGGTTGACGTTTTGAATCCGTATCCGGGCTTAGGCGGCGAACGATAGGAATGTATGGCTACGTTGTTTTAACGCAAAATCAAAAATATACGCGCACACCGCATAGAAAATTTTAAAATCAAAATTAAATTAAAAACAAAATAAACTTAAAAATAATAAAACAAGCGCGTTACATTTTTTCGATTGTTTGTTTTTTTTTTTCTTCACTTTTTTATTATCTAAAACTGTGCGTAGTTGGGCCTTAAAATTCGCTCGCGACGCTTACCGTTATAGCTGGGCGCATTGCCGAGCGATTTGCCAAGCGAGCCGCGATAGCTCGTCGAGCGATCAAACATTTCGTCCTCGTAGAAGGGTTTCTGGTGATCAAGATTGCGTGATGGTGAAGCGCCAATCGGTGACTCGTACCTGTGTTGGACAAATGTTTTGGTAAAGATCAAGAATGATTCAACAATTATTGCATTACTATACTATATTACTCTACCTCAGTTTAAGTATAGGCTCTTTGGCTGCTGATGGCGTGCGTGATGCATTTCTCGGATCTAGATTATTTTGCTTCCATTTGCGATATTTCGCATGCTCCTTAAGGTCCTTTGCAATGGCTGAACCAATGCCCGAATTCAGTTTCTCGAGTTCTTCAGCTTCGCGATGTAGGCGCCTGCAAAGTAAAGCAAAACAGTTACAAAATGTACAACAATTTTGTCAGTTGCTAATAGTTTACGTACGTTTGTACTTCGCCATTTTTGGTATCGTCCACCTGATCCTCCTCGTCGTCATCCGATGCTGGCACGCCCTTGTACGAATCACTGTACCGCCTGCGACGTTCGGGATCTGTGTACGGATACGGCGGTGCCGGGAAGTCATCCCTTTCGATTTTCGGTTTCTCGCCCGGTGGCGGCTTCTTCGCTGCCGGATAGTGTGAGAGCTCAATCGGCTCTTCGTTGTTCATGCCCGGACTTTTGGGTCGTGGCGTTTCGGACCGTATCGCATCAACCAATACTTTCATAGCGCTGCGTGTACGTGAATGTGGACGTGACGGTGGCCGACTGCCAGCCACCGAGCCAGCATTGCTTGTCGCATACGATGATGGTCGATGGAAATGCGGCGAAATGGCGGTCTTATCGTACGGATCGATCGGTTTGCGTAAATAATGCGGCGCATCCGTCAGATAACTGTAGGTGTAGATACGCGATATATCCTCGGCATTCGGACGACCGTATTCGCGCAATATCAGACCGGGACTCACTGTGCGATAGTGCTGAAAGTTGCCGAAAGGACATTATCAGTACAAAAATCGTGTGAATTTTTAGAGTTTGTTTCTTGCTTTGTTGTGCAGTGTAGAATTATTTTTGCTTATTTATTTGAAATTAGTAATTTTTGTTTATTTAATTTGTTTTTTTTTTTTTGCAATTTGTGTATGAAGCCAAAGTTAAATAAAAATAAAGGTAACAAAAACAGAGAAAATAAAATGGGATAGTAATATTAAAAACAAACCTTGCGGCTAGAGGAATAAAGTGAACCATTAAAACTCGGTGTTCTGGAGCGAATGTACTGAAAACAACGAAAACGAACAAAATCAAGGCAAGCTCAAATAAAAGTGAACAACTAAAATGCATAAAAAATAATAATCAGTGTCATTCTATATACAGAAAGATATGTGTGTTTATGTATGTGTTTGTTAAGGATTACTCGGAATCAAGGTAGGTACATCGTTTGGGTACAAGGAGTGGTGACATTTTCATTGTGTGTGTGTTTGTGACATTTGATGAGTGCACGCAGCGTGCGACAAACATATAAATTAGTAAAGTAAGAAAAGAAAATAAATAAAAAGCTGGAATAGTTAACTAAAAAATAATAGTAATAAAAGTGTGTAAGTGTTTATGTAGGCATGGGTGCAAGAGCAACGGCCTCGTTCACCTACCATATCGCTCAATGCGCTCGAACTGATACGGTCGCATTCCGTATCCGTAAAGTTGCCATTCGAAGCACCGCCAGCGACCGAAGTTGTGCCGCCGTTCAATATCAGGCCCGATTCCGATGGACCCGGACCACAGCGTGGATGCCAAATAGCGCTGCCTTGCAAGTACATTTCCTCGCCATCTCCAAATGGATCACCACATTTCGTGCAACGCGCACAAGTTGGATGGAAGTGATGATTATCGCCCGCCTGCAACACTTTGCCGCTAATAAAGCGATTGCAGTAGGCACACTTCACGCCGAAAGATTTCTGATAGCATTTCTCACAGTACGGCACACCATCCTTGCCCATGTACTCCCCGTTGAGCACCGCCGTACATGCCTTACAGCGGAAGCACCAAACATGCCATTGCCGATCGAGTGCAACCAACGCCTGACCCTCCTTCAACAGTTCACCGCAGCCGGCACAGTCGTTCGGATCGTAATCCTCCTTAAGGTGCGCTTTATCCGAAATAACGCCGCTCGTCACCTGTTGGTGTGCTGTGGCGCGTGTTGGACTTTCGGCCTGTGGCGACGGCGAAATTGTGCCCTCTTTACGCGGCGCAGCGTTGTTCAATTGCTGTTGCCGTGTCGGCGAAATGGGCACGCCTGCAACGCAATTCTCGCAAAGCACCTCTTTGCCCGTATTGGTTACCTGTTGATCATTCCAATATATGTGCATATGTTAATGTATAATTATAGGTATGCATATGTGTGTGGACTCACCTTGCTGCCCGATTTGAATGGCTGCTTGCACTTGGAGCACGTGAAACATTTTTGGTGATAAGTTTTACCCATTGTCGATACAACCTCACCCTCGACATACTGCTGGCAGGTAGCGCACTTTGTGCCATACAAACGCTGATAGTCGGGAATGCAGTAGTAAGCACCGTCCTTCGTAAAGAAGCCACCGGTTGCCAGTGACTTCTTGCATTGGCAGCATTGAAAGCACGACTTATGGAAGTGATTGTCAGCCACACGGAGCACCTCACCGGAACACTTTTTCGTGCACTTGGCACAGTAAATCTTCTGTTTGCCTGCAATAATAACAACAAACATTTTTTAATTAACTAAAATAATTTTCGAATAAATATAATTAAACAAATTAGACACACACAATCAAAGCCTATGAAAAATCTAATTGGTCTTTCGACTTAGTCGAGCTCACTAGAATTACGTATGCGTCTGATGTCACACACATTCCAGCCAGTTGGCAGCTTGGTGTGGCCTCCAATTAGCCAGTTGGAGATTTAAATATTTCGCATTCAAAAATAAAATGAATAAAAATAAAGTAATTGGAAATCGCTTACAATTGCCTTTCCTTTTTATCCAAATTCATTAAATTCATAAAAAAAAGTATTGCATGTGACTCACAGTTGTCATTTCAAAGTAATCTTATCATTGATAAGGCCAAGGGCAGCACTTTTATAAGTTCTTCGCTTGCCTTAAGTGATATGTCTACATAAGAACCGCGAAGACATGGCAATGAAGCAACATTCACACATACATACATACATACATACATACATACGAAAGAACGAATGTATGTGCGACTCAAGTAAAATTGTTGGGTATTGACAATTGGAATTTCGCATTTTATGTGTTAACTTGCTAACAATTACATAACATTTGACTGCTTTTCGAAAAAATATTATTTTTCAATAATCATCGTGTTTTTTTTAGAAAAGAAGCACTTCAAATAAGTTGTTGAGTTAATTATATTTGCAAAAAAAACTAATTAAACACTTTTAATTTATCATTCTACATCAAAATATTAATATTTATACTGATAATAAAAAAGATTATATTAAAATGAGAGTTTAAACAAAGAAAAGAAAGATACGAATTATGTACGCTTACTGAGCGCTTTTTCTAAGCAAAATATAGTGGTTTTGTTATACTTTTTTTTTATTTTAAGAGTAAATTAGAAATAATCGCACTGTTTCAAAACAAAACACGATCTACAAACATAAAAGACAACAAAAATCCCCAATAAAAGCAAAACCAAAATGTTTTGGATAAAAACTTGTTGGGGATTTTTGTTGTATGTTTTCTTTTGTTTCTCAAAATGGGGAAAACGCGGTATTGAACGAATTGTCATCATCATTATTATTGCCATCATCATAATCATCAACGTCGACCATGACTGATGATGATCTGCGCTGCGAACGAGCGTGTGTGCAACGGTTTTCAAATGCGCTAATCACAAGTGCAAAGCGCTGCGCTGCGATGCGACACAACGAGACGAAAAGTCAGCGTTCCATAAAGGAAAAAGCAACAACAATTTAATTCGTTGCGGGTTTGTTTTATATAAAAATGTTCGCTTGAATTTGTTGTTTTAGCTTGTATTTTGTTTTATATTTATTGAGCTTTTTCTTCTTCCAAGCATTGCTGAACAAATATTTCCAAAATAGAATTTTTTGATAAGACTGCGCATATGAGCTTATATGAATGAGAGAGTGTATAGAGCAAATGTCGGCCAGCCAAGTTGGTAGGGCTTACATCTACATGTGTCACCGTGTGATTGTATATGCGTATGAGTGTGTGTGTGTGGCCTGTCTCGTATTAGCAGTAAAAAGCCGTTGCGATCATCGTCGATTCGCTCAATGTAGTGAAACGATATAAAACGGTGACGTACGTGCACCGTCAGTGATTCGAATATGACTTTGTTGTTGTTATTAATATTGTAGATTTATACGTGTGCTGATTATTTCATTACTGTGTTGAGCTTGTTGATTATTATGCAACCATTTTTCGAATTGTATTTCTGTAGTAAACAAATTCTACCTCATTGTTTTGTTATGTCTTTTTTTTGTTTCTAAACGTATTTTGAAATCTTCTTCAAGCACTCTGTTTACCCAATTTTTTAGCGCTCACATCATAATTATATGCGAAAAGATCAGTTCTCAGACACAAAACATAAATAAAAAACCTCACAAAGAAAATAAATTCAGTTTGTCGGTGTCAATTCGTGCGCTTGTATTTGTGTGTATATACATACATATGTGTATATATAAATGAGTGATTCGTTGCGCGCTTCTACAGCGAAGCAGTAGAAATGAGGGGGTAGAGCGGGTGGCGCCTGTGCGTTCTTTTACTACACAACCAACATTTTTTTTATTGTAATTACGGCACCGATTTTGCGCCGATGATGTCACGCCGTGTGCAAAGCAAACTAAAGCTACAACTTCTATTAAAAGCGCGCATAGACAAGCCTCGATTTGTGCTGGTTTAGCGAGCATGTAGCGGTCGGTCGGTCGGTCGGTTGGACGGGCATCAAGCCAAATGACGTGAAGTCAAAGTCGAAGTTGCCTCATCGTAAACTAATGTACACCGCACGCCGTCGACCGACCAACGCTCCAAGAACTCATAGTGGAACAGGTTGTGTGCTGCAAACAAATTTGAATGCGAGCACGCCAGTCAGGCGGCCAAGCATACAAACACGTTTTCATTTCGCGTTGAACTTCAGTTTTGTTGTACAGATATTTAAATATATACGTGCATACATACATACATATGTACATATTGTGTAATAAACTCAAAAATCTACATATCAACACAAATATGACTGTGTACATACATATGTCTGTATATGACATAAACATGATTGTATATACATATATGTACATGTGTACGTGAAAGGTCAAGCTATATGCAAACCAATTAGCATTCATAAGATTCTTTATTTAACCACACCCAATTCGCACATATTTCATATAATAAACAAATTTCCAATTGGAAAAAATGAATGCTAAAGAAAAGCGCGTTGGCAAACAACCTTAACCCCCAAAAACGAATGAACAATTCGCACAACCTTGCAACATGTGCCAATGAGTATACTCACGGCAATTGTGCAGCGTGCAACATAAATCCAAAGCAAATCCCACTGCAAATACGCGTTGAACTCGGCGAAGGATATGCGCCACCGACGTACCAACGGCATTAAGGTCAAGGCGCAGCGGTTCCGGCGCGGGGGTTTCTGCTTGCGTTCCTAATTCAATTCAATTCATGCGCTTTTCCACACGCCCGCGCGCCCCTTCACAATTAACAAAAGTTTTCATGCTCTCTCTCTTATGTAGCATATGCGCTCTCTCACTGTCGCTGTCGCTGTCTCTACTCTATTCGGCGTACCCACGCACTCATTTCAATTTGTGTTTCGTTTCGCTTTTGTGCTTCAAGCAAATGAAAAACAGGTGAAACAACAAACGAAACAAAAACGAAAAAGTAATTTTAATTATAGCACAAACATTCACTTTTGTGGATTTTAAATAAAAATTCAGAAGTGAAGAGTAAATGCAACTTTGACATTCATTAATTTTTTTGGTTTTTTGTTTTTGTTTAATACACAATATAAAATGCAACAAAACACTTAACATATCAAAAAAAACATTTGTATATTTATTGAAAGTATTCTTAAATTTCAGCAGTTAACTGTTGACTTTGGTTGTCAATTTCATTTGGTTTGATTCGATTTCAGTTTGGCGTTCATGTTTAAATGATTTAACTTATGACATATTAAAAAGTTATTATAGGTAAATAAAGATAAAATTGGAAGCTTTTACAATAACATCATCGACAATTGCTTTTCGTGACTTATTGTTTATATTCTTAAGTAGAAGAGTAATGAACTTTATATGCAATTAAGCACTCGATACTAAAAATACAACGATGTTTTTAACTGAAATAAAAAAAATGCACGCACAAAGACTACGAAATCATCTATCCATCAATAATTGAACTGACATGCCCTCAACACATAGTTCTACATTTGATTTTTTTCCGAATTAATAACCCAGCAAAACCTCATTTTCATTTCCAAAGAGCCAAACAAAAAAGTTCAATTGCAGGCAAAAAAAAAAAACAAAATGCATGTACACACTCTTAAAATTTTACTCTAGTCGCTAATGAAGTCGTTTTCAATTTGAAAAAGGGTTATTTGAAAGTATTTCCTGTCATTAGCGCAGGCAAGAAGAAGCGAAAAGCTAAAAATTATGGCTGACGACGACAACAACGACGACGAAAATAGCAGCAGGCAACATTTTCAATTAGGCGAACGCGCTGAGCTGACCTATATCGAAGAGGAGATAGTTGTCGGACAGATGAGTGGATAGATAGAAAGACAGATAGATAGATGGATGGATGGAAGGAAAACACCGCCCACGGGAAGTGCAATAGACATGTTAGCGAGCGAGCAAACGAACGAATGTGTGATGAGCAAAAAGTAAACGGATGAGCAATTGAGTTGAGCAAGTACATACACACACGCATACACACACACACACATTCGCACATGATACAAGCCAAACCACTAATGATGAAAATCCTACAGAGCAAAGACATGAAAATTGAATGAAAGGGAAACTTGCTTTTGCATGCATGCAGAAGACTTGCACAGCCTCATCAATGGTGGGAAGGCGGCAGCTTTGGCGACTAATGTCGACGACAACAACGACTACGACAATAATAATGATGATGACGAAGACGGCAACGTTGGTGCGTTTACGTCTCTCTTGCACATCCTCTTCGTTGGCGTTCGTCTCGTTAAACTTGCTGCCAGCCCCTTTCGATTTCATTACGTTTTTAATTTTTTGTTTTTTTTTCCCCCTGTTTGCTTGCTCATCTTTTTTATGCTGTGCGCGGCTCTTGTTTAATTTAAAACAAAACACCAACAAACTAAAGTCAATGCGCTCATTTATACAGTGTATTAGTGGATTCCATGTTGAGTGGTGCCATTGTTAAATCAAGTGCCACAAAAAAGTAGTGCATAATCATCGTCATGAAAATGACAGGCGAGCACAACAGATATTCGACGTCATCTAAAAACTCTGAAATATGTACGCCAAACATATTCCCAGGCGGCAATTAGACATTTTGAGCACGAACTGCTTGCATGAATGGATAAGAAGTCGGCGAACTAGAGGTGGGCGCGGGCCTGTATTTTGAGGCCCGGGCCCGCACGAAAACGAACTCTTTTTTGAGAGGCCCGGCCCGTCCAAACACGAAACTTTTTACCAAGGCCCGGGCCCGGCCCGGCCCGCACGAAATTTATTTACATATATAAGGAAATTTAAAAGACATGCAATTTGGGTCATTGTTTTAAACTCAGTTATTATTTGGGAATCAAGTGTGCTAGTTCTGCAAAGTTTACATAATTTTTCTGACCACAATGCAAATATTTGCATTGTTGGTTCCTTGTCAGAGCTAAGTGCTTCAGAGCAGTCCTTAAAAGGTTTTAAGAAGCATAAAATGTTTTCAAGTAATGAAAAATCTAAATTACTAATTCGCTGTAGCTCATCTTTTTTAAGTAAAAGAGTTTTTATTTCCTCTTTTACATCAAATACACTCAAAAGCATAAAAAATGTAGAGTTCCAGCGTGTTTTACCTTGCTGTTTCAGTGTTTTTGAGAGCTTACTGTTAAGTCGCGACATATTTTATATTTCAAGGTTTTATCAATTTCACAATAGGAAGCCAATTTTAGATTAGTGGTGTGCAAACAAGTAAAATATGTATAACCAAATCGATAGTAGTATTGATAAACAATTAAAATGCTATAAATGGTGGTTCTAATTCGAGCATATAGAAAAATAGCGCGAACAAATCAAAATTGTTTTCGGGCTTTTACGGGCTTATTTCGGGCTTTTACGGGCTTTTACGGGCCGGGCTTTTTTGCTAAGGCCCGGGCCCGCACGAAGCCTGCACGAATCTTGATTTTAAGGCCCGGGCCCGCTCCGGGCCTGTGTAAGCCCGCGTGCCACGAAAAAAAGCCCGGCCCGCGCCCACCTCTACGGCGAACAGTCAGCAATTCAACAAATTTAACACAAATTCAAGTGGCAGACGACGACAGATTGATTGCACTCAAAATGGTTGGCATCGAGAGAGAGGCACGTTTGTATATAGTCGGATGGTCTAACAACCGTTAACAAGTAATTTTTTTTCTTTTCGATTTGTCTTTGCCTTTTTCTTTTTATGGAGTAGTTTGAACAAAACGATAAGTTATTGCAACATAAGTCAAACTAATTGCGGCCATAATAATGTGAGGTAGTGCCCTACACACACATAAATATATATATACATATACACGTGTGTATACACAGCAATAGACACGGAAGTCTAACAAGTCGAACGACAGTTAGTTGCGCACAGCTAACGGTACTGTGTGTAATGCAGTCTGCGTTTTCTTTTGCTCAGGTTTTTTTTTTAATACGACGCCGGCTGACGTCATCCCAGTTGAGCGCATAATTCTAATAGGAAACAATAAAATAGGGAGTGGACGAACAACGAACTGGCGAGTAAAGCAACTTGGTTTATCTCATCGGTTTGCTAGTGTGTGTATGCCTGTGTATCTCAATATGTGCGTGAGTTGGTTAACTGTTTTTTTCAGACTGCTTGAGTTTCTCACATTATTGATTAGCTACAAACGAAGGAATAATTTTAATGCACATTTTTGTTGAAATTTACTACGGCATCGACTACCACCCCCTTTTATAAGCATATACATGTAAAGAGCGAAGAGGCAAGAGGAGCACGGTTTGCGCAACACACATACACACATTCAAAGAAACATATAACACAGATACTTACCCATAGCGGTATTCGTTCAAATCCAATTGGACGTAAATATTGTTGTACTGCTCACACTTGTGCGAAACTTTGTGAAAATACAATAGGAAAAGCAAACAAAAAAAATAAAGAGCGTATGAACGAACTCTCACAAACACCACCGAAAACAGCCGCTACAAGAACAACAGCAGCAGCTAAAACAACAACACCACTAGCGCGACGACGACCACGACCGCGACGAGAAGACGACACACACACACAACTACACGCGCACAGGTCAAATGTATCTCAATACCGCTGCTGCTGCTTCTTCTACCACTACTTCCTTCACTTGGGTTTTATCTTTTTCGATGATATTTTCTTATTATTTTTTTTTTGGCTTTTTCTTTCACTTCGAACTTATGTATTTTTGCTTTTCTACGTTTTAATTTTGTGGCATTTTCGTATTACTTAAATAAATTTGTATATTCGGCTTTTTAATATCAAGCTCACATATCTCGTTTAGCTTTTTTCATAAATAACTTTTTTTGCATAAATTTTTGCGAAAGCACCGTGGAAATACTTTTTATATTTCCTTTAGAAAAAACTAATAATATGTTTATTGCTCAACAGTTAAAGGGAGCACACGACCGTTATTATTTATTTATAATAAATTATTATTTATTTCTTAAATACAAAAACCATGCACAACCTGCGCGCTAGACGGTCAGACACAAAAACAATTAACAAAATATTAAGCACTCAATCCGCGAATAAGCTCTCACTACCAGTTCCGTCAACCGACTGGACTGGGAATTGATTTTGTTTAAGTTTTCCATGACTTTAACTAGCACATACGGCGTAACGTAGACTCCGTTGCTTTCTGACTTGGCAACTCTTGGCCATAGACAATAAAATGTTTTTACTAGATGCAACTCTGGTTGGCTCTCGCGAGAAAAAAACAAGAGAGCAACAGGCTTTTAACTATCACAAAAGAGAGCAACAGAGCTCTGTTTCGGAAACAGATTATGTTAAAAAAAGAAAGGTAGCAGAATTTAAATTTACATTATTTTAAGTGGATTGAAGCCGGTTGGGCGTATGTTTGATCGTGATAATGCGTTGCATAAGTTAGTTCAATCGGAAATACAGTGATATTTCTCATTACCGACAGTCCTTGTACGACAGATCCAATAACCGGATAAATTTCGTAGACACAGCCATTTAATTAATTTTTTCATAGAAATATCATCCCAATAACCCAATATATTTCAAACTATGTTGATAAAAAATCTCTCATAAACGAACCAAATTCAGAACACCCAAACATGTTTTTAAAAATCCGATTCGTATTTGTGTTAAAAATGAAATGGGTGATTCTCCGTCTAAAATGAATTCATGGTGATGATAAAAACGAATTTATTGATTCCCGAATTTGTTGATGTGTCAAATAGGGGGCGGCACTTTAAAACAGTTTTCTAAATGTTAATCGATCCGATTGATTTTATTTTGCGTATTTTGTGAAAACAAATGCTAGATTTCAATTTGAATTTGGGTAACGATTTTGAACATGACATGAAACTTGCCAAATTCACTGAAGAAACTGAAAAAGGACTTGGACAAAAATGTATCAATTTCCTTTTTAAGCTATTGAACAAACTTAAGCTAACATCTCGTTCTAAATTATAAGTTTTAATATTGCAGAATGCTAAATAATCTTAAAGTTTCAAATGTGACAAGCTTGTTAAAATTCTATTACGACAAGAAAGACAGCGCCGGGGTATAAACGTTTCTTTATGTTAAAATATAAAACTTTAAACAGCAATATCAAACGATACATATGAAACCTGAAAAAACACTCATGAGATATTAAGTTTTGGACAGAAGTTGTGATTTGGAATCAAATGGTTGAACCATTTGAAGACTTAGCAAAATGGTAATTAATTAACTATGTTTACAGTGTTTGTGTTGAACATGTTTTCAGTCTATTTAACACCATTAAAACTATTCAACCAAGAAATAGTTGCGATATTTGTAGTACCAATTTTACACATTAAGTAACGTATAAGTTTGAATGTTCGTATATACATAAATACATAATAACTTATTTAATTTTTAGATTCGGATTCAGCAGGAAAAGCAAGTGCAAGTGCATTTCACAATCGAAATTTTAGTGAAATTTATAGGAACCTATATTTTCGGCAATAATTTCGTCGGAGTTGATGAAACCCCAAATGAATGCAGATTCAGACAATATTTTGGCGATGATAGAATACGGGCTATTCTGTCATCTTTTTTGTTTTTCATTTGAAAATTCTACGTAATAATATTCGAACTACTTATTATACTTTGGTTTTGTTTGACTGTCACATGAGAGTTTTCACGGCCAACTTGGTACCGTGGTTATGTGTTAACTGATGAAAACTCACAAAATACGTTGGCAACGTAACGGGTTTTTGTCAAGCCGACCCTTGTTATTCGGTATCATGTTAATTCGTTAAATGTAGGGCCAACCCGCTTTAAAAAACAAAAGGGAAGGGAACTACAAAAAATATACAAAAACACAAGTAACCGCCGAATTATTCAACCGCTCAAGCCGTTGTTGCGACATGAATGAATAGCTTGGCATACCTCTGAAGGAGTCGACACGGTGTCTGCGATTTCGCTGAGTTGTGCGTCGAAATGGCTCTTGTGGCAAAAAACGGATGAAACGGAATATGGCCAACTTCAAAAGTCGTCTCCCATTCATGCCGCCCCAAATTCAGAGGTGTTAAAGCCTCATTTTAAAAATGTGGCCACTCGGCTCTGCTAACAGCTGAAAAGACTGGCAACGCTCCTGCAACTGAATCAGTCAATTTTTTGCGTATTTTTGTGACAACAAATGGATTAAACAGAGGCAAACTCCGCAAAAAACAGCAAGTGGAAAATTAAATAAATTGTAGTTCGTGGGTTCGTTCGTTTGCTGGCACAAGTGGAGTAGACCAACCACTTTCAAGAACCTACGTTGATGATGAGCGCTTCTCTTCGTCAACTGGACATTTTCGAGCTTCGGCCGCTGATAAAAAATCTCAGCTGCAAACTTTCAGCAATTTCGCAGTATGATGGTCACAAGCAGCTTTTATGCCTGGTCTCTGACGATAATGACATCGTTCTACGATACATCAGCGATGGTCAGGAGGTGCTCAAGATGATATCTTGGTTCCGTCGCACTAATCGAGTGATACATGACGTCAGTTTTGATCCAGCGGGCATTTGGCTGCTGGTGCTTTGTAAGTAGCATTTGTAGTAAATTACTTGTGACAGAGTAGCATGAGGATGAGTGGGTGATGGGCGGTTGTCATTGGGCGTGTGTTGTAGTCGTTTGAAGTTAGGGAAACGGTGTGGGAGAGTGTACACGGAAGTAACGGCCTGATTTTACGCACACTCGTACAAGTTTATTGATTTTTAGTGCACTTTTGTTTTGATTTTGCTCTTCCAGCTGAGCGGTTAGCAAATACGTAAAGTACATCGAATGTTACTATCTTCAAGCATGTTGAAATGATTTAAATGCCCTGTTTTCTTTTCAAAACAGGTTTCGACAATACGCTGCACATTGTGCCTGCGTTAGCTCTGGTGGATAAGGTCAATTCGTTAACAACATATCCACTTTATAGTACTACGCAAGTGACATCTTACATCATACCGTTTGTTGGTCCACACGAGTGCCCAAACTCCCAAAATTGTCCTAACCACATGTCATCGTCGGAGGTTCATGTTGAACGTTTGTCGGAAAAAGTGGAAGAGCACTTAAATTTTGAGACTGGTAGTAAGGATGAGGCTAATGCGTCAACAGCGTTTGTTGAAACTGAAAATGATAAGCAACCAGCCGAAAGAAAGAATGAAACCCAACGTCCTGTGGATATTGCTGTGTTTAGTCACGATCTGCCCGCGCACATGATTGCAAAGAGTAATGAGCCGCCACCAGTTTTGCAGCCTATAGATGCGACGGGAAACAGTCAAGTGATGGCAACTTCCTTTATGGCCTCGAAAACATGCCCATATCCGCTGTCTGTCGTGTGGTGGAAGACATACGATGGGGTGAATCGGGCTATTATTGGCTATTCGGATGGTTCCATTTGTTCTGTGGGCCTCAGTCCAAATTGCCCGTTTGTCGCAAGTACTGCGATTGACAAAGGATCGGTCATGAAGTTACTTATTTGTAAGGATAATACTTTGGAAAGTGTTATGCTTTTGGTGAGTGATTTTGTCTATTTTCAAAAGAAAGTCTTTTAACATTTTTTGTACAATTAGATAACGTCGTCCATGAAGCAACAATATAAGTTGTTGCTCGAACAAAGAGCAATAATGTACGTTTATCCTGGCGACATATCACCATCTTCGAATGCACAAAATCGTGAAAGCGACTGGCAGATTGTAATGCCACTACATGGAAAGGGCAGCGCAGTGCGTAAGAGCAACAGCTCCGATCCTGCATCAGATAGCAGTCAGTTAGAAGAAGATGTTTTTGTGCAGAACGATGAAGTGTCCACATCACAGTCGTCAATCGCAACACCTGCGCTAACCACCGCAATGGTTGACATCAACACCGACGACAACGATTTGTTGCCACCCCCACCACCGCCCTATTCGGCTGTAGTTGGACGAAATTTAAATGCTAATACCAGCAACAATTTTCAGTCGGGAGGTTTACGTTTTACACAGCAGCAGATTCCAGCCAATAATTTCGATGCTGAAAATGGTATTCTGCCTACAGCACGAGCTCGTCTAGCATCGCTCAAAAGTCTTGGCTCCAAAAAGTTGCAAGAGATCAAAATGCGTCTGGTCGATAATCGTCAACGAGTTGATGAATGTGCGTATACCGATTTGTTAAATTTTAAAGATATTTTTCTCTCTTTGCTTTTGATTTCTTAAAAGTTGATTTCTTGCCTTCTTCCAACTTTGGAATCGTATATTACCTTCTTTGAAAATCAGTTATAAAAATTGTTATCCTTTTTTTAAAGCAACGTGTGCGTTCGAAGCGTGGTGAGTTTCCCTCGCTGCTTACAACACACCCACTCAGCTATCTGTTCGTTTAGTGCATTCATCAGCTGTAGCACAGACCAACACAATCATTTGAACATATTTCATTACAATTACTAAACTTCATTCTTGTTTTCCTTTTCCTTGCAGATATACCAGAGACAACTTTAGGCTCTTTTGCTATTATGGATTCGCCCTCGGTGACACCGGAGCCACTTGGAGACACCAATGGTTCCTTTTATACAATGCAAAATCTACGCAGTACTTACTTGCTGAGCGCATTGCATCCACATTCGCACAGTCTAACAGTGCATAGCATTGATATAAATTTGAAGCCATTGTTCTTCTATAAAATTCCTCAGCACACTCACGATCTACTTATCTGCTCAAACTTACTGTACGCCATACAATATGTAGATATAAATGATGAATCCACGGTTACTACAACAGCTGCCTCATCCATGGAGGAGCCAACAACTGAAAAGGAAAATCGTGATACGGATGTAGAAAAATTAGACAAACTGGCGCTTAGCGACGATGATGCGGATAAACCGAGTTGTTCTCGTCAAGCAAACTCGGCCAGCAACACAGGTACTGAGAATACAACGTCGACGGATAGTTGCGATGTGCCCAGCAATGCTATTAATGCCGTAGGCGTTGTAAGTAGCGCTATGGCATCAATGCGCACCAACGACAACGATGTAAGTAACAGATGACTTCGGCATTAATAATTGTGTGTCTAATAATCCTTTGTTATGCAGAAGTTCAACAGCGTTGCTCAATTGGGTTTGTTTCGCTTTGAACAAGAGACCGTGCTTAATCTTTATCAGATGGCCACTTTTCGCAACAGCAGTTCAAGCAAAGAGGAGTTGACCAAGGAGGAAAAGGCAAAAGCTTTTGAATTTAAGGACATACATACGCCTATGGACTATGTCCAATTCTACGAAAGCGCAAATGTGCAATCTGAGTTCTCGCTTAGTCAAATGGAGATAATGCAGAACGAGTTTCCGCGCATCAATTATGATCCTTGCTATGTGATCACAAACAAGAACGTCTACTATATACAGTTAAAGTACGTATCTACTTTAAACGCCATCATCAAATTTCTTAACACAATATTAATTTATTTCCCTTTTGGCCTGCTTTAGAAAAGAGCCATTCGCCATTTTCTTAGATGCTGCACTCGCTAGCGAGTGGACACAGTGTAGTGATTTCTGCAATACATTCGATTTGTCTTACGAAACCTGCATTGAATTCGCTGGCGACTATTTGCTGCGCCGTAACAAAGTCACTCAAGCATTGCTTACCTATAACGTGGCGCGCGTGAAGCCCATACGCACAGCACTAAAGTTGGCCATGTATGGTCATAATTATGCGCTTATGCAATTGTGCGCTATGGCGCTCAAGTGCACGTATGTGTTACGCTCGCGTCACATGTGTCATCCGATTGTGAAGACCATATTAGAGGATGTAACCTATCGTCACTCTGAAGACATTCGTGATTTGTTGCCGCTCAATGGTGCCGAACGCAGTAAAGCGCCAGTCAATGCAGGTGTTTCTTGTAGCGATTACAAATATGGTGTGGATGAGTCAATCAGTGCGCTTCAAATGTCCCCATCTTCACAGTTTCACTTAGCCAATCTTCTCCTTATAACTCTCGCCGAAAAAGCGGTCAATGACAAGTATTATTTACCGTTATGGTAAGCTGAGCGTTTAATTCTTTTTCATTTATATTAAATTTATGTTTTTGAAGGAACTTTCTGGTAACCAATGGAAAATATCACACTAACATGACGAGTATTGTTCTATGCCAAAGCGGTCTATTTTCGGCTGCTTTAGTTTTGGCCAAAGTACGTGGTGTCTGTCTTGACACTTTTCTTGCGTTAACAAGCGTTATCGCGCAAGAATTTGGTAATTATTTTTTTTTATTGTTTGTTGGCAACTAATTCATATGTCCAATATTTTGTAGGCTGGTATACTGAACTTAACGTGTGTCTCTACAACCTGAGTGATGAGATGTTTAGCGAGACTATAACTTATCTTCCGCAAGTATCTGTCGACTATTTCACTTTCATACAAGATAAACTGGAGCAGATTCGGCCTTGTGTCTTGAGCGTATGTCGAATATTTTACGATTTATATATTTTGCTATAAGGATTGGGTATCTTTTGTAGCGTTTGGCTCACCAACTTAATCCCTTTTCCGCTGCAATGCGACCAGTTGTCTCGCACACTTCAACGTCTGGCCAGCTTCGCAACATGGAACAGAGCTCTAACGACAATAATACTTTTCTGTTTGACTTTTGTAAAAGCCTTATTGAAACATATTTAGCCGTACTGATACACATGGAATCTCAGCGTGTGAAACGCGACTGCATCATTAATGCTTTATCAAATTTTCGCATCAATTATGAAGATAATCAGGTGACTTAAAGAATAAAAGATATTTGTTCTATGAACTAATATTTCTTTGCCTGTTTAGTTTGCCATTGACTCGTCGCGTTTTAAGTTGATCTCAGCCGGTTGTGCGCATTGTGCATGCGTTGTTGATGGCGTTGCCTACTTTTGGGGTTCGAATGGAGTGCCTTGCTGTTACAGCTCAAATAAGTCTTCCGGTTAGTAGTTTTTGCAATTATACTTGTTGACATTTTAACATGAATGTTCGTTATAGACCCACCGGAGCCACCCCACGCTGTGAAAGCGCTTGAATTGATATCACAACTGAATTTAGAGGTTCACGCGGTCAAGTGCGGTCGTCAACACAGTCTGATTCTCACGAACAACGGTGTAAGTATATTAGTGTTACAACGCTTGATAAACATGTTATTGAACTCTTGTCATTGTCTGCTAAAAGTTATATGCCATGGGCAACAACAACCTCTGTCAGTTGGGTATTGGCCGGCACATGCAGATGGCTTTGCAGCCAATGTTGGTGCGTGCCTTGGACGGCAAAAACATTACAATTTTGGAAGCAGGCCAATACCACAATGCGGCTGTTGCTAATGGGCAACTTTACATGTGGGGGTAAGTGGTAACCTCTTACTTTTAGTTGTGTATATTTTAAGCAATAATATTACAGTTGGGGCGTTTACGGTCAACTTGGCCATGGCAGTTGTGAAAATGTCTCTGAACCAAAGCTTATTAGTTTTTTCAAGTATAAGGTAAGATCAGAATTTGAGATTTTTTTTTAGCTTTTACATCATAATTAAATTTACGCACGCACAGAAAGTTTTACAAGTTTCACTGGGTCATGCGCACAGCCTTGTCCTGTGTCAGTCTACAAAACCAAATGAGGCTTGCAACAAAACGGAACTCTTTGTCTTTGGTTCAAATCACTTTGGTCAGCTCGGTACCGGGAGCTCAGAAGGCGGTAGTGCCACCAGTGTTAATATTAATCCCGCCGTTGAAGACGCTTTATACTGTAGTAAAGAGGTTAAATGTATCTTGCCAGTAAAACTGGAAGTAAGCACGTCCAGCCTAAGACTGATACACACCAAATTTTTTACAAATGTAAGTTTATTGACTAACATACAAGTTTATTGACTGACATAAAAATGTTTGTATTTAATAGTTAGCGGTAGATGAAAAGGAACGTATGTATACATGGGGATCCTCGCCACAAGCTTTACGTATGGCTAATCAAATCAGACGACGTGCAAATGCAAAGCAAAAGCTTGAGGAGAGTCAGCACCGTGAAATGAGTAAACGTTTTGAGGCAACAATGTCAGCTGGTCAAGCTTCAACATCAGCGAACGTACGAACATTTGTGACGCCATCGGCAACATATGCTGCAGTGGCTGCCAGTGCCACCGGTAAAACAGTGCCACGGCAAGAGAAAGAGCAAACTGTAAAGCAAGTAAAGTCGACAATAGAACCAAAAACCAAAGAGAATAGTGAACAAAAAGCAGTCGTAAATGTAACGGTAGAAAGCAATTTCTGTGATCAACCGTCAAAATTAGGGTCTTCAGACATCGACGAAGTAGTTACGAACGACGCTACAGAAGATTTAACAATGCTGAATGATGACAGTGGCGGTGTACTAATGTCTAAGGAGTCAGTGGTAGACTTGACAAAACCAAAGAATTCGACAACCCAGTTGCCATTGCCGTTGCCACTACAGACGTCAGCAACTGATGTAGATCCATGTGAGCACATGACGCCGCATTTAGTAGATACCACCGAAGTAGCCGGGCAAATATTACAGGTAGACTTGAGTGCAACCGAGACTTTTCGATTTTACAAAGTTATAACATAATTTATTTTTTTTAGATCTCCAGTGGACTTTTTCACTTTGCGCTTATTTCCTCCTCTTGCACCTTATACACCTGGGGCAAGAATGTTGAACACCAGCTTGGCACAGAAGATAAAGAACGAAAACCAGTAAATAAACCATCGCCCATTGATAGCATCGATCGACCGATGTATGTAGACTGCGGCGCTGATTTCACACTAGTCATGACTGTGGACTTTGTCGTGAAGGCTTTTGGCGGTAATTCAAATGGTCAATGTGGCAGAGATCTCGGCGCCAGCATAGATCGCATGAAACAGCGTGTTGTGTGTTTGCCAACTACTAAACGTCTAATGCGCTTTGAGAGTCAATGCGTAGAAGCACCGGTTGATATAAATCTGCCAAGGCCACGCATACGTTTGAGCGTGGAACCAGTACGTTATTTAAAGTTCATACCGCGTTATCAACCGCATTATATGCAAGAGGCTAACATTAATTTTGAGCAAACGTTTCATGAACGACAATCAATTGCATCGCCTCTCTATAACAAATCAAGCAGCGAAAATGTTATGACGGGTCAGGAATCAGATGATTTGATCTCAAGTTTAGAGAATCTAAGTAACAATGATGCCTCATCAATAAATTTCTCATATAATGCACCACAAGCAATGGACATGAATAGTTCATACGATTGCACACCGGAGGAGCAGAGCTATGCGCCCTTACCGGAACCTTGCCAGTTTGCGGCACAGATGCAGCCAGCCAGAGATGCCAGTGTTGATGATAACGATCAAAATACATTTACGCCAAGCTATGATGATGCTACCGTGCAACCCTTGCGTCATTACATTCACTACTGTCTGTATATATTTCACGGTCTATACCATCCAGACAAAATACGTGATTTCTCTAAGCAACGTATAGAGTACCGTATACGTACTTTGATGCTCAACTTTAAGTTTGTGGATGCGTTTAAATTATGTCTTCAGGACTGT
The DNA here is from genome assembly GCA_037044515.1 of Phortica magna. Lineage (NCBI taxonomy): Eukaryota > Metazoa > Arthropoda > Insecta > Diptera > Drosophilidae > Phortica > Phortica magna. The sequence continues at coordinate 563,549 of JBAMBP010000775.1, read as the reverse complement.
GATAACGCACAGCGGACGCTCAAAATTTTTGAATACTTTAGCAAGGATACCGGCTATGTGCCCATGCGTCGTCAAGAGCTAAAATATTTGATCTATCATTTGTGTACTCATTTTTTGGAACGAAAACTCGATATGCTCGAATGTGAGCGTTTCTTTTTGGCAGATATGGATTATTATCTTTTCGAGTTGGCTTTTGTGCTTTATTTCAATAACAACAATACTTTACTCGAACAAAATTTAAATCAGAAGTTTAAAAGCCTAATTGAGCAACAACAGGAGGCTAATAATGTTCATCAGCGTTCGTCTGACAACAATCAGCAGGAAAATGTCACGTCCGTTAATGATGCTCTCAATCAATCGGTCTATAGGCTACAGGACACGGACGCCATTTTCGATGCGTTTTCCGTGAAGTTCAAGACCATCGTAAGTCAGCGGCTACTCAAGTATTGCCGTAATTAGCGTTGGCTTTCGCGCGCCTTAAATTAAGCGCAGCTAATATAATTTTCATTTAATTTCGATTTTATATAGTTTGAAATGTGTCTTTGATATGTTCTACTTATTGAATTCAATGAGATTCAAGCGTACGTAAATCAGTTATAACTTAAGATCAAAGATTGTAAATTTTTATTTGTTCTCATTTGTGTACCTTGAATCGAAATCGTTTTAGTTTTGTTAGATTTAAGTTTGTTGATTGTTCGTTCGTTTGTCGCTCGTCCTGTCGCAGATAACCTCAATTGTTCAAGTGGCCGGCAGCGCTAAGGACGCGTCCAAAGTACTCATTTCAAAGTTTACACGTACATAAATACACATACACAAACACACATATACATACACACGTACATAGACATCTATTTATGAATTTTATTGTTGTTTGGAGTTCTTGAGAATAGCTTTATCAATGTTTGCAAATATGTGAAAAGTGGTTTAATAAACGATTTTCTCATATTGTCAGTTTTAATGTTTCTGTTTAGTTTCTGATTATTATTACCATTTTTTTCTTTGCTTGCGACGATTCTTTCTTTGAGATTAATTCTCACGCTTTGAAATATTAAAAATGCTTTAATATACAGAAAACAATTTTTTTTTGTTAAAAAAACTTTTTAACCAATTTAGATTGTATTTAAGTTTTGTAAATTTTTAGCTTGCTACATATGCTAAATTATTTATGATAAATTAAATTTAAATCATTTATACAAAAACAACTATATCAAATAAAATTTATATAAATTTCAATAAAGGATAGAATTAAACCATACTATTTAAATCTGCATAACATAATAAGTTCATCACTCTCAAGCAAATACTCTTTAGTATTTATAATTGACATACTCACAGTTTTAACTTAATATTGTCCGTGGTCCATCGCTTGCTTTGCAGTCCCTTAAGAGCGTTCTCACAATAAAATTGCTCCTCCGAACGTTCGGGTAGCGAATCCCTAAGCTGAGTCAATTCTGTGACCTGTTTTAGTCCAGCCATGGCATCAATCATAGCTTTTATGCACTTCACCCGTTGCGCTAGTGCCAATTTTTCTGTGTTGCTGCTCATCTTAGAGAGAAATAAGTACAAAACGCTGGATGGCGCTTGCAATTCATGAAGCCTTTGCACAGCCAACTCTAGCGCGAAACTAATATGAAACTGTTTTGTTTTCATTGGATGCCAAGTGGGCACACGCTCAAATATACTCTCCAGATCACCATAGGCTTGGGCTCGCGCACGTTCATTCAGCGTTGTCCATTCGTATTGTGACGCTGAAATTTGTTGTTCTGCGGTCAGTCTTTGTGGTGAAATTAAGCGCAACATGTCCTGCTCCTTCCAATTTGTGTTTTTCTGACAGCAGGCGTAGAGAATATCAACAGGTGGAGAATGGTAGGATACGCCAGTGCCTAATGTATTTTGTTCTTTTTCAACGAGTTCGTGTAGCTTATAAGCAGCATGGAATAGTTGTTGGTAAAGGTTAACCAAAGTCTTTTGTCCGGCATATCGTTCTTTTAGACGGAACAGTTGTTGCTTACGTTTACTTGGAACATGTTCACCAAGAGCTGCTTGGAATTGCAGCAATGCTGCCTCTTGATGCTTGTCAAATGTTTCTAGTAATTCAATAAGCTGGTCTAAATCGTCGCTTTGTCTCAGATAACTTATGTAGTGATCCAACGCTTTAGTGCGTTCCTTTAGTATTTTGAGAAAATTATCGCGATTAAGAGACTTTTTCAAGAACAATAATACGGCTATGACAGAATCCCCACCACCATTAGCTAATACAGTATCAAGTAGTTGTTTCTTTTCGTTAAGAGATTTGAAAACTTCTAGAGGTGTATTTTTGCCAAGCAGCAGTTTATGGGCAGTTGCCTCTGGCGAAGGACTATAAATTGTCGTCTGTATTTGCCTGTTAAATACAAGTTAAGAAAAAGTCATTGTTCTTTTTGGCGGAGCGTACCTGCGTAATAGTTTTAATTCCTCATCCGGCGAAACGCCTTTTGGCAATACGCGGTCATCTAGCGACTGCTCTTGCAACAATATTCTCAACGCCTCATCACTAATTATGGACTTTATAGACAAATTCAACACGCCCACTGTGGATGCAAAACTAGCCTCTGAAATTGTGTCGTCATTGAAAATTGCGCTGCCCACATCCAAAGGTGTAGTGCTTATCTCGCCACCAATAAAACCGCCAATTGCACCATCTTCGTCATCATCAAAGCTGAAAGCCACGCTGGATGAACGATTCCAGTAGCTTTCGCTATCCAAGTTATCCATTTCTTGTTGGACTTTAGAACAGTTGTTGTAATTGGTAAATTCCAACTGGGACCGTCAGCAAAACAAACCATCAGCTGATGTTTTCAGTGCTGCTACTTTTAATAAAATTACAATTTTTAAATCACGTTTTGATTATGTTGTTATTATTATATTTTTTTAAGATTGCCCAAGAACATGTTTGTCTGTTACAAAAAAAACAACTTTGTTTTCGGTAGAACATATTCTACTTGCTGATAAAGAAAACATAGAAAATATTTTATAATTTTTTCAAATACACAATAATAAATATCCAAATATGATAATCAAAACATATAAAGTAGGCAATGGGTTAATATTGTCGATTATCGTAAGGTAAAGATTTTGGGGGAACTATGCCATTTAAATTGGTAAATTTTTTCATCTTATTTTGGGTTTAATTTTACTTTTAACTTCAACTATCCTAGTTCCAGAAAGATTGAAATTGATGATTCCAGATATAAGTGGCCGATGCCATACAGTTCTCCAAACCAGTTTCAGTAATCCGATATTGCCGGCTCGAACCAAAGATATGACTGCTCTAAAAGAAAGACTCTGCAAAATTCCAGTTCGATAGGTTCAAAGCTGTGGGAGGATACAATGACAATGTCCACATCGTGAAGAGTATAAAAACATCAGCTCTTTTGTCCTTTTAAAATGGCAGGTTTTACAATTGTTCAACCGCTCAAGCCGATGGTGCCGAAGCAATGGGTTCAATTCATTGGCGACAAGGACAGCTTCCGAAAGTGGAAAATTTGCTTCCATTTTAAAATGGTGATTGAAAGATTTGTCGATTTGAATTTGCGAAATTTCAGCTTCTCCTGATTTGATTGAAACAATGCTCAACTACTTCGCCTCACTAAAATAAATTATACTTATACCTGGAGCAAATATAAAATACATTTATAAAGTAATATTTTGATTGTTAATTTAAGACTTACCGAGCACTTTCTAATTAGATTTATAGACTGTTTCGTCCAACAAAAGGCTGTACTTGCTGTTGCCAATATCAATCCTCAAATCCTCCCTGAAGTGTTGACTTAGACAAAATGATAGAAACTGAAGAGCCACCGCGTGGTGGACTATAAATCGACTTAAAGAACTGCCTTTTGAGTGTTGCTCCAGCATAGACAAAAATTTTGAAATTGTCATCCGTCCTTCAAATGATATTTTTTTGTGACCTTTAAGTCGAATTGCAAGAATCTAACCCTGTTGTTGGGTCTTTCACGGCCCAATCAAAATTATTATTATTTACTTTTGACATTGCAATTGATTAAAAATCAGGAATTCTCATAAAATTAGCGAGCGCACAAAATCCAATCGGATTGAAATTTGAATTTCAAGATGATGAAAAACGGAATTTATTGACAGAAATGCAAGCGAGTCGAAGAAGTGACATATTGACTCATAATTGTAGCGATCTGTCGAGAACCATCTTATAAGGCACAATAAAAGGGTGCGCACATATCCCCATGGAATCCACGGCAACATACGACAAGGCAATTAAAAGCAGCCGTTTCAACAACGAAGTGACACCATTTGTGCGTCGAATAATTGATGTAGTTGACACGATGAAACGGAATAGGGCCAATTCGAAAGTCGTGAAAATGCAGACTAGCTTTCGCTTCGAGTTGCACGGGCACTAGCACTAGGCCAATTTCTGTCAAATTCTCCTTGAAGAAAAACTCTAACCGCCTTTCTGCTTTGTCAAATAATGTCAAGAAATTCCATTTGCTATGTTGCTTATGATTGCTTGTTTTCGACACTGCCGGCTTTTTTTTAATAAAGGCTAGCAACCATTTTTCCGTTAATTATTTTATTTTAATCTTTTTACAAAAATTGTATGCATTATATTTAAAATATAAATTGAATTAATCACTTGTCTTGCTTATATTAGTAATAGTTACTAATCCGTTTTGTGGTCAATGACGCAATGAGCATTCTTTCGAGTTGCTGTTGTGCGTTTTATGCATATTTGAGAACAAAAACTGAAACCTACTGTTTAACTAAACTCTTAACTTAAAATACTAAGCTTATAGCTAGCGAAAATTCAGCAATTAATAACTTAACTCGTTCATTTATTGTTTGTGACTTCATCGGATTTTATTGTTGCACTGGTTACAGGCTCACCGGCTGCCAGCAAATCTATGCTCGTCGGTACTGTTGACAGTGGAGTGGTTGGAGCCACAGCTGCCACTTGCGCAGGGATTATCGTTGCAGCTGCTGGTGCCTGTGGTATAATAGCCACTGGCACTATAGTTGCTGCTGCGGCCGCTGCTGCTGTTGCAGGATCCACACCCGGAGCAGTGCTTATGGACCGCGCAAACTTTTGTTTTTGCCGTTCCATGCGTTCCTTCTCACGCTCGGCCTTTAACTTTTCAAAATCGTCGCCATCATCATCACCAGCAGCTGTGCCAGCAAGCACATCGTTCGAGGACTTGATTTCCAAATCATCAACTGAAATAAGTAGCAGGAATAATATTAATTGGATGTACCGGGACATCTGAAAAATAAACAACGGTACTGGAACGCCAAGGCATACGTGCAACGACTAACAGATCATTTAAATACATTTACTGGAGATCAAGCTACAAACATAATTTCCACGAATTTCTGACAACTTGTATGCAAGTGTAGAATCGACAACGACGCATTGTGTTAGCTAAAGCTAGGCTTGGGGTTAATTGTTGTTTAGGAGTAAAAATAATTTCACGAATCTAACTGGAAAACATGCCAATTGGTACGACAAATCAAAGAGAGGAAGAGTATGTGAGAATAACAATAAACGATTATGACTAGCAAACGATTATGCAATGCAAAAATTAACTTTTATTTTTGTTTAAAGAAACTTTACCGGGCGTTAAGAACCACCTGAAAACCTGCGGTGCATCGGGACGCTCAACAGCTTCGGAGGGAAATGTAAGAAGCGCTTTTAAAAATGTCCACTATTTCTTACGGAATTTATGAGTGTACTTACCTGTTTCACGGCTAGCCGCCTTCGAACTGGCACGATCATACAACGACTTTGTGCTCTCGCCCAGTGGAGAGCTTGGTACTGTACCGCTGCCTGCCTGTTCCAAATGGTTAATACCAGATGCTGGTGCGGATGTGCTGAGCAAGGCTTCAACGCCGCCAGGCGGAAAGAGTGTTGGCTGCTCGTAGTCGTATTGTGAATGTGGACGTTGATGATTAAGACCACGTAGGGGTATATCCATTGGTTCCGTTTGTGACGTCTGTGGCTCTTGTGATTGTGGCTGTGCTTCATTGATACCCGCCGGTCCCGTAAATATATCACGCACATTTGGCCGTGTACTTTCGCTGCCCCGTTGAGATGTAATTGTGGCCTGTTCGTCGACTTCTTCAATAACTTGATCTGTAATGCGCAAACTACCAGGTAACTTGGAGCCGGGCAGGCCTGTCAAGCTGGCATTGCTTGCACTGCCTGGAAAACGATATCTTTGCTGCTCATCATTAGGCGTAAGTGAACCAGGAGTACGACTGTCATCGCGACTCAAGAAACGTTTCAAAGCGGAAGCAACCGTATTAACGCGCGACAATGTGCCCGAGAGGCTAACCAGACTGGGTGTGGAGCCGGGACGCATTTTGCCATTGCCCGCTGTAAAGTGTATGCCGCTAGCATCATCAGCCTGCATTGATAAAGAAAACCAAAAATTATAATAAATTTATCAACCTTTTTTTCCCTTCAATAAGACATCAGCATTTATTGCTTGTGCGCTTGTGAGGTGCAAGTGTAAAATAGTGTTAAAGAGTGCATTTCAATATGTACGCTGTGACGATTAAGTTAGGTATTCCGCTTGTACATGCTCGTATACCAACCAAATCAATCTCAACGGTGGCGAAAGCAGTGCTGTATAGTTAGGCAGATCGCAGCAGAAGTACAAATTAGAATCAAATGTTAGTACAAGATTACTCACAGAGACAAACACCACTTAATTTTAATAGTAATTATTATTTTAAAGTTAAGATTATAGCTACCAAACACCGATCTCGTTGTTCTTAGCAATAATTTTTGAATTGGCTTTGAGCCCACTTCCGTGCTGATCAAGTAGCATTGAGATTGTTGTTTGAATTTTGAAGTAAACCCAATTTTATGGAATACCGCATCCCGAATTTCGGATATACATATATGTAGATTAGAGAGGTTAGATTACTTTTACACAAAGTTCTTTCAGACTTATGTATGTACATGAAAAGAGTATAAAAAACCATTCAATTGTGATGCGTGATTTATTAAAAGTGACGCGGCTTAGGCGCCAATTGTATACTTGTTCCGATACGGTATTCGATTTGATTCTAACCTCCTCTTCTTGCGCTTGAACGCTTTTTGGAAACTCATAACTAACAGTTTGCAAGCCCTGCGCGTCCGCTGCAGCTGGCTTGGAGCTGACATTATTGGTACCAACCATATCATCAATGCGCACCGACGAGAACGTCGTCGGCATTGCAGCATTCTTCGATACTTCAATTTTCGCAGTTGAAGGTTCCGGATGATTCTCACGGAAACGCTCCGAGGCAATTGTATATGGCAATTCGTTAGGAAACACTTCGTCCCAGTATTGATCCTTGATAAGCTCCGGATGGTCATGATGCATTTCATCAACAATTAAGTAGGAAACTTGCAAATTGCGATCGATCATCCAGTTGACCTATACGGGAAATTAAATCATACTTTTAGTATTTTTCTATGTACATTTCTATATTATAATTAAAAACCTCAAAATCATCATCGTCATCGCCAAAAGGATTTATCAGCGATTCAGCCACTTTGAGCCAACCCATGTAGAAGAAAAACTGCAGCGTCGTAAATACCGGAAAATACAAATCCACTCGATTCACAAGTCCCGATTCGCTGACAACTTTATTGTCTGTCCACTGCTGACCCATGACGCCACAAATGAAATAAGAGTAAACTGCTAGCGTAACCACTTGTGTATAAACAAGAGGCACACTGATCGTATCATACGAAATCAGCAATCCGCATTGGCCACGGAACTTATTCAATTCATCAATAATGGTCTTGACAGCAAAGTCATCTCGTACACGACCTTCTTTACGTGCGCGTGTTATAATACTGGCGGCCCAGACAATTGGCAGCCAATGTTTTGAATGACGTGGAAATGCTTTGTTCATGCTCTCGATAATCGCCTTCTCGTTATCGTTGAGGAGACCCGCTTCGACAAGATTACTCAGATTGGGGAAACGTTTCTTTACACGTGGCGAGACATTTGTAAGCACCATGGTCAGGCAGAGGCAAACGTAACGCATAACCGTACGACGCATGACACGACCACGTTCGTCTTGGCCATGTACATTTGAGCTGATAAAGACCGCAATTGGGTCGGGCCAGGGAATCGATGTGTATTGATTCCACCAGCGTGTCATCACAATTGATACATAAAAACCAAGAACAAACGAGAGCGGTATGAGATCACTATACTTATTGCAATATTCCACCACCGATTCGAATATTCTGTTTGGAGAAGTAAAAATAAAGGTCAATAAAAGAAATTAGTTAGGCATCTTTATTTCTTACTCTTTTTGGTCTGGATCGAGTGCAAAACGATAGACCAAATTTAGGAGGTAATATAGAAAAAGAAACGCCAGTAGATCCAGCCAGACTAGTTTATAGATGCTACCACGCCATCTGTAACACAATGAACAAATTGATTAATTTAAGATTAACTTCCATGGTTTTCGTAGTTTGAGTTTAGATAAGGTTTCGGTTTTATCAAGATTGCCAATTGTAAATATAACGACGGTTTTATGATGATTAATTTGCATGCTTATGCACTATGTCACGCTGAGGCTGACGTCGATCTACAAAAATAGCAATTTAATAAGAAAGCAAATTGTTATTATGCAACAACGGATTGCTAATCATTCGAATCACACTATTTTATTGGTCCCTTGTCAGTCAACGTATTGACACATGCCAAAACTTTCGGCTGAAACGTCACAAATGATCACGGCAAAAAGCAACAAAAGAGAAAAATGAGGTGAAAAACTGATAATGAAATGTCTGCTCTGATATCAGGAATCAAACGTCATAAAATGCAAAGCCGACGTTTTCGTCATGGTCTCGAAATATTTTCATAAACAAAAATAACCTTGTAAGCAGTTTCGACCGGCTATTTATCAGTTGTTATGACATTACTTTGTTATAATTATTATTATGATTTTTTTTTAATATAAAAGTGGACAAACTTCAAAGGCGTTTATCTTCAGTGGGCCTTGTGTTATGTTATCAAAATTTAAAATTAGTTTTTGACTAGTTGGGGAAATTCTACAAAGTAAATATTTTCCAGTAATTTATTTTTGAAAATATTTAAACATTGCAAATGAATCATTTTATAGAATATCACATGAAAAAAACGTCATTGTAGGCTTTATCACATAAGTACAGACGGCATGAAGGAAACCAGATCACATGTCAATATTAATTAGCGCATACATGCTAAAATAAAAAAAACAAACACAACAATATGAAGCCAAAAGTTTTTAATCAGCACTATTTAATTTTGACAGTAAATAATACGCTGAGAAAGTTTCAACAACAACTTCATTATTATCGTTTATAATCAAATGTTGGCTGCGTTGGCGTTGGCGTCAGCGACTTCGTAATCGTCATTCGCAGCAGTGGTCGTTTGTTTTATCAAGGTTGACTGACTAACTGACTGACTGACTGACTGGCTGTCGTTCAGTCCAGCTAGTTGTTCAGTTGTAAGCACACAAGCAATTATATCATTGCTTTAAATTATCAGAGTGCGTTATACTCTTCCATGTATACACATATGTATGTACGAGTATGTATGTTCTGTATCTTATACGCTTTAGCATGGACGCAATGATATTAAGTTACAATTCAAATTACAAGCATGACAGATGTCAGAGTGGCGCGTTGCGATTGTTAGCACGGGAGCAGTGCTTCCACTTGTCGCTTGTGGCAGCGTCGCGTACATTACACACGCGTGAACTCAGTAGAGCTCTGATAAGCAATTTCACTTCATTAGATATAGTTTTTTATGGCAAATACATCGAAATGTTTGGCTCAACTATGTATGTACATATGTATGCACATTGCGTTGTCTCAATCTGTGCATGGATGCTTCACGGCAATAGATTTGCAATAGCTCCGTTTGAGGTACATATGGGGAGAGGGTCCCAATTCATCCTAAAGATGATTAGATTCGAGTTATTCAACAGCGTTTTGTGTTGCAGCGTGACGCATTCGCCAAACAAATGATCTGTCGAGTTGACTTTTATTTATATAATTACAAAGCTTTGCTTCTCTTAATTGGCATGACACATATTCGAGCACGAAATCGGGACGTCAGTTGAAGTAAACTTATAACATCATTTTGATGTATAAAAATAATTTCGAACTGGAATCGATGCTCTGCAATCCACTTCTGTGCTCAACTGCGCCTAATGCAACAACTTGTACCGCTTATCTTTCTCATTGAAATTGTATAGTTAACATTTGCGATTGCCAAATTTATAATTTGAGACCAGTCGGCGTCGTCACTGTCAACATTTTGCAAACATGTGACTTTCAAGCGTATTTATTTATTCATTTTTTTGCGTCTTGATTACAAGTTTTGCTTTTAGCCCGAACTGTGTCAGTTATTTTGCAATTGGCAAATCACTCATAAATTTTCGTAATTTATTTGCATGTGCTTAGAACTTAAAAAGGAGATACTAATTATATGTTTTTGTAGGTGTTTTTTATTAAACTTACCTGAGTAGTAATTTCAGAAAGCAGCCAAAGCCGCGACATGTTGCCACCTCCGCGGTATACGTTATTGTCATAATGAATTTTTATCTTTTAAGTGTGTTTTTTTATTATTAAATAATTATCTTATTGTGCCGTTTTATGAGCACACTATTTGAGATGTTTGTCGTCGTCCTCGTCGGCGTCACCGTGTGTTCAATTATCACGCTTGCGCCAACTGATTTAAATACATTCTCAGTGTGAGTGTTCTTTATGCTTTTTATTGCAAGGCAAATCGATTTGATATTTCAGCGGCCGTGAGGTTATTGTGCTCGAGTAGACTTTTCAACTGCAAAAATACAAATTCGAAATCAGATAGTTTTCAGTTAAGAGCAAAAATAAACATAACAAATTAAATAGACTGTTGGCCAAGAAGCCGCCAACGGCGAAGTTGCCGCCCGACTTGATTGTCATGTCTCAGCTGTAGCTGTGCATGGTGGCTGGCATTGTAGATAATTTTGTCTGACTTGAATGTCAAGCAGAGTTTTCATTTGATAAGTTTTGAGAACTCAGATAAGAAATTACAGAAAAAAGAGTTTACTTAATCATTTGTTTTTCAGTCTTCAAGGTTAACAGTTAAATATGAACGAAACTATGAGGGAAAGTAAAAATAAAAACGATAAAATAAAAAATCTCTGCAGGGAATATTTTTTTTTTTTGTGCATTCATTTCTTGTTTAAAAATAGGCTATCATTTCTCTCACTGTTCTATTTGTTGTTTGTGATCTTATTAGATTTTTAGAGATAAGTTTTTGATTTGTGTTTACATAGCGGATTTTTGTGCCTGTGTGTGTGTGCTTCGACACGTGTGTGTACATACAGCAGCTCAGTTAAAAGGCATGTGAAAGATTTCACACAATTAGAGTAAAAAAACGATTTTATTTATGTACAAACTTCAGAACACATGCGAAAAAACAATGCTGTGCACACAAAGTGTAAAGTAAACTTAATAAAGACTGTAAGAATATTATTTTCAAGTGTATTTCTGTTTTGTTTTTGTAACCAAATAAAGATTTTGAGTGTCCAATCAAACGATCAAGAAAACAGCGATTTCTCATACGAACTTCCAAAGAACGTTGACTAATGTAAGAGGTAAATTTGTTGTTTGTTTCATTTGTTTTTTGTCAAAACCGGTTTTATTGGTACTTTTATTTTACAGTCGGCCAGTAATTAATAATGTAGGAAGTGATTACGGTGGCAGTGTGTGGTTCTCAACATTTAAACAATATAATTCGAGCGATCGATCGATTGATTGACTTCTCATGAATTCAACTTTTGCATTGCACGTTTGACTTTTGCTGAATGCGACAAATGGCGTTGAGTCAAATGCAACACTTCACCGCAGTGAAAACGCTTGAGGCATTTACATTGCGATTTATATTCGATACAAAACAAAAAGATCGCATGTGAATGACGACAACTGCGTTATTATTTTAATAGTAGCAATTAAAAAAAAGCATTGATGGGCTACATGCTCACTTTATATATGTGTGTATGTAATTACCTAAAAAAACTTGAGGCAAATGTATCTAAGAGCGTGCAAAAAATTACTTTTTAATATAGAATGCAATGACATGAACAAGTAATTCACGAGAAAAGTGCGGTTGTGCACACCGAGCACTGAGGGCGTTGCAAGGCGCATGTGTGTGTGTATGTGTGGGCTTGGTTGAGGGGCTGATGGCTGTAGCGTGAGTTTGAATGGGGCTAGTGACGATTGTGTGATGTATCGTTGTCCGAGATGATTAGCTATCAATTAGCACAACACAAGTTCTTTCATTGCAAAACAAACACACTTAAATCGTCTCAAGTCGCCGTCAGGCGTTGGCATTCGCTCCATGTTGCCACTTTTCAGCTGCGGCAATATTTGAATTGATACTTGAAGTGCAAAATGTAAAAGCGTTATAAGCTCTCATATCATTTCCTTCGTTCGCTCGCATTTCCAATGAGATACTTCAAAATAAAAAGCGCATTCTGATCGAAATCAGCAACGGAATGACCTCATTGAGTAATGTAGCGAACGATGATGATGGTGTATTAAAACAAAACAACGCAAGTTAACAAATACCGGGGCAAACACAGAAAACAAGAGTGAGCGAGTCATATAAGGCGTGATCAAAGAACAATAAGCAAGAGAGACAGAGACAGAGTGTTAATAACTCAACCTGTGCGTTGATTAATTTACGTTGGTTCGACAATTTCAACTTCGTTCATGCGGAATGCCGAATGCGTCAGAAAAACACACAAAATAAAACCAGAAGACAAAAATAAGTGATCTGAGCCCGGCTTGAAGCTTTTTTGGCAGCGCATGACATCACTTTTCTTGTTTACAAGCTCTCTTTTTTTCTCGAAACATTCGCCTTTCTTGTTTCGCTCTTTCGTACTTCCACTGTTTTCTTCTCGCTTGTTTGCTTAACTTTTTGACAGCTTAGTGTCAAATGTACAAACGATTCGGCTTGTATTGTCTGGTCATATTTATATAAATAACGATTTGTATTCCATTAGTTAGTACGCTTTGCCGATCTACAGTGTAGATATATAGTATGTGCTGGCGATCGTACACTCACTGCGGTCTGACTACTTTAATTCAGCGTGTAATTAATTTAAATTAAATGAACTATCTGATAAGCAGCGCTGCTGATAATGTCGCAGCTTTCAACCTTAGACTACATTTTATTGTACGCAATTTTCAGTGCTCATAAGTGAAGGCTTGTGTGTGATTAAACACTTTGAGCTGTCTAGGCCATGAGGTATTTTATGGTCTTAAATGATCAAAATTGGAGTAAATTATCAAATCATTTGTTTACATAAGCAAACGTTGTTCTATACAGACTTAGAGGAGTTCTAAGTGTTCGTTGAGGTTTATAAGGTACTTCACTAATGGTCAACTCTTTATGTGTTAACATAAGAAATAAGACGCTACCGTGTTTGCTAACTTATTTATCAACATAATTTCTAAGTAACTTGAGTCAGTGCGCACAGCCTTTAAGTGATGCAAGGCAATGGATTCTGCTTAAATGTTTCAGTTTCATTGCTTAATTAGATTAAGAAACAGTAAAGAAAACATTATACAATAAAAATCGTTAAAGTTGGAATATATGACCGCAATTAATCAGTGCTTAATTGCTTAACAAAGGCTTAAGATGTTCAAGTGTGAATAAAATACATATTCGTATATAAAATGTACACACACACATACATCTGAATGAGAATTATAAAATGTTATCAAATATTTGCAGAAGCGTGATAATGAAACTTCATAAACATTCAAGTATTTCCCGCTTTGCGTTTTCTAAGATTCGAAAATATATAAAATATTTTTTACATAACAAGAAAAAGTATTTAAAACATGTCTGAATTGTACTGTCTGAATTGTACTGAAATCTTGAGATGTTGCAAGCAAGAAGGACTTGTGTGTAGCGTATGCAACTCTCGGCATTGCCAAAGCCACGTATATTTGTTTGCTTTCTGAGTGCATTTCATTGATTCTGTTACATTGAAAGGAACTGAATTATTGAAGAAGTGGACGACCCTTTTGTCGAGATTGAGTGTGTTTAAATATTTGCGGAACGCATACAAAATGCTCAACAAATATCAATGACCTAATTTCCATTAAAAAATGCGAATATAAAACAAAGCAAAAAATCAAGTCAATCAAGCCAAGTGCTTTTAATGCTTTACTTGCACGTGAGAAGTGACATGAAATTAGTTGCACGAGTCGCAAACTTGGCACTTACCATAAACCGTACAACAACAAATGAATAAATCCAATGCGCGAGCGTCGAAATCGGGTTTAATGACACGCAAAACACAAAAACTTGTGACGTCAGAGCCTATTTTGAGGGTGGGTCAGACGAAATTGCAGACGCCTGCCAATTGTAGCGAAAATCAGAAATTGTTTAGAAAACGAATAAAAAAAATAATTTTTTAAAATAATGTCACTCTTTGTTTTAGGTTTTGTACAAATCGGGCGCCGCAAACAAAAAACGATCGCACCGACAAAATTCGTGTCTGCCATACAAAATATATCGTTTGAAATAAACTAATTTGAAATTTATGCACAAAACACATAAAAACGCAACTCAAGCGAATCGAATCAAAGCGCAAAGATGAAGGGTGCAAAGGCAAGTTGTTGTTGTCGTTGTTTCTCTGTCGCATTGACCACTAACACTTTACAAGGCATTGACTGAGTCACACGCTCAGTTCAATTGCTCTTCATGTTGTTGCTGTTGTTGTTGTCTCTGATGCGTTGTTGCGTTAAACAAAGAACATTAAACAAACAATTATTTTCATTGCATAATTTTACGTCATATTATAAATTATTAACACATCCGGTTTGCAACTTCAAAGACAAATTCGCATCACTTAGTTGGTGGCGTAAAGTCTAGCAAAGTTTAATAGAAAAAAAAAAAGTACGAAATATCGTAACGTAATAACAACGAAGACGTAACGCAGAAAACAATGAAGTGAAGAATCACGCGGTTTTAGCCAATCTTTTTGTTTATGTTCTTTGTTGTTGTTAAGTATATTTTGTTGTTGTTCTAGTTGCACTTTTCACGCCACTTACTTGTTATGGTACTTCTTGAGCAGAAAGTAGTAAATAATTTAATACTTTTTGCAAACAAACAAAAACATAAACACACACACACACAAATATATACGCGCACGCCGAACAACTACAACTTTTTTTAACGTACGCGAAGTAAAATAATACGCTTCGGCATACAAATTCTTCAGTTTGTTTCTTTGTTATTATTACTTCTACCGCACATTTGCTTCTTCTTTGCCAAATTCACAGACAGACGCACAAAAACAACGTAAACTTATTTTCCGGCATTAAAAATTACCCGCCACACAACACACAACAACCGACCTACTCGACTCTTAAACTCTCACTGCGAGAGAATTTCGAAAATATTAACGGCCTCACAGACAATCATGCAAGGGCGTAGCCAGGGGTTGCCACGGCCCCCTTCAAAACATCTTCGATCAAATACTTTAAATATGACTTTTGCGCAGTGAAAGTTGAAAAAAGGTTATCTTATATAGATGTAAGATGGAAAATTTGAGAGTGTTAAATCTCTAATGCAGCGATTGATTTTAATAGTCAAATAGTGAAAACAGTTCTGAGGGCATTGATACAGGATGTCTCTGAAATCGAATGTATTAAACAACAAAAGATAGTATTAACTTATATAAATATTAAACGGCCTCACAGACACAGGATCTGTTATTCACTGACAATATGTGCGACAATGAACTCATTTGTCACTGAACCGGCCAAATTCAGTTAAGTCATTTTAATAATAACAATGTGAAGTCGGATTTTCCATGTAGGGCTATATAGAACCGGATTTCGATAAAAAGTTTGTCGAAGAGTTTTTCAATAACACAAGAAAATATTTGATTGCTTAGTTATAAGTAGAATATGTTCACAGACAAAAATACGAATACAAAATATGTATTAGCTAAAATTGTTCATTAGTTTGACTTGTTGCTATATGCCATGAAAAAATATCGATACATTTTCTGGTCATTCGATATTGGGGACCCCCTTTGAAAAAAGTTTACTACGCCCTTGCAATCATGCAAAACGTAGCAACAAATAAGTGCTTGCGAACAAGACCTGGCTCTACTTGAAATCCAATTTATCTTAAGTTCTGAGTCAATTTACACCAACATTGGCATTTCGCCGAATCAGCGGAAACAAAGAGCCCATAATATCAAATATCACAAAAAAAACTAGTTTGAAATGGCGCCAAAAATTTTGCGTGATTTTGGGTGAGAAACGCAGTTGGGTCAAATTTGTTCAAAAGTGTCGCTTTGGTTCAAAAGCGTCCGCGATCAAGGCAGAAGAAGCACCTTGAAATGGAGGAACAGGACAAATCTATATGGAATACAGCGCGACATACAATAAGTCAATGCTGCATTGTCGTGTCATGAAACAGTCTTTTCTGAAAAAGAGGCTCAGTGGTAGGTTAACATGTACTAGCAGAGTGTTAACAGAGCGCTTACAGCGTTGCGCTTGTCGTGTCATGACACAGTCTAACAAAAATGGTAGCTTTAATTTGCATGTTAACACAACACATACGGCAATTTAACTTTTATCTTTGATCAAAGTAGAAGCTCACAAATTAGAGTTCTCTGACATTCGAACCTTCAAGAAATTAGAATTGATTACAAACGCAAAACATTAAACATTAGTTTCTTAGTTGTAAAGAATGTCGCAATTATTTTATTAGTTATTTAGATACATTTTATTTAGCATCAGTTGAGTAAAATAAATAAAATAAAACAGCTTGAAGAAATCGGATATGTTATATTCTAACTATTTACAAGTCAGTAAATACATGCTTTTGAATGACAATACATTATTTAATAAGTGCAAATTTGTTCAAAATTGGCTATTTGGCGTCTTGAGCCAACAACAACAAACTGCCAAAGTCGCCCATGCAGTTTGACATCGACCCACAAAGTGTCAGCAATCCGCTGCGGCAACGACTCGACCTTAAACATTTTCACCGCCGCACTTTTTTTCGATTGAACTGATTCAGCGTCTCACATTTTAAGCGAACATACGCCAAAATAGATCTATTCTGTAACCGTTCAACACAGGCACATGCCATTTCAAGCGAACACATGCCATGGAACTAGAGTTTTGCAGGTGTACTGCTTCATGCCACTTGAATTGCCAAGTGACATTCGCATATTATTTAAGCTTTTGCATTTTGAAAGAAAAACTCTAATTTTTTTGAGAAAATCTTTATTTTTAGAAAACGTTTGATTTGAAAACAAAATATGTAAACAAAAACCATTAATGAAGACTTTATAGATACTTATTAATCTTCTATCTCTGTCAAGAATTTTACTCTATGATTAAACTTAACTAGAAGAATGAGACTCTCACTAATTTAAATACTCTCGCAACTTGTATTTATTTGGATTCGAATTTCCAAATACCAAACAAACCAAAAAAACATGCTTTAAATGACAGCCCTTCTTTTTAATCGTTTAAAACCAATTTTTCAAATACGAAGAATTTGGTGTTTCGGATGACTTGAAAGTAAACGCGGACCAAATGTTTTCTTGCGGGTCTCTACTACTACATATACAATTCCGTTTATCTTAACCTAGTCTCAAGACGTATTGTTCGATTGTCCGCGCATCACAATATATTTCTTTGTTAATTCAATATTTAATAAAGTTGATCGAAAAAAACAACAGTGTTTTTGTGAAAAAAAATATTTAGAAACGAATAAAATCATTAAAAAGAATATTTAAAAAAATGTCATATTCTCATGCAGAAACGATTATAAAAACACAACCAAATCGCTTTACACTGATAATATATTCTTCATTTTTCCTTTTTTAACAATTTTACACAACTCACATATTATTAAAAATAAATAAAACTAGTAAGGGCGGTATAGTTGAGTATACTCAACCATATAATACCCTGCACATACCCTCATCTATATAAATGGTGTTCCAAATATCAAAAAAATCAGTCAAAAGTGAATAATTTTCGAAAAATTCGAGTTTGTTGATCTCTGTGGGGTGAAGCCATGAAATAAAGGGGTGTTTTTCGGTATGCAGTTAAAAGAACGTATATTAACTGAACCTGCATACAAAATTTCAGACATGTATATTTCATATTTGTGGAGATATACATATTTAAATCAAAATAAACTGGAATTTACCCATAATTTAAGTTTGCCGACCTCTAATGGGTAGTCCAAATACAAAATGGTATTTTCTGGTATGCAGTCTTATGAAGTTATAAATACTTTGCCTACTTACTAAATTTCAGGTCAGTGCCTTTATTAATTTCGGAGATATAGCCATTGACATAAAAACACTATTTGAGGGGTAATAAAGGGTAAGGGGGAAAAATTAAGTATGCAGTTTTAAAGATATACATTTCCTTAATCTGCATACAAAGTTTTAGGTTCGTATCTGTTATAGTTATGGAGATATACAAATTTTTGTAAAAAAAAAGTGAAATTTACGAAAAATTTAAGTTTGATGGTCTTTGAGGGGAAGTCCTAAATTCAGAGGGGTATTTTCTGGTATGCAGTCTTAAGGGTATGTATTTACTGAGTGTACACACAAAATTTGAGGTTCGTACCTTTCATGGTTTTGAAGATATCGTAATTAACAATAAAACACTTTTTGAGGGGTAATTAAGGGGAGGGGGGAAAATTGGGGTATGCAGTTTTGTAGGTCTTTACCAACTTAGTCGACATACCAACTTTCATTGTTCTAGCGTTTCTGGTGTTCAAGTTATAGCCTTTTCAAAAAGTGGGCGTAGCTGGTTGGGCGGGAAGGAGTGGGCGTGGCTCAAAACCGTTCAAACTTGATCTGCTGCCGAGCATCACGAGTCTATCCTCCAAATCTCAAGTCTCTATCTTTTATAGTTTCCGAGAACCATTGGTGAGGACGGACGGACGGACGGACGGACGAGACGGACGGACGGACAGACGGACGGACATGGCTTAATCAATTTGTCTTGTCGTCCTGATCAAGAATATATATACTTTATAGGGTCCCCCTCCCCTCCTTCTCTGCGTTACATACATTTCGGCCAAACAAACACAATATACCCTGGTACAGTATGTACAGGGTATAAAAATACGTATAAAAGCATATTTCTTGGTAATTCCCACACAATTTTTGTTTTCGATAGCGCAGCCCTTTTCGTTTCACTGCAAGTTTGTTTTTATGCGCAGTAAATAAAAAAAGGTTGTAATAATGAAAGCAGTGCTGCGGAGTTTACATTTATGAACACGACAAAATTTGCAAAAGTTTGCATTTCCGAACAAATCGATTTTTTCATAAATTTTCTTTTTGCATTACTGCGCATGCAAACTGCGTTTATTGGTTAGCCCAAATACATTCAAATACAACATTTATAAGCATACTTTTAGGAGGTACGAAAAACTTAAATGGACTTGTTCACAATGGATTCAAAAAAATAAATTTGGTAAATATTAAGAAGAATAAAAATAATAAATAAAATAAATAAAATAATAAATAAATAATTAACCAAATATTTATTCCGAAATTTTAACCTTTTTTGCATGCGCGAATGTTTTCATATAAGGCTTACGAACTCAATGTAATTAATAAGAAGAACTTATTTTGCAATGCAGACTGCAACGCAACAAAAAATCATCCTACGTTCGTTCATTCAAATTCTAATATTTGATATTATATTTTTAATAATGCAGATTGGTTGGTCTTCCTGCTGGCATCGCGGTGTTCTTTGAAGTTAAAAATCTTGCATTAATGGTTTTAATTGTTTATTTAATAATTAAATTACAAAGTAATTAATGCCAATTGCCGCTCAAATGTTACAATAATTTTGCTTTGTTTATACATTAATCTAATTTTATGGTTTTTACAATAGTTGTTGAAACATTTGCTAATACATTTTCGTTCACACTTAAAACGCTAATGACTTAAAGTTATTCATAATTATTAATAATTATTTCTTGTTTGCTTTAATAATTATTATTACTTTTTTATAAAATTTTACATTAGTTTTAGTATATTACAATAAAGATAGAAATGCATAATTTTGCAGATAGTAAAAGTGCGTCAAGATTAGCAAAGAAAAATAAGTGAAATTTGTTTTTAAAGCACAAAATTATGTTGAAGAAAAGAAGATAATTGCAAATATTATTGCACGGTTGGTGAAAAAGCGGTAGTATAAAGGAGTAAGAAGAAGAGGCATAAAACACACCTTACATACATACATCGTTTTAAATATATACACACACATGTTTGTGACCTAAAATGCTAAAGTTAACTTAAATGCCTAATTTGTTGTTGCTCTTCACCAATAATTTCTTTTGTCTTTTGTTTTTGTTTATCGGCAATTTTGATTTTGTTTTTGTTTCTGTTTTTTTATTGTTTTGTTAGATATTACTCGGCGGTCCACGGTTCGCCGTACGCTGTCCGCTGTGCAGGCCGGAATGTCTAGAGCCCGGTCGTGAATGTACAATTGCATAATCGTTATCAATTGGCATAGACCTTCAAGTACATATTGTCATTTGTTTAATTTTTACAGTTGCTTTTTAAATAAAAATATTACAAATTTGTGCATTAGCATTGAAAAGCGTTTAGTAGTCGAAGTGAAGTGAAGGGGAGTGAAGTGTTGTGTTATTGAGGCGTGTCAGAAGTGCAAAGTTAGTCATTATTATTACTAAAAAACTCATACATACATATTGGTTAATTACAGTTATCAAAGTGAAATTAGTTACATTTTGTAGAGAATCATTTGAATTGTCTGAACATTTCATTTGTCTGAACACAGATAATAATAATTTTGTTCATATTACATAAAAGAGTCAAGAATCTAAAAGTATTAAAGAAAAGTACTAATAACTTTCATTCGATTGCTGTTCGCTCACTTTAGAAGGCATGCATTTTAAATTTGTAGTAAGCAATTTAGATGCTACTTGTAGTGTGATTGATTTGATTGTTTCTGTTTTTGTTTTTGTTTTTGTAATGTTTAAAAAGGTTTTTAAGTTTTTTGTTTTGGTAGAACAGAACAAGACACAATACGATACAATACAATACAACACAATGCAGTACAGTACAGTACAGTACAGTACAATAGAAGAGCCTAATTTAGTATCTATCAGACCTATTGGAATGTATCGTAGAGCCGCCACTTGTGTAACCCTTGTGCGCATCACGTCCGTGCAGCGAGTAACGCGAGCCGTACTGGCTGCCGTGCCAGCTGCGATAGGGATCGTACTCTTCGATAATCGAGGGCTCCTTCTCTATGATCTGTTGAGCAAGAAGAGAATTTATTATTTTAAGAAGAGAATTTGTACTAAGGTCGTTTGAGTGGCACGAACCTCTGTGTTGGCACAACTGCAGCTCATGGCCGTGCAGAGGAATATGTTCATCAGCAACATGATCAGGAAGAGCACGCCCAATGTGATAGCCAGCCAGAGCAGCCAAGAGGGACGTATGCCATCCTCGCAAGTGTCAGAGATTACTGTAAGTGCGTTGGATAAATGTAACTTGAGATACTTTTCGGTATTGGCTTGTCGCCGAAATACTTACAACGCGCCTCAGCCGGATCGAGCACGAAGACCGTTGTGCCCGCAATGCTGGAGCCCTCCTCGTTCGGGCCGTACTTGCGATTGCCATTGCTGCCCTTGGCAAAGCCGGCCAGCGCGACATCGTTGCAGTCGTCGAACTCCACGCATTTGCCGTAACACTGTATGACGTCGCACTGCAAGTGCACCTCGGAGCCTGAGAGGGGAAACAGAATGAGTGATGGGGCACGGTTTGAGCGTAAAGTGTCGATCAAAGGCTTACCATCTTCGAACTTGAACATGGACGATAGAGTGGCCTCCGCCGCGCGACCGTCGCTGGTGGGCACGAAGCGACTGATGATTCGTTCGTCATCCGGACAGCTTTTGGCGTCACATGAGTTACGGGTAAATGAATTAAAATGATATTTGCATTGTGGCAAAGGCTTTTCGATGCTTACCCGCGATCGTCCGTCAACTTGAGCGTCTCGTTCTTCTTGTTGAAGGCAAAGCAGTTGCCCACACGCAGACCATAAGTGTCTGCATGGGCGTGTGCGAGAGAGCGAGGGAGAGAGAGTGCGGTATTATAACATGGTTTCTATTGCCTGGGCATAACCGTAGACTTACCGTTTGGCTTCGAGAACTCGGCGCGCACCTTGTACGTGTGCCCGAAGACGGTCTCCCGCACGCGGTGTTCGTTCTCCAGGAACTTCAGCAGGACGTGCGCGTTGTCATCGCTGCTTTGGTGGTTGGTTGTTGGTTGTGCCGATAGGTTTGTTGATCAGAGATAAGGCGTGCGTGCGTGGAGGAGAGAAAGAAGAAGAGAGTGAGTGGGTAGGCGTGAGAAAGGTGCGGATAGTAAATGAGCTAGCGGGTCGCACACAAGCATACATTTCAATTAGCTGCGGCTGCATGTGGCTGGCAATTAAAGCAACTTGCTGTTGCGGGTGTACATTGGGGGGGCAGTGGGGTTGAATTTTGTGCGCTTACGCAATAGCGATTGGCATGTCGATGCGTTCATTGCATGCGCTTGTGGATGCGTTGTTGTTGTTGGCTGTGGAAAACGCTTCTGCCGCGGCTTTTTAACGACTTAACAGAGCGTAAACAATTTTCCAAGCTACTGCAAATATTATTTAACTCGTCTGTGTTGTTTTTGCGCTTTGATTTTGCAAGTTGCCTCATCACGAAAACAAAAGACTCAAGCAACAAACTTGCGCGCACGCAATCGACCGAAGTTGATGTCATTTGCCTTGTTAGCTTTGCCATCTTTGTTCTTTTTTTTCCAAGCGTTTTTTGTGCCATCAAAGCAAATCAATTTAATAAAAGTTTTCAGATTTTATGCGATCTAAATGTCGGCAATGCCTTCAATGAGACCTCAACGGCTTTTGATCGGAGCTGCGGCTCAAATATTTTTAATTTTACAGTTAATTGAACTTGTTGCGCATAGAATTGAACAAAGACCGCTGAGAAGGAAAAAACCACGCAAAGTTTCTAAGTACGTTCGACAATTGAACGATTTGAATGGCCTTGAGTTCTCCATTCAGCCGAGCATAAGCAGCAAGCAGCCAACAAAGGCACACACACACACACACACACACACACAACACTCACGCAGAGAATAAACAAATGAGACACGCCACCTACATGAAGCACACAGGTACTCGAGACATGACAAAAGCGATTTGCTTTGATTCGCGTCGCGTTGAACCCGCTTGTCTGCGCCGAAATTCGAGCAAGCCAAATCAAACACAACGCGAGCTGTCAAACCAATTCGCCCACACGCCTCACTCGACGCGACGCAACGCGACTCGAATTCGGTTGTCTTGAGTTCGTTTGAGTGCTCATAAAGTTGGGCTTAGCTATGAGTGAACTGAGATGAGGCCAACGCTTGGAGCAAGCGCGACAGCGGGCCATTAGTCGTCAGCAAAGCGCAGCATTCACCAGCCATTGGCACTTGGTGTGAGGCAATGCCGAAGGAAGAAGCTCACAGCTAATTGGTGTGCCACGAAATTGTTTTACTTACCGCGAAAAGCCGGACTTGCCACATGTGATGACGTAGAACTTGTCGTCCGCCAGCTCAAGCGTCTTGTGCACGCGCACGGCCAGCTGTATGGAACGCTCCTCGGTGCGCTGCCGGGCGAGAGAGAAGAGCACAAAGGTATGATTCACATTAGAGGGACGTTTATGAGGATAAAATGCCATATTGAAAATAATAAATAAATGCCAATAAAAATGCGAATGTCTTTTAAAGTGTAAAACTGCTTTGGTTTTTTTAAGTGTACGTTAATTAATGTTTTAATGTATGGTTTTTTAGGCCTTAAACGTTACGACTTTTATTGTTTCTATTTTACTGCCATGAGCATTTGACGTGTTTATGAGCATGAATAATGACAAATCAAATGAGCGCAACGACGACAACACGAGCGTGTTGCAACTTGCACTTGTGGCATGTTAATTGTGCCATGATGCAAGCTTTAATGTCTTTGCGATTTACTGCTGGTCTTAGTTGCTGGATCTTGCTCTTCCTCTGCGGCTCACAGCTGCTCAGTCGCGGTCGCAGACTTTTCCACGCCTTTCCACGGCTTTGTAGTTGTTGTGGTCGTTGTTGTTGCATTTCTTCGCGCAAATAAAGTGAAACAAGACAAACACAGCGGAGAAAAGCAAACAACAAACAAGGAAATGGAAAATGACGCCAAGTGTGACGGAGAAGCGTTGTGTTTGTTTCCACAGCGGCGCATTTTCCTCTTTTCAAATTCATAGGTAGTTTCAACTGGTGTCGGTCGCCAGTCGAAAACCTTCAGCGCACTCAATGTGCAGCTGCGAGTACTACAACAACAACAACAGCGACAGCAACAACGCAATTATAACAAACAGAAGAAGACAAATGGAACAATAAATAATAAAAGAAAATGGGAGGCAAAAAGCGCTGCTGCTGCTCTCCGTCCGACCGTCCGACCGTCTGTCTGACCCTCGTAACGTTCCTTAATCAACTTAAGCGCAAAGTGCACTTTTGGGCAATTATAATATTTCTGCTCCAAGTTAACAAATATTTTGAGAACGTTAATAAAAGATGAGCTGAAGTTGTTTCTCCACAGCGCACAAAAGACTTAAGCGAGCAACTTGCTTCGCTGTTGGCTTACTGATTTCTTAACAGCTTTTTGCATACAAAAGACCGTTTAAAGGTTGCATGAAATATGATATTTTTTTGCTTTGAAGCAATATTATTTTGTCCTTGTGACTCCTTGGAAACTTGTTGTCGTTGCTTTGACGTTCTCCTCTCACACTTCATTTGAACATTTTTCAATACTAAAAGAGACCTTAACAAAACTCGACAAGTGATAAAAGTTTCTTACTTCTTCACTTTGGTTTTCGTTGTTTTTATGGCTTTTAGCAAACCACTTCAGAATGCGTCGAAGATTTCGATATACTCAACTGATAATCTTCATACTCCGTGAGAATTATTCACATTCTGAGCGCTTTGAACGCAAAACTCGTTGAGCACTTTGGAAATCCCACGCAAAAATATATTATAAGCGATTTGTTTTTTATTCTGCGCTTAAATAGTTTATGAATGAATGTTTGTTAATAATATGTAATCTTCAAATAGCAGAGTTGAGTGCTTCAAAGAGAATTTTTTAATATCTGTTAAACTAATTTTGCTTTATGTTCTCATTAGCGTTGTTCTTATTGCCTTAGTGCATGCCTCCATGCTGAGGTTGTTGTTGCTGCTGCTGCTGTTGTTGTTGTTGTTGTTGCTGCTGCTGCTGCTGTTGTTGTTGTTGCTGTTTAGTGTACGCCGTTAATATCTTAATACTCTGTTGTACGACGAGAGCTAAGTAGACACGAAAGTAATCAATAATAATTATCAATGGCGAATTGTGTCGACGAGACGGAGAAGTATTTGCCATGGGACAACAGCGCAACGATAGCAACGATGAAGCTGTGGAGCGGATGAGCTCATTATCGCATTATTATCAACACAAATAATAACACAACTAAGGCAAGCTGTGTAATATTTCAGCTGCGTGTGTGAGTGTGTGTGTGTGTGTGTGTTGGCAATGACAACTTCAAGTCGACATCTGTGCCGAAGTTATTTAATGGCAGATTGCTGGCTCTGCTGTTGCATGTAATCAAGCTCTTGCAGGAAGGAGCGGGACGCGAGGTGAAGCGAGCAGCTAATAATATCAGCAATGAACATAATATGAAACAAACAGACTGACGGGCGTTATTATATAATTCTGCTAAGCGACGCATTTATGGCATTTATAAGTTTGAAGCTTGAAGTTTGAGTCGTGACGACAGTCGTGGCGTATAAAATGAGCGTTAATGATTGAAGACAAATGGAAAATAAGTTCAAGTGCAAAATAATATGCAAAGTGGCGTGAAAACCCACGGTGTGGAACGTTGGAACGTTGGCACTGTCGCTGAGGCAGCACGAGAGACAAAAGACGAAAGACTTAAGCAACAAACTTGGCCGCGCTACGTTTGATTGAAGCCAATTTTAATGCACGATGTCAAACGACAAAAAGCAAAGCAAATCAGCAGACAAGGTCGCCATTAGCCAACTAGCGACATACCACAACATCCCACAGAAGTATTTCTGCGCACAGAACAACAACAACAAAACACTTAAAGGCAATCAAAAAAAGTTTATCTGTGTAGAAATTCTTTTGACACAAATACCGCGCAAAATCATGTTGCAACAACTGCAAATAAATTTGAAATTAAGCTGAGTGCAGACCCAGAAAAGAGTCAAGGCGAAAATGAACCTGAGCGAGGAAATGTTGTCAAGCCGCGCGTCTGCATGTGTCCGCCACCGCCCGGGGTTGAATCGAGTTGATCTCGTTGCTGTTTTCCTCACTTATCTTTGGGCTTGCTTAGTTTGTTTTTGTTTTGAGATGACCAACGCAGCCGCAGACGTTGGAGAAATATGTACAAGCGATGCGACTCGCGATATGCTGACTGACAGTCCAACTGACTGACGGACTGGCGGACGGACCGACCGACGCACGCTTGGCTGCTCGGCTGGCTGTCTGAGTGGCGCGCACTTAAAGTGGAGTACATGAGTGCACGCTGAGCCGCATGCCTGCACTCATGCCCTGCCTGCCGCCGTCCGTCCAACGCCGGCGCTGGCGACACTCCCTGCGAAGGCAGCTGCCGCGATAAGCGTGATTTAATTTTATGGGGACCTCCCTTTTTGCAAAGTCAAAGGCAGAGGCAAAGGCAAGCGAAGTGAAGCAAGGCAAGGAACAAGATACTTAGGCCATGCTGGGCAGCATACGACCTACACTTGGCATTCGTGCGTATCAGTCGACGCTGCGCTGCTCTGGCGGTTGCTGTGCGAACATCAACTGTAAATAAATCGAGTTTAAGTAAGCCAAGTCGCAGTTGAAGTTGAAGTTGAGTAAAAGCCAAAGTTGCATTCGAAAGGCGTCGGTCGTGTTTGTTTTTTGTTTTTGTAAATTGGGATACAGGGTGCGGCACATGCTGAGTCAGACACAGCCAGTCGGTCGGTCGGCTGACTCGGCTGACTCGGCGACTGTACAATTAATATGATTATTGCGTCTGCAGTTGCCGCCTTTCTGCATTGAAGTTCGCTCACTGAGCGTAATTTACATTTCAGCACGTCCGTCGTTGTCTTTGTCGTTGCCCACTGTACAATGGCCACTGCGGCCATGTGTCCGACTCTGCCGGTTGGCTGTCAGCACTTGTGTCGCACGTAGGCTTAGATTCAATTCGATTCGATTCGATTTTTATTGCAGCGCTTGTTTCCCTTTGTTTTCTTGCTCGTTCAATGTTGCACAAACACATGACTCTGTGCGCATAAATTTGTGCGCCGCCTTTCGACATCTTCAAGTCCTCCGCATTAAAGCGCATTTGACACAGTCTGAGCGTCGAGTCTTTGCTACAGTTCGCCAGACACCTCAGCCCGACGGACACAGGCGGAGCTGACTTAAACGAGCCGTGCTAAATTGCGGCCCGTTGTCAGCCGCGTCTGCCTCATCAGCCTCGTCGGCCTAGTCACGCTCGTCATGAGCTTCACCAGCGCTCTCATCGCCTGATTGTCGCAGCAAAGCCGAAGTTACGTGCCAAACGCTTACACACGCTGCACCGCCTTCGCCTCTTCCTCGCCTCGATCGGTGTGCGGCCGATTGGTTGCCGGCCGCGCGTGTGTTGTTGCTGTCAGTCGCGGCCAATCAAATATTGCGCAAACCCCAAATTGCTCCAAGTTGTTGTTGTTGTTGTGTTTTGGTGTTTGCCGCTAACTTGAAAATTGCGCACATTTTTCAGACTTCGTTTACAATTAAACTCAAATAAAAAAAAAATGAATTGGAAATAAAACCACAAACGAAAGACTTAAGACACGAACTTTCGCGCATGACATTTGCACTTCTGCCAAGCGGCGTAAATTGCATTAATTAATGGAAACTAACGCTGCAAAGTGAAATTAGTGTTTTATGCGGTTAGAATGATCTTCGTTAGCTTACATTGTTGCCACTCACGTTGCTGACCAGAATGCCGCAGTAGTCGTTGGCGCCCGACTTGGCCAACATGTTCAGGCTGAAGGCAATCGCGTCGCTGCCGTCGCCCAGCGCCATGCAGGCGGCCGTGCGGTGGTCCCGCACGTGCACCGCGCCCGTGTAGCCGCCACTGAACTTCACCTTGATGTTCATGGTGCCGGCCTTGCAAGTCGCCGAAACGTGCGGTGCGAATTCATTGAGCGTCGTCGCCGGTTCCTGTGTCGCGACCTGAAAGCAGAGGCGGAGAGAGAGGTGAAACAACAAGCGAAACAAAGCATGAGTTAATGCGAAAACAACACATGTACTTTCAAAAATAAACAAATAAAGAAGAAGAAACAAGAACACTCTTGGAGTAACAACTTTGACCCAATTGGGGCGTAAGTTGCTGTTGTTGTTGTTGCTGCTGTTGCTGCCGGGCACATTCCTGCCATTAATGAGCTGGGAACGAAACAGTTAAAGTTCTTAGACACACACACTCACATACACACATACACACACACAGACGCATTTACATATTGGTCATCGTTATTGATGTTGCTGGTAATGCCATAATAAATCAACACTCACACACACACACACACACACACACAGACACCTCTCATTGCGTAGAAATTCATCAAGCGCTTTTCGATAATGACTCTATGAGTCTTCATCAGCGATTTGCGTTTGCTTTTCATGCTTCTCTATTGAGCTCAGCTCTTCGCTGCTCATTGGATCGCGCGCTCAGTCGCAGTAGTCGGCCACGAATCGTTAAGTTAATTTTAATGGCTGGGATCGATGCTCTGAAGCTTTTAGGCAGCGTTGCTGACAATGGCGCACTCATTGCCAACAATTAAAGCGAAAGCCGTAACTGTGCGACTTATCGGCTATCAAACGGAGCCAAGCAAATGAAAAGGCGACCCAACTAATGCTGCCGCACACCGTTTCGCCACCGCACCACCAACATGTGCGCTGTGCTGTGCTTTATCATCACCGCCTGATTCGAGTCGCTCGCATGCACGTTTTAGGTCAGTTCCAGGTTCAGCTAAGCTCACTTTGCCTACGTTGGCGCTGTCAGAAGAATTTGGCTGCGAGATAATTTATTGGACTTGCTGCTGCTGGTGCCGCTTCCTGCTGCCTTGGCTCGTGATAATTGAATTTGTAGCACGAAGTTTGCAGAAAAGAGGAAAATCTCAAGTCAGCAAACCGCTTGCAGCGTTCTATAAATGACGTTTCTGAGTCGCCGTCGCCGTTGCTGTCGCAGTTGGAGTTGAAGTCGATTGTCGGTTGTCGATGTCGGAGTCACAGCCAAGCTTCGGTTGAGCGTTCGGTTGGTCGCAGATAAGCGGAATTCTAAGTTAAATAAGTCATGTCAGGAGACAATCGTGCTGAACTGTGGCGCTATTGAGGCCCTCAGGCGCAGGTTTGTGTTTCGCAAGCGCCCAGTCTACATTACAAGCGGACAATAGAAAGACATGAGCACACACACACACACACACGGGCGGAGACAGAGGCAGAGACAGAGACGCGCCGATTGGCTGACTGCCTGTCGCGCAATTGATTTATTTCGGCGAAAGGTTGGCCGCCGCCGTCGCCGCCGCTCGTGGAAAAGTAATTGCCAGTGAACTTGTGCCGGGCAGCGCTGCCACGTTGTAGCACGAGAAAGTCATAAAGAATAAACATAAATATGAGCTGCCACATTGAAACGTTCTCTTTTTCCAACCGATTCTTGTATATCTTTTTGTCTTTCTTGCAAATCATCAACTTAAGTGTGGTCTGGCTTGGCAATGCATTCAAGCGCGCTGTCCCAGTTCTAGCAATAATTTGGTCAATAAAGCAGGGGAAGGGGGTGGCGAAAAGCGATGTTTGCCAAAACACGTTCAGTGCATGAAAGTGGCACATGAGCTCGCGGAGCATGCCTGGCAGCACAGTTGGCTGAAAAGCGGCAGTCAGCACAGAAACGAAGTCAGAATGCAATGCTGAATGTTGCAGTGCGGCGGCGACGGCGGCGGCGGCATGTTCTTGTTGGCAACGCATGCGCATGGCTTGTTTGCATAAAAGAGGCGCGCGTGCGCGCTTGCTTAAATTATAAATCTGTGCTAGCGCAGCAACGCCGCCGCAATCGTCGTCGCCGTCGTCGTTATTGGCATCGCAGTTATTGAGCAATAAAACCGCAACTGGCCACAAACAAGGCACGAAAAGGCAACGACAACAATTACGACAAAATCACAACAAAGCGCTGGCAAAGCGCTGGGCCAACAGCGACCGACCGACCGAGCGAACGATAAGAACGCAAGCGCTGAGTGGCCGAGTCGCGAGCTCCTTTGGTGCATGCGCAGAACAATGGCGAGTGAAGGCGGCCGAGTTCAATGCGCTTGGCGAACGACTGAGGGTCACACAGAATGCAAGCACAGTTGCAGCGAATCGAACGTGCGACCCGAGCGAGATCGTCCAATAAGCCACAATGCAAGCCGAATGCAAAGTCCCATGACAATTTGTCGCTTGTTGGCAAATGCAAAAAGGTATTTTTTCTTAGATTATTTTTACATTGGCTTATTTGCGATAATTTTTTTGTCTCGATTTCTGTTTTTTTCCACTTCAGTCAATTAAAATAGTTGTTTTATTGTTTGCTACAATATTGCTTCATCGTTAGCAAAAACTGATTATGCAACACGCTCTGATTATTTCGTGCCACTGACTGAAACATACATACATACATGTATGTGTGTGTGTGAGCATGGCAGCTTTGCTAATTGGCGAATGCTTAACGCTTTTAGAGAAGGGCGCAAGGTTCGATGAATCGAACAGCCTTAACCCTTTCTCATTTCATTTGTTTGATGAGTTTTTTGCACACTCATCTTCGAGAATAATTCATTTTGCGCCGCCGCCGCCGCCACATGACGCGTGATTGATTATAAAAGCTCACGGCGCTTACAAAATCATTAAACACAAATAACACAAAACCAAAAAAATGCTAATTGTAAAAATAAAGTAAAACATGTGCTAAAAGATAGCAAAGCAGTCATATTTCGTATATTTATCACTTTTTGCCTTTGCACTTGGAAGCCGCAACGAAGACTTAAGACACAAACTTATTTGTGCTAAGGAAGTCATCAAAGGATGAGCGTGATTTGCGTTCTGACTTAAATGTACAAAGCACACAAAGCAAGCAAAAAGGGCTGAAATCATTTCCCAGCAACACGTCTGCAACATTAGTAATAAAATTGTTGCCTCTTCGAAGTGTTCACAGTAGGGCACTTAAGCAGATTTATGAGCATTTTAAATGCTACCATTTAATTTAAGGTTCGTTGATGCCGAGGTTGCCGTTGCTGCTCGATGGCTGCGCGTCTATCGACTTAACTAGTGCTCGAGCGAGGCGCTGCACAGCTGGAAACGTTGGGCGTTACATGCATAAACTTTGAGCTTCAAATTAATGCAGAACACATGCGCTGACTTGCAGGCTGACTCGCACAAACGGCGCACCATTAAACGAACCAAACGGCCAACATGATTTATTTCGTTGCAAAGGGTCAAATGGTTCGCCACAAGCTGCAAACAGTGTTGTTGTGTGCGCAAATTACAAAAACAAAAACAAAATCACAAAAACGCAAAAGGATTTGTAAAGAAAAGTTTTGTGTCAGAACGAACATTAAAAGTAATAATTCGTGCTCCGCCCTTCTGCTAAGAAGAATTATGCTTGAAAATAATTAGAAAACCGTGTTTGCAATTAATTGTATTAAAAAATGTATTAAAAAAAACGAGACTTGTCAATTTTTTTGTGGGAACATTGGCGAACAGCTTTGGTTTGTTTTAAGTTGTTTTTGTTGATTTGTTTTTGGCACGGGTGTGGTTTGATTTGCTGAAACTATTTCGCCATTCGGCGATACAATCTATAAAACACACCATCAAAAGCGCAGCTGCGCATTTTTTCATAGTCATTTGGCTTTGTTTTTTTCTTGGTATTGTGTTGTTGTTGTTGTCGCTGAGTTGCCGTTCGGTTTTGTTTTGTTTGCGGAGCGCTGCAAAAGGCTTTTAGCATATTTCGCATGCATTTGAATTTCCGCTATTTCGTTTCAATTGTGCTTGCAGTAATAAAGCGTTACACAAACACATGCGCACACTGTCACACATACATGCATACACACGCTGAACTAAGTAAATTATAACATAAAGCCCAGTGTGCTGACTTGTTGCTGCTGCTGTTGTTGTTGTTGTGCTTGTTGGCCCGTTGGTCAAATCGTATCTTAAGTGAAGTCGACTTTAAGTCAAGTCATGTCAGCGCTGCACACCCCAACCCCCCTCTCATCCACGTGTGCCGCTGCTGATTGCAAATTGTCGCTGGCGCGCATGCAAGCGCATAAATTGCCGCGCACGAGTCTCAATTTCAGACGGCTGGCGAACACACACACACACGTTTCGGCAGTCGCATATTGTCGGCCATATTTATGTTAGTGTTGCCTATGCAGCTCGAATTTTTACGAAGCGTTTAAAGTTTTATGTTTCTGGTTTCGCGTTCGCGCATACATTTTGGGGCATTATTAGACTTGCGCTCAGTTGCGCGCTCGATTGGCGCTGTTATGCGATTTAGGCGCAATTTCAACAACTCAACTGCGCCAAAAAATATATAATATAATATAACTAAAACCAAACCAACAAAAACGACGTCTTACATAGGAAAGAAAAAAACAAACCGCAGCAAACGAGTAATGAAAAGCGTAATGACGTCGAACGAACATGGGCGAATTTCCTTCTGGTTTTTATTACTCAAGTCAGAAAAAACACGTTTACACTTATATAATTTTTTTTGTTAAACAAAACCCGCAAAACAATCAAACAAGAGACTTCAAAGTGAACATGTGCAAAAATGATATAAAACAAGAAAAGAGTTGGAAAAACGATAGAAATTAAAAGAGAAATTAAAGAAATGCTAAATTACAAAGCAAAAAGTTTTTCTCACAGCCTTTTTTTAATATAAAATCTGTCCGACAGTGTTGACTTCTTTTAGTTTCTTAGTTTTAGTTTCAGTTTTTGCCTGAGTTTCACACACAAAAGCGACAATCATAGCACACACATACACACACACAGGTCGGGAATGAATGCAATTACTCAACACAATTACATGTGTTGAAACATGCGCTGATGGCTGATGGCTGCTGCAGATACATGAGCGTCGGCGCTGATGTGCTATGACGTGCTAATTCTATACTATTTAGCGGCCATCAGACGCGTCTCCGAAAGGGCAAGCATGCACCGAACCGAAGTGACTTGACGCTCATTTCCCCTTTGTCTAACTTGACTGCTCGCTGTCCTCAGACTTCTCAGCTGCAACACATGCTGTGCTCAATTGTCTTGTTCTTGGCCGCCTTTGTGCGCTTTTCGGGTCTCAATGCATGCTCATATCGATGCAGCCAACCAATAATGCGTTAACAGATTAAAGCGTTAGGAGGAATGCACCTTTGATTGTTGCTGAGCGGCACTTGACGGCCATTTGACGCTTTTGTGCACAAATTGGTATCGTTTTGTTGAAACTTATTTGTAAAATAAAACAAACAACTTAAAGGTGCACAAAGCCATGCTTCACAGCAAGACAGCCGAGCACACAAAAGACTTAAGCAACAAACTCTTAAGTCGAAGAAAGAAAGCCTTTTACAGCTCGGATGAAAAGCAATCAATGATTATCTTTCGACGACAAAGGCGCATTTTAGTTGCAGAAGAAGAAGGCATATTTCACAATGCAATAATACAAAATTATGAGTGCTTACAAGAGACAAAAACTTTCTTTTAATGAGTCAATTAAACGTTAAGTACTTGGGAAGATAGTCGGCTTCTAGGCGGGACAACTTCAGTGGCCAAAAAAGAGACAACAATTGAAATAAGCAAAAGAAAAAGAAAAGTGTTTATTGCCTTGCGTTCTACAATGCTGTCCGTCCTAACGGCCAAGTAAATTGCAAGCAAATTTGCTTTCGAGACGAGGTCGAGTTCGATTGAATGCTCAGCGAGAGAGGGAAAAACTCAAAACGGGGAAATGCGATGCGAAGCGATGCCATTAAGTGCAACTGAAACCTACTTTTTCCTATGGGCAAATGTACAAATAAAAACAAAAACAAAAACAATGAAAAGGCAAAATAGAAAAGAAACGAAACGAAACAATTTAATGGCAATTGTGGCAAAAAGTTGTTGCTTTTGTGGCCGTTGTTGCTTTGTTGTGTTTTACACAAAGAAAGAAAGCAAGAACGAAATGCGCCCGGTCTTTGTCATTGACGTGACATGCGAACGTGGCCGACGCGGGCGAGCGGAGGAGCTGCGGTCACATGAATGCACGTGAACAATGCAAGCTAATCAAATAATGAATGTGCAAAGTGTAGCAGCACAGCACCGCAGAGCCGAGCCGAGCAGAGCAGAGGAGCTCAGCGGCGGCAGCAACAACAAACACGGCAAAGAACTTTCTTCCGGCTAATGATGACCCAATATGCCAAACAATCTGAGCGCTTCTGTTTTTGTTCGATGCTTTGTTTGTTTTTTCCTATTTGCCGTTCATTTGCATAAATTTTAATGAATTTTCCGCAACAAAAAACTCACTCGTCAAGTGAAAGAAATGCGCAATTGAATAAAAATAAATACAAACAAAAAATTAAACAAATTATAAAAGACTAAAAAACAAACCGAACAATTTCGCATTTGAAAACCAACGTTACGGAAAATTGCGTCAAATATTCTTTTTTCCACACATTTTCTGAGCCATGTCAGACATTTTTTATTATTTGCACGATTGAAATACGCCGCTCGACTTTGCACAAAAATCGCACAAAAAGCGCGAAATCAAATGTTGTTTTCTCACCATTTGCCATTCACTTCGAGACGCGTCTGGCGCGACAGTCATGTCGGGCCGATCTCCACCGCGGCAAGCGGTCGAAGGCGTCGCGTCATATTGCTTCCTGCCACGGCCAAGCCGACACCACTAACCCAGTCAACTCGGCTCAACTCAAGTCCGGTCCAGGCAGTCCATTGCGTGCTGTGCTCAGCGTCGCCGCTGGCAGATTTGCTGCACTCGAAACTGGTTGGCCCGCGGGTCCCGTCGCAGTCGCCATTGCAACGGCTAATTGTGCACTTCGAGTGGCTTGGCTATTAGTGGGAAGTTTTTCCACCGCG
The DNA here is from genome assembly GCA_037044515.1 of Phortica magna. Classification (NCBI taxonomy): domain Eukaryota; kingdom Metazoa; phylum Arthropoda; class Insecta; order Diptera; family Drosophilidae; genus Phortica; species Phortica magna. The sequence goes on along the minus strand of JBAMBP010000775.1, from coordinate 528,292 downwards.
CTCAGAGACAAGCTCATGCAGAAGGCGCCTTTGTGGTCAAGCACGCTGAGGGCAAACAAGCGCAGAAGACAAAGACGGCCCACAGCATTGACAAGCTCAGCCTGAGTTAATTAGAGCATAAAAGACGGGCTTGGGCTGCTGTCAAGCGCATTTCTTCCTGCTCGCCTTTCCATTGACTTTGCTTTCCCAACAATAACAATTTTGTGGCGTTTGCGGTTTTTTTATACTTCCATACGTATATAGTTTGTTTTTTTTCAGAATGTTGGTCAGCGTTAAGATCATTGATTTTGTTGATAGCATAAAACAAAGATAACGAAAAGAGGCAGAAAGAAAATAAGGTTGTTTTAGCTGTAAAAAGCAGCAGCGAAACCGTTAAGCGATCATAAACTCAATTTAATAGGGACTTCTGCAGCTGAAGTTCGTTGTCTAAGTCTTTTGTGTGCGGCACATTAAGTTCTACGGAAGAATGTCGCTGCCAACAGAGGCTCAATTCTGAATCATTTCATAAAGAAACTCATTGTTTTTTTGCTGAATGCATTACACAAATTCGTAGAAAAACTCAGCTTAATTAAGTGTGAAAAAGTCGAGTCAAGTAGCTTCGTTCTTGTGTGTGTGCGTGTGCGTATGTGTGCGCAGCACGTGTTGCGGCCAAGAGTCGTCGCCGCCGTCGCCACTGTTGGCCACAGAATATGGCACATCACATAGGAAAACAAAGATGAAAAAATGCGCACAAAACCGCAACAATATCGGAGCTTGTATAACTAATGTGCTTGACGAGCTCATGTAGCTGTGTGCCCATGTGTGCGTGTGTGTGTGTGTGCTTTGTATCGAACGAAGTCGCTCACATTTTGGATCTTTTTCATGCCATAATAAATACAACCGATTTGTCTGACGACATGACGCGTCTCTCTATATATGTATGAGCATGTGAGTGTGTGTGTATATGCAAATTCACGACAAAGGAATTAACATATTTCAGATACGAAAATTAAATAAAAATATGTGTTCGTCGCTATAATTATTAAATAAAGTTTGACATTGAAAATCGTTGCTCCGTCGGTCGGTCGGTCGGTCGGTCGGTCGGTTGGTCGGTTTGTTTGTTTACTTGTACTTTAAACGCATACCAATCGGAATGTTGTCGCTCCATGTGTATGCGTGTGAGCCGTTAATGTCTGTGTAAATAAGTTCAGCAGCGGAGGGCGAAACTCACGGGTAATTGCAAAAAATCACAATTAAATAGTTTATGTTTATTACTTATTCGCATTGTGGGTTTTCTTGTGAGGGGCGATGTGGCTCAAGTTAACGGCCTTTTACACCTTTAAACAACACAACAACAACAGCAACAACAACAACAATGACAACAACAAAACAACGATGTGCACGAAGAAAACGCAAGTTTGTTTGTGGCTGTTAAATGAGTGTGTAATTTACAACAACACGAGGAAATTTTTTAATATACGTTCATTTTTTTCATTTCTAGTGTGAAGCGTCATAGGAGCGTAACACACAAACAAGCCGAGCCGGAGCGGCGCAAAAGTACCGTAGCACTTCTCCATTAGCTGACGCTCAACACGCTCGCAGGCGAACGAACCCTTGGGCGTTTTAACGATGCGTCTTCAACGCCAAACACATGCGAGGGTCGCTACAAGAGATCACTGTGGGCACCGCTTCGACTGACGCTGCAAATGAAGTTGGGCGCGAAACCGTTCAGTCAACGCGCGTTTTCATAGTTCGCTTCAGACAAATGAGCGCCAATGCGTTGCATGCCACTAAACGTGGCTTATATCATCGGCTTTGCTTTGAGATTTTCGCCGAATTGCGAATGAGCCTCGAGGTTTTATGCTGAAGTCGACCTCTTCTTCTTCCTAAGAAAAAGCAAAACAAACAAGAAATGCAAATATGGTTTTGCGATTGTTGCTGTTTCATTGAACAGAATTTTAGTGCCGTTTGAGTTGTTGTGGCCAATGTTGTTTGTGCTTTGCGATAACACTCAAGTTTGTTGCCAACGAAAATGAAAGTCTTGTGCTGTTATGCCAACGACACTTCACGTTGAGCGAAACTGCCAGTGGGCAAACAGAAACACAAAGCGAACAGAAACTCAAAACGCTCTTCACAACACGAGAGTCTCGACTTGTGCGCAAATTAGCCGTCATTACTTGTCAACTCTAAGTTAACAAAAGCGAAAAGTAAACATAAACAAAAACAACAACAAAAAACCGTATTTGTTTCACTTAAGTGTAATTAAAGTAATTTTTCGGCTAAAAAAGAAAAAATCATATAATTGCGTTTGTCATTTGTCTGGGCAGCGAACTTTGAACATGATTTGAATTCGAAAATTAGAAATTAGCCAAGTGAATGCAAATGAGAAAACTTCTGGAACGATTCTTGTTGAAGAGTTCGTAGATGTGCGCGAAGATGCTCGCTTCGAAACGTGGTTTGCTTGGCGGTGAGCGCTGAGCCGAGCTTAAACTAATTTCTATGGTCAGCAACTCTCACCAGCGCATTGCATTGTTTGCGGCTTGTGTGATTTTGCTTTTGGCTTACGAGAGACACATTTTTATTTGGTCATCAGAAGCGAAACCAAAGAGACACAAATTGCCCACGCGGTCAACTGAAGCGGCACGTACATGTGCACTTGTCTGCGCAGGCACAATGGGAAATTCGTGGCCAGAAGATTTTTCGGCGTTATGGCGGCTTCTTCTTTCTTTGGGGCAGCACGAATGGAAGGCCGCAGAAAGAAAAGTAAAACGCGAGCAATGCCAGAACAAGTGAAGTGAAGTGAGGCGAAGTGAAGTTATTTGTTGCGACAAGTAAAAGCTGAAAGACGATTTAAGCGCTATCGAGCAAGTATATCGGTCAGTGGCACAGAGTCATAGAAATTATAGATTAAGCACAAGCATGAAATTGAATAGAAGTTGCCAGAAGATGCCACAATTCGGCATCAATTGACTCGACTCAATGCTGCCTGATGCTGCATTATTGATAAGCGCGAAGACAGCCAGTCAACTGGCCGACTCTCCGCCTGGCCGTCGGTCTGTTGGTCTGTCGGTCTGTCCGCCCGTCTGTCAGCTAGATGGATTAGTTGTTCTGTGCTTTCACAACGACGAATCGTGAAGTTCATTAAAGTCTTATTTGTTGAAAATCGTACTAGAATTGTTGACTACCATAAAATTCGGTTGCCACTTTTGTCTTCTTTTCGGTTCGTGTTTTCATTTGCCGTGAAAACATTGAAGCCGTCACGGCGGCCGTTAAACCGCTTGTCTGCTGGAAATTTGTTTATATAAAAGGAAAAGTAAACAGTCGATAAAAGAGTTGACTTATTAAATTTAATGGTCGTGCTTAATTGGTTGAGTTGACAAGCGCTTTCGAGAAAAGTCCAAAGAGATGATATATAATAAGAATTCGTTTTGTTTTCTTACCTGACATATGAGCAGCGCTGCGCACAGTAGCAGCATTTGCAGGTTGCACGTCATTGCCGAGTTCATCTGCTTCATAATTTTGCACGTTCGTTGCTTGAGTCTTTTGTCTGTGGCTCTGTTGCCTTATATGGCGGCGAATTGTTTTTAATATTTTCGTTTGTTTGTTTCGATGTTATTTGACACTAAATTGTTGAAAAATAATAAACAAAGGAATTTTTGCTTTAATTTTGTTGCATTTTTCATATGCAATTTCGCAGGCATTGTGCGCGTTTATTACATGCGAGTCACGCAGCTTAGAAACGACATAGAACATGCTAGCGAGGCTGGCGACGGAGTGATGCATCCGGCCGCGAGTATGGCATGTGTTCAAATCGCCGATCGCTTACTCATAATGCGATGTTTGAGGCGTTTGCTTGTTTCAGTTATTTGAGCGCAGAGAAATTCTCGGAAATCGACTGGCTGACGCAAACATGTCGAAATATGCTCAGTTATTTTTATTATTATTATAATTCACGATCTTTACTTAGGATCGGTGAAAATTGTTCAGTTGCTGCCGAACTACATGTGAAATTTCTACAAATTTCATTACGTGACTTATGCGAGATGTGCGTGATAAACTTTGGCTGCAGCCGAGCTCTCGGAGACATGAGGAAGCACAACCGGAGAACGGCAGCAAGACAAGCCGAGAGGGCAAGATGCCAGAATGCTTAAGCTTTGACATTTGTCGTCACTTATTGTCAGACGCGTCGCTTGGTTCTAATTGGTTTTGGCTCTGATGACTGCTGCTTTAAAGCAGCGTGGCAACTAATCAAAACAGACCCCGACCTCGTTCCTATGAATGTGTGTCTTTAGATGACGAAACAAAAAAACCTAAAACAAGACACGATTCCATACGAAAGCAGCTGTGCCGTTGCCGTTGCACAGGTTGATTAAATACATAAAATCAACAATAAAAAACAGAGCGCAACTAAATCAAGCCAAACAAAAGCTCAGCTTATATCGTTGACAATCTTTGGCAACAACAACAGTCGAAAATCGCTAAAATAATCACGCTGGCTGCCGAGTACGTTCAACGGTCTTACGTCATTATTTGACAATGTGACACATTCGAGCAAAATGTATCTATTTTTGTTGGATTTGCTGTTCATGACGTGATGCGCAAAAAGTTATTTGTGACAAAACAAAAAGATAAAACTTAATTTGTTTTCAAATAATTGAATAATTGAATTCATGAGCTAAACACGTTAATAACTTCAAAGTCATTTGCTCAATTGCAGAAAACTCAAACAGAGCGAAAAGTTATGAAAAATTTATATTTTTCACATTTCCAACAAAATTGTGCAACAAAAGGCCAAACATTTTATTGATTCAAGCAAACTCCTTTCAGTAATTTGAAAACAACTTAAATGCCTAAAAATCACGTCAAAATACATGACGCGAAGAGCAGAAGTTTAAGAGCTTGCCATTTTTGGCACTAACTTAAGAGCGAATTGACTCGACTCGACTTGACTCGACTTGACTCCGCTTTTGGCCAAGCAACTTTTTACGCCTTTGCGACTTTGCGCCAGCAACAAAACCAATGTTGGCTTTTATTTTAATGCTTTTTGTTGTTGTTGTTTTGTTAATGAAAAATTGCAAAACTTTTGTGACTCGCATCGCATCGCATTGTGTGTGTGTGTGTGTGTTTGTTAACAATTAAATTATTAAATGATTGCATTTTAATGCACTCCGCGTTGAATGGCACTAACGACACTCTTCAAGCACCGCAAATGACTCTGAGAAGCTCAACAGTTTGTTTTCGTTAGTTTGTTGTTTGTTTAAGAGTTGCAAATGCTTCAAAACAAGTTTTTTCTTTCTGTTTTCAAGTATCATTACACTTTTTTATGGGTTTTGTTTTTATTACGTTTGGAAAATTATAGTTCACCTTTGTCTATGTCATTGAAATTGAATAAAAAAACTCCCCCAATTGAATTTCCACAAAATTATTTCGGGCACTTAAAACTTGCACGAAAAATTAACCTTTTTTGTAGTTTTTGCTTTTCTCACTTTGCGCGCCTCGGACTTGTCCGCTCGAGTGTTTGACTTTGACTGATCGCTGCAGCATTTGGCTTTGATGCTTGGAGCGCACGACACGCTCACCGCTCCGTTGGCTCGCTACACGCCGTGTGCGCGGCACTTTGGCTCTGGCGTAGTGTGTGACTTGGTGTGCGGCAAGTCGAAGCCCAGTCGCTCAATGAAGTGTAGAGTACTGGGTAAAGCGCATTGGGTATTCGGCACAGTCGAAGTGACTTGCTTCAGGTCCGCTTTGAGCAGCTTTGAAGTTCGTTCGGCGCTCACTCGGTTGAGTTGGCTTACGCTTGTTTGTTGTTGGCTTTGCCCGCAACTCTTTTCACCATTTTTGTTGCTTTTGTTTACTTACTCTATTCGCTTTTGGAGCGATCTTCGTTTGCGCTTTGTCTCTTGCCTTTCTTGGTAAGTCTTTTTGTACATTCGCTTTTGCTGGCTTTCTGCGTACAAAAAGGTACGATTTGTACGCAAACGACAACTTGGCGCCAAAAATGAACGGCAGTTGTGCGAAGACCTACCAAAGACATAAACCACAATTAAGCAAGTACAAAAACCAGAAGAGCTTTTGCTGCGTTTCAGTTCGAAATTTTGTGTTACAAATTTATGAAAATTGTATTTATTAATGTTTCTTTTTTGTTTATTTAAATGCTATAATATGACTTAAAAGATATATAGAAAAATCAATTTATTCTTTTTCAAAGCTTGGAAACGTTTTTTCAAAAGAGAACTTAAGTTATATTGAAACCGGCATAAAAAATTAATATGAACGGTTGTGGTGACTAAATGATTGATATTAAGAAAAAGGTTAAAAAGTCCCTTTTTATACCCTGTAACTTATGGCACATGGGTACATTAGTTTAATGAACGTCAAAAATGTATGCAACACCCAAAAGGGGGCATGGCGCTTTATTAAGTATACATGGCCCTATTAAGTATATATATTCCTGATCAGTATCGAAAGAGAAGTTGATTTAGCCATGTCCATCTGTTCGTCTGTCGGTACGAACTCATCCGATCTCAAAAACTATAAAATGTTTAACCAAAACTACTTCGAATATCGATTTTGTAATTCAATGCGCAGATCAAGTTTATTTTTTTCAAGTTTTCCCCCTCCGAGACTTAATTTATGGGTGAGGGGCAAATAACTGAAGCACCTCGGGTAAACAAGTTTTAATAGTCGTGTTATCTCGGTTGTCTTGTATAGCTAGCTCGAATCCCAATAGCTAGCTCGAATGGCCACGGCCCCATATAGTAAACATTTAAAATGCTTATATATCCATGTGTCCTAAATTAATGAAACTCTACATGTATGCTATTGGGATTGAGTGCAATTATTCAATCATAAAATGGGCGTGGCCCCGCCCACTTATAGCCAAATAACGAAGAACGTTGTATATCTAGAAAATTAAAATTTGACATGTATGATATTGAAGAGAAATGAAAAATGTTTCGATTGAAAAGTGGGCGGTGCAACGCCCTATTACAGCCGTTCCGAATTGAAGCACAGGGTATGTCGAAGTCGAGCACTCATAAATGCAATTGTTTACTGTTTCTTCATTGGGTTTGCCATTTACTTGATTAAATTAACAGTTTGAGGACATTTTGGTTGAAAGTAAAAAAAAACTAATCTCTTTTCCTTACAAAACTAAGATCACAGACCTTCATTAAATTTGCCCCTTAGAGAAATACAAGGCTCTGAGTCAGCTTAAATCAAAATTAACGCAAACAATACGAACAACTTTAAGTTCTTCCGCTTCATATTGATTGAATTTGATACAATTGTCGAAAACTCGCAACAATTCGGCTTCAATAGCACAAAAGCTTTCAAAGCAAGAAGCGCCAATCACTTCAATTCAAAGCGTAACAGTTGATTCGCAGTGTGCAGAGGAGCGCACACCGCGAGTGCCTTTTTCACAAAATTAGCAACAATTTCCTACAGCTGAAAACGCACCAACCCCAAAAGTAGGCAACGCATTCGCTACGCGTAGTAAAAACACCAACGCACTCGCACACAAACACACACACACACACACACACAGACACACGTACATAAGGACAGAGCAAACATGCCGATTAGGCAGGCGGCTGCTGAGCAAAGCGTTTATCCTTGCTGCGCTTGTTTGTGTATAAACGATGAAAGCGATAAATGAAAATACACACAGAAAAATTAAGGCAAACACAACCGACACACACACACACACATGCATGAGCACACAGGAATGCCGTGTAGTAGAGCGAAGGCATGAGGTGCGAATTTTATGAATCGATACACGCGCCAAACGCCGAAGGGAGCATGCGCGGCAAAGAGAGCGCACAGTGGACGCGATAAGAGTTCAGTTGATGGCACGAGAGTGAGAAATGTATATGCGTGCTAAAGCAGTGGGGTATGAGGCTCAACTAGTGTTGGTAAAGTCAAATTATAAATTGCATTTTGCGCAGTTTTGCTTTGAATTTGAATCATTTGCTTATTATGACAATGAAGTTATATAAGTGACAAAATCTTCTGCCTTCCAAGCAAGACTTTCGCTGTGCGGAAACATTCTTTTCAAATGTAACGGCTTTGCTCAGTAGAGTAATCGGTTTGCAGTCGAATGTGCGCTCTCCACACGTGAAACCGATGTTGAGCTCTCTGGCCAAATTTTCCAAGTCAAAGCACTTTCTTTCATAACTTGTGTGCAGTGAACTCACGGGCGCTCAGTGAAAATTTCATCACCGACGTTGACAGTTCACGTTCAGCAAACGAGACTTCTACGCAGCAGAAAAAGTTTGTGTTCAGTTCATGAAGTTCTTATAAAACCAATCAAATTCAAATTTATTTACTGAAGTCAAGAGAAATACAAACAATTTAATAAAAATTAGTTGACGCGTATTTTTTGGCGTTTATTTCAATTGAGTTCTATTAAATTGCTTTGAAGTTTTGATAGAAAACTTTTTCCACCACAACGAAGACAAGAAACTCCAAGAGTGTGAAATTCGACTGCCGAAAAAGCGACTAAAAATCGAAACACGGCAAAAATTCTGTATCAGACAAATTCGACAAAAACAGCAAAAAAAAAAGAAAGCCTACAAAGAAGCGTTCGTGTACGTGTGTGCGTGTGTTGAACAAACGTTAAGTCAAAGGAGACGCTACAACAACAACAGCAACGCTTTTATCAGAGACAGAGCCGAATTATTTAATTGTATTTAAATAAAAGCGTAGAGGAAACATTCAAGTGGGATTTAGGCGACGATTCGAGCGTGTAAGAAGCTTAGACCGACGCGCAACCCAGTTACCTACATAACGCATACAGGGTGAGTTATTGCGCTATTCCTTGCTTAATTAAATGCGGAGTGCATAATCCATGGCGTTACTGGCTACATGAGCTTTGGTGCGATAACAGTTCACAGATACGTTCACTCATTGCATTTGACGTACCTAAAAGTATGCAATGAAAACTTGCCTCTGTTTTATGAGCGAGTGCATGGCAGCGCAAAAACATCGGCACACACACAGCATTCAGACAATGCACTGGTGTGTGCGCTTGTGGAGGCACGGAAGCGATTCACTGGGTGGTCCATGTAGGCGTGTCAACAGATATGCCTTTCTGTTGCCACAACAGTTCATTGGTATTGTTGTTTGTGCTAGTTCTTTTGCTGCCACCGCTTTCGATTTGCCTCTTTGCTAAGTGGGTCGGAAAAGTGTGAAGATCTTTTGCGCAGCGGAGTCTTTGACCTCATGCGAGTCTGTCCGTCCGACTGTCCGTCCGTCAGTGTGTTTGTGCGCTTGTTGTCGGCTTATTTGTTCATGTTGCTCGTAAATGTTTGCGGGCTCAGCAGAATGTTGACTTAGGTAAATATTGTGGAGCTGACGATTGGAGCGCACATGATTTGTGTCTTGCTGCATGCGTGTTTGCGTGCGGCATTCAACTATGCGAATGTGTTGTGTCTACTTAACACCTTGTTCTGATATGTATTTATGCACAAACACAACATGAAATGACAAACTCACTCGAATGTGTGCTCAACCGATTAACCAAGCCATGCGGTGCGGTGCGGTGCGGTGCGGCGGGCTGTGGTCGGGCACGGCTTCATGTGCAATTCGCTAACGTGTGCTGCCATTTGCCACATATCAATAAGCGGCATGCATGACTTTCTGCCTTTTAACTTTATTATTATGATTATTTTTTGCTGCCTTCTTCGCTTAGCCATCATTGCCTCCTTGGCTTGCCGCTCATTGGCAACGCAGCAAGTTTATTGAAAACAAAGCCGTTGCGCGACTCAAAGCGTGCAGCAAGGCGCACGAAAATGGGTCATGCTGTTAGCTTCAGGTGTCTAGCTGCGAAATGCGATGCAATAAAAACAAAGCAACAACAGAGAACACAAATATTAACGGGCAATACTTTCACAATTTCCTTTCACGAATGTGGCAGTGCAGCGTTTACGTAATGTCTATGCACACGCACGAGCAGGAGCGCGGCGCGCTTGATGCCGTACACTGAACGAAAAGTTGTACTTGCAAGTCAGGAGCTCAGACACAAACTTGAGTATGATGGATGCCATCATCTGTTTGATTTGATTAAGCGCAGTGGAGTCTTTGAGAAGAGCAGCGAGTTTGTTTGGCATTGATAGCGATTTCAATAGTCAAGCCAAGTGTTGCTTTGGTTTGAGTGTATGCAATGTCGTGGCAGCACAGCGAAGGCAGTAATGTTAATGAGCAGGAAGCCGAGTGCTGAAAGTACGCAACAAAGCACGTCGACGGAAAAGTGAATACAGGTACGACAGCCAGAAGAAAAGAAGCAAGACAAAACAAAAGCTGAACAGAACAGAACGACAGATAGACGGACAGGCGGACGGACAGTTGGCCGGAATGCGAAGTTGGTTGATTTGACGCTGACATGAGCGAAGGAAATGTGGCATGCTTTGTGCCGCTGACGGCAGCAATCCGGCAAAATATGCTTTTAGAGACGTGCTCTATATGTGTAAAAAAACCCACTGCTAAGAATGAAGTGAGAGAGTGAAATATGCCCGTAAAATATTGAAGTTCTTGCAGTGAATGTAATTGACTAAAAGCCTCTTGGTAAAAGGTTTTCTGTGTACCGTAGTTTGTTTGTAAAACCAACACAAAGCCTGTAAGTATGCTGCAAACTTAAGCAGCATTGTCATGGCAATGTAAAGCATGCTTTCAGGCAGCACACACTTTGTGGAACTGAACTGCAAGGCAGAAGATTCGACTTTTGACTACCATTTCATTGGAAATGCATACAAACGAGTCTTAGATGAATGAGCTTGGTCAAATGTGCTCAGCTAATTGATTAGCTAATTGCGCAAGCACGGGCAAATCTTCAAGCGAACAAATCAATTACAACCTTAATCAAATGCGTAGCAGCATGCCAGCAACGACATTAATTACACAGTAACGCCGAAAACAGTGCCAGCACTTGCTCAAGACGATCAGATTTCAAGGCACGAGTAAGCGGACTGGGCAGCAAACCCTAAGATTGTCGAGTCTACTCAATGGCCATGAGCACGTGACAGTCTCTGTAATAAAAAGTAATCGAATTATTCGGTGGGCGTCGTGTTGTGACAGAACAGAAAAGGGGACTTTCGAAGCGTTGGTTAATGCGTTTGTTATGTCTGTGATGAAGCGGCGAAATGGCACAGGTGGGCCGGGCAGGCGGGCAGGCGAGCAGACAAGCTGACGCGCCGACAATAAACAAAGGGACCGCAAACCAAATGCCGTGATGTGATGTCATTTTGAATGCTATTGAGCGAACGAGTGGCAAAATTAATGAGGACGCAAGCCACATGCCGCAGCAGATACCGAAAGGCCGCAAATACAAAATAAGTTTGACGATTGACGGATATTGAATTCGTTTGTTGCCAGTCGCCTTGTCATGCTCCTACTTATTATACATGTGTGTGTGTTGGCATGTGTGTAGTTATATCATGTTTTTACAGCAACTGCCGCGCGTATTTATGCTCAACTAACTGGCGGGCGACAAATGGCCACTTTGACATTTATAGAGCTCTTCAGACCTTTCTCCTTGTTTTTTTTTGGCAAATGTCAAATGTCAAGCCTAGGCAAACACGCTGAGTGAGCGTGCATGAACATGTGTGTAGCAGCAGGCGAGAGCGTGAGTGTGAGTGTGAGTGTGACTGAGCAGGAGCACATGAGAGGATGAAGGAAATGGCATTGAAACAAAGATTGTCATGCGAATTTAAGTCTTTTGAGCATTTGCCTTCATTCCACTGACTTTTTGGCTGACGGCCATATTAAGCATGGCTTATACGTTTGTGCGCTTTACTTATTCTCTGCAGGAAAACCACAGTCATTGCGTTATTCGTCGCTAAGCGTTGTGTAAACAGTCACCGTGCTCAAGCGTGTGTGTGTGTGTGTGTGTGTGTGTGTGTGCGCTGTCATTGATTTTTTTGTTTGTGCTGCTTGCCTCACCGGAAAATGCTCACCCACAGTCAGATGGACAGTTATGCTCGGTCCCAGTCAGTTGAGCGCCAGACAGTGTGTCGACGCTCAGTTGCTCCACTCCGCCCGCCGCTTCTAGGAATTCATAGCTAAGTACTTCCGTCGCCTTCTGTCCGACAAACGGGCAATCAACGCAAGTGGCTTCTCGCATTGGATTTGTTAGCTGCTCGGCCAAGAGTTGTGGTGCTCTGACATTTAGTACAAGAAACATGAAGTTTTGCCAGCAAATTCTTAATGATTCTTGAAATGGCACTAAAGAACTTTTACGAACGCTCTGAGTGACATTCGTTTGATTTGCATTCCAATTGCAATAAGCCAAGTTTACAGCTTATGCAGAAGCAACAACAAAAGCGATGATTAAGTGAAACAGCATGCAAATTGCGCGCATTCAAGGTTATGCGTGCAGCAGCAACGGCAATGAAAACGTATTGCATTCCGTGGCATTGCACGCACAAAAGTATGCAATGAAACGCGAGAATTTAAGTTGTGCTCCAAAAAAGGTGAATGGCGTTGCCACACGCCTTGAATGCTTGAAGTTATTCAAGTCTCAGCGCGTCTACGCATAAATTGCGCTCATGCATACTTAAATTATGCTAAGCTAAGCGAAGCGCATAAAATCGCTCTTCAGATGTGTACGACCGACCATCCGCAAGTCCGTGCTTCCTGCCCGGCCACACACTCGCTCGCTGTCTCTCTCTCTCTCTCTCTCGCTCCCTCGCTTCCGTTTCCGGCGCGCATCACTTACGGCAGTGCCCGCTTTACGCTCCATCCGGTTACGCGTGCTCACGGGACAAATTAACTTCGTTTGCATGGATTTGTTCTGTTGTTTTTTGTTTGAGTGTTTCTTTGCATAAACTTCGCGTGTGCTCGTCCTCTGCGTCCTGTGCGCTTTGCTCAACCTTTGCCTCGTTGTCTCCCATTAATTGTTCGAGTTCGTGCTTCATGTCATGTAATCACGACATATTTTCACTCCGCATTTAAGTCATTTGTTTGCTTCACAAGCACGAAGCAAAACAAAGCATTTCATTTCATTCATAAAATTTTAAACAGTTCGTGTATTTTAATTAATTACGTAATTTTTGTATTAATTTTGCATATCAATCAAAGTTTGCAGTTCGTTTGTTCGTTTGGCCTCCTGCGCCCTCAGGTCTCTTCCGGCTGCCAAAATAGATGGCGACACGTACGCTTTGCTGCATATGTATGTGTAACCTGTCCGAAGCAACGGTTGTGTGTGTGTGTGTGCGCGTGCATTGGTGTGCGTCTTGTCCTAGTTTGACAGCAAGTGCAATGAACCAAAAGGATTCGTAGTTCCTTCATGTCATGTCTCTTTGCTTCTCTTCTTGTTCTTCTTCGAATCATTTCGACTTTTTATCAACTTGGCTCGGGATTTATATGTATTTTTTATGTGTTCTGTCTTTTCGCTTGACATGCATTTTTTCCATTCCAAGTTATCTCAAGAATGCTTTGGCTGACAGTTCGGTGGCAGCTGAAGCGGCTGCGTGCCTGGGATGCTTCCATTCCACTGTTGTATAAGATATTTCAGCAATCTACTCATGTGCTACCTTCTTCTTTTCTCCATTATAGCTCAGTCGGAGGAAAGGCAAGGCAAGGCAACTCAACTGAAGGCAAGACAACGCAAGGGAACGTCAATTGAGCAGCGCCTGTCTGTTCGGCACAATCGTCGCCCTCTGTCAATATTAGCGCAATCGCAACTGCTGGGTGTGGGCGAATCTGCGCCCCGCCACCGGTAAGACTGTTCCGATCTGCATCCATGCAAAATTAATGCTTCCGTTTATGTCATATTAACACCTGCACAGCAAATCATCCAACACAAGTACAATAAAAATAAAAATATAAGTAATGAGATATAAACATAATCGAAAACACTTCTGCTTGAGTGCCTTTGTATGTAATTTTATAGCATTGAATTATTTACGTTACTTTTGTTATAGTTTTTTTCAACTTTTTTCTTATTTTTCGTAACAATAAGAACTCATGGCGTATACGCAATGTCATGTGTGCCCGTTGTGAGTGTTGTGAGCGCAAATTGAACTCAAAATTCATGCATTGAAAGTCGTAAGTTGGAAGAAGAAAATAAAGATTCTACCCCTGATTCGGAAATGTATAAAAATTCAACGAAAAGCGCTCGAAGAAGCCTTGCTTATGTTCGTCAGCCGTCGCACATCACATTGAGCTCCGCGCATATGCAAAATCCTTTTGAATAACTTCTTTTTGTATTTGACTTTAAAGTGTATGAACATTTTATTTGCCTCCTTTTGTGCGAATACTTTTTGGTCTTGAAGCGCCATGCAAGCACACGTACGCTTAAGCCTGCTGCGCCTTTCGGCGTTTTCATAAAAAACGAAAAAAAAAAAAGAAAAAAATGAGCTGAAATGTCCTGTGGCTGAACTCATGTCAAAAGCGAATTCCTTAGCGACGCACAGACAACAGAAGTGCCTCGGGCGGACACATGGAGAGACAGTCGGACGGACAGTGCGCAAGTGACAGCAACTGCCTTGCCAACCACAAGTGTTGCTGCCACTGTCACTGCTGCGGCTGCGGCTGAGCCTGCGTGCCACGCCGGGCCCGTGCCGCAAACCGTGTCGCAAGTGTTGAACACCGTCGCCAAGTCGCGCTGTGCCACTCCAGCAATTATTCCATGCCACTTTGCTCGTGTAAAAAGCCAAGTCGCCTTACATCCCCCGCCCTTCCTTCTATCAGTTTTGCTTTTGTGTTTTTGTGTGTGTTTGAAATTGATTTTTGCAAATGTTTTCTCGCATCGATGTGTGATGGCGCAACAATTGTTGCCCTCATCTAGATGCATCGTATGGCCGAGGGGGCACTTAAAGGCAACGATAACAACGACGATGATGATAGCAGCGCTTATTCCGACGACGACGGCAATGGCAATGGCAATAACGACCTTGACGTCATCGATGATCACGATGACAATGATGATGGTTATGACGATGCTGTCGCTAATGAAGCTGACAAAACGCGCTCATCAACGGCACCTGTTGGGCAGCGCTTCGTGCCCGGCGCCGAGGCAGCAACACAAGCTGACACACGCCATTTTGTTAAACTATTCAATGTTGTAAGTTTTTATTTGTTTTTCTTTTTCCGTTCTGTTTTTTTCCATCATTTGATTTTTGTATTTCTTCTTTTATGATTTCTGTCTTGATCTTTTATTCCTTTGCTTACTCATTAGCAGAACTCAATTGAAACAAAAACAAAACAAAAACAAAAACTACTTTCTTTGTCCATCAGTTTGTTGACTAACTCACCACGTAGCACTTTGCCATGCCATCATTTTAATCAATAATCATTTTATGTTGAAACTTTCGCCATTCATGACACGTTCCATGAGCGCACCGCAAAACACAAACTATCAATTTACATTTTGAAATTTTAGTTGCCAAGTTGCGTAAGTGAAAAGTTACTTTACCGAACGTTTACATTTACTAATCGATGCCAAAGCAGCGTTCATATGAAATTTTAAAGTAGGCAGCACGGGCGCAATGGGCGGCAAGAAGCACGCCCGGAGCGCCAATTTTTATGATTTTTACCATCTTTCAATGCGTAAATTCTCATTTGAAGTTGGGATAACCAACGAACAAATAAAAACAGTGCGTGTATTTTCATTTAGAAGGAAAATCAGAAATGATTCGTTAGGAAAACAGACTACTCAACATGTCAGGCATACCTTAAATATTACAGTATATACGAGGAATGCTCTTAGGCGCTTGCCAAGCACAAGTTTGAATACTACAAAAAATAGATTATTTTCAAAACATTTTGTTTTGCATTTTTATGTTTTATTTTAAAAGCTTTGAATGTTTAACTTTAAGTCAATGAATATAATAAAAATAAGAAACCAAAATGCACAAATACAACAAAATCAGATTTAGCAACAACAACAACAACAAAATTATTTGCACTGCAATGAATCGGGCTAACAAGAACTATCGTTCCTTCTCTCTCTCTTTCTCTTTCTTTCTGCTCGCTCCGAAACATTACTTTATCGTGAAAATGTACCGTGAAATACTAAATCGATACATAATCAATACGAAAACAGGAACCTAAAAGCAGCACCCTGAATTTCTCATCGTTCAAATCGAGTTTTACTTCCAATGTTAATTTCCTGAAGAGAAGGTAAAAACCTTAAAAGCAAATTATGCAATAAAATAAACCAATATTTTGAGGAGCATAAGCGAAACTAATTTAAAATTTCATATGTTTGTCTCTTTCGCACGCATACATTCTTTATTTTTCTTTCCCCTAACTAATTCTCAAATTGCTGGGCCATATTTGTATCGATTGGTACATTGACCTGAATAACCCAACAACAAAAACAACAAAATCGAATAACATACGCACACACACACACGCACACATACACCGACACACACACACACAAAAATGCGTGCAGATTCAGCTCGGGAGACTTGTCTTCCGAGGCCGATGACATCGATCCAAACGATCTGCCACCGGCCGCGCGTCCCATACAGGATCAACCGACGAAACCGCCACCGCATGTGGGCGGCGGCGTCGGCGGTGTTGGTGGACCGCCGAGTGTGCCGCCGCCGCCCGCGCCAGGCACGGTGCCACCGCAGCCGACCGGCGCTGCGCCGGAGCTATCGCTGAGCTTTGGCGGTGCTAAAACGGCCGCTGCAGCGCCACCTCGCGGCGTCAGCGCGCCTACAAGCCCAGCCAAATCACGCGAAAGTTTGCTGCAGCGTGTGCAGAGCTTGACGGGCGCGGCACGTGATCAAGGAGCTTCTATTTTGGGTAAATACGAAACTTTAAAACTTTAAAACTTCAAGTACAATAATACAATAACAACAACAACAACCAATCATAAACAACAAATGCCAAAAGAAAGAAAAACAAACTTGCGCTGGCAGTCGTTAAGATTGCTTAGTCAGCATAATAAATGATTTGATTTTGAGTGCAATCGCAATCGCAATGCGTAAACTTTGCCCAAGAAACAAACTCGAACTAACAGCAACTTTTGCAAACCGTCGACAGGCGCTGCCGTGCAGAGCGCAACACGCTCAACGCCGACCTTCAACAAGGACAAGTACTTCACGTTGCTCGTGCTCGATGATCAGAACACGGACTGGTCCAAGTACTTCCGTGGCAAGCGTCTACACGGTGACTTCGACATCCGCGTGGAGCAAGCCGAATTCCGCGTAAGTACCGTTTTGGCAGCCTAACTTTTGGCCATGGCAAGTTTGCGTCAACTTTGACCTTTGCACACCAACTTTTACAACTATCAACTTGTGCTGCTGTTTACGCTCATTCATTCATTCTCTCTCTCCCACGCCATGCAGGACATCACAGTCGTCTCGAGCGCCGACACTGGCCCCGTTGTATCCATGGCTGCTTATCGCAGTGGCACACGGGTGAGTTACTTAATTACAACGTCCTCTTTGTTTATTTAGTCTTCAGTTCTGTGCGTTTGTGCCTCGAGCGCCACGCCCACTCACGCCCGGCGACTCGACGTCGTGCCCTCTGTTTGCGTACATAATGCGCTTGCCCAGAGGACACTCGCCCACTTACTCATTTGCTCGGCAAACACACTTAATGTGCCGCTAAGAATTCGTTCGTTTGCTTTCCATCAACTCCATTGTGTCTTCTATGCTTTGTTGCATTTATTTGCTCTCATTTCGAATCACTTGAGTGCGGCACAGTTTTCTTTTATTTATAATTTAATTAGCGTAATTCAATTAGGCCAATTCGTTTCTCTCAAGTGCTCAGCACTCTGCTCAGCCAGTCAGGCACACAGCCGCTTTAACGTTTGCATTGATCTCTTGTGCCAAACAGGTTGCACGCTCCTTCCGACCGGACTTCGTCTTGATACGCCAGCCGCCGCGCGACGGTTCCAGTGACTTTCGTTCGACCATACTGGGCCTCAAATATGGCGGTGTGCCAAGCATCAATTCGCTGCATTCCATCTATCAGTTTCAGGTAAGACACACACACACACACACACAAACAAGTGCTAATTATTATAATTCTTTGCTTAATGAATGATTTTTTTTTTGCATCTTTCATCTAATTACATAGGATAAGCCTTGGGTCTTTGCGCATCTTTTACAATTACAACGACGGCTTGGACGTGACGGCTTTCCGCTCATTGAGCAGACCTTCTTCCCCAATCCACGCGACTTGGTATGTTTGAACACACAATTAAAGCTAATTCGTTTTTTATTATCATTATCAATATTATTATTTACGTCATTAACGTTTAAAAGCTACAAATATAAATAACATTTATTTCGTTCCTCATTAATGAGAAACAAGAACTAAAAAGTAAAATAAAATACAATATTAAAGCTCTAAGAAACTAAGCAAAAATCGTGTGCGGCGTCGTAAAAAGGGGTAATTTAAAACAGTATTTGAAATGACAAAAAAAAAAAACAATTGACAACACTGTCATCGTTTGCAATAACAATAATTGAATCAGAGTCGTTGATGTTATTTGTTATTGCTGCCGTTGCACTGCACTTGCCTACGCCTATATTGTACTGCCTTACTTAATTAGCTGCTGACGCTGTCACTGCCGCCACGCCCACTCCACTTTGCTTGCCGACAAGCTGCAGCCCTGTTGATGCGTTTATGGGTCGTGCATGCACTTCTTGTACGGCATTGTGTGCCGCCAATGGCATCGGGCAATGTTGCCTTCGGGCGTGCGATAAGTCGATGGTATACAAAAGCTGTAATCGGTCTCGCATTTAGCAAACGGCGACCATCGGCAGCCGTTCACCGTTTCGCGCTGTTCCAGGCACTGATTGCCGAAGCACGGTTCGATCTGCGAGGCAAAGTAAATTTCATTAGGTTACTAATTCAATTGCAATTAGAGAAAACTAACTATTAAACGTTGCAGTGATTCAATTATGCAATACGTACCTCACACTTGCAACCTTTGCGATATGCGCTCACGAAACCGCGGCGTTCAATCACGGACATATTTACATATTCCTTAACGTAGCTGCAGAGATTCAAGTTGCTGCCGCGACCAGCGACTACATATACCTTGCCAACGGTCAACTCGACGCCGCACATTGATGATATATCCGGCGTGGTGAGCCGACTGTGCTTCAGCACTCTGTGACCGACTTCGTTAAGCTGCGCAAGCAAACGAGGGAAAAGGATAAATTTCTGTAGCTTATAGTTTTATGTCTTTCACGTACCTTGTATGACTTCTTAATCTGTACTTTGTAGACAACCTTGTTCGGCAGCATATTGCTCGACTTGCGTAACACGCGCAACTGCACAACTGTCAAGGGCGATTTGGAAAAACAAATAAAATATTAATTAAATTCTCTGATTTTATTACAATGAACACACATGAAATGACATAAGCCATTGAACATGTGTGTGCGCGTGTTTAAAGCGCCATTGTCACAACTCACCATAGTCGGCATTGCAGTAATGCGTCTGCGGATGACTTGGCTGGCACATGCAGCCGTCAACGTTGCTGCCATAAAAGGCCAAAACGGCAACGAAGGCGAGCAGCAATAAACTCAGAAATTCCCTAATCTTCATGGCGACGTGTTTTTTCAGTTATCTCTCCTTGCTGTTGCTTGTTGGTTGGGAAAAAGTGTTGTAGCCGCTGCGTCTGACACAACACCAGTGCTGTAAAAGAAAGTTCGAGTTTTTAATACGTATTAAAAATACATTCCGTTTTTTTTTTTTCGTTTTTATGAGCATCTTAAGTAAAGAATTTATTGTTGCACTATAATACTTAGAAGCAAATACAAAGTAAAGCCAGCAAGGCAACCAAAGCCGTTTCTAAGCAACAACAAAAATCAAGTGCGCACATAAAAAATGCGGGTGGACTCAACACTCTTCAAAATACACATAAAAAAAAAACTTCAGCCCAGGGACATCTTCGTGTGCCTTGTGCGGCTTATTGTCGTTCAGATACTTTTGATAATTCAATTTTCCATTACTAAGCCAATATTGATTTATAACTTTGTGCTGTGCAAGATAATGTTTTAACAATAAATATGCTTTGCGTGGAATCATATTTATTTAATAATATTATATAAAAGCAATCGAAATGAAATTAACATAATACGCCATCACTTTGCACATTCATCTTCTGCCTGTCAGCGCAATTAATCTCGTTACGTGTCAAACGCTCGCATCGCGCCTCCTCTTCTTCCTCGCTGCTGATGATACTTCAGCTTTTCTTCAAATAAATACAAATACTAAGCACACTTTATCATCGTCGCCAAGAACTTGTGGTTTTCCACGCGTTTTCCGACCATTGTCAGACACATGTGTGCTTGTTTGTGTTTTCCCACACATCATGAAGCTCAACATAAATTTATTTGTGCACTTATTACACTCGACTGCTTTAGTAGCTTATTTTGCCTCTGCCTTTGCCTTTGTCTCTGTTCAGTTCGGTTCAGTTTTCTTTTCCGCTCGCAAAGTCGAATACAACACTCAAAATCTTATTTATTTTCATTCGTTTTCATTTTTGTTTGCTTGATTTAATTAAAAAACCCATTTGAGTAAATCACTTTCGGAATCGTACAAGAAGGCTCCATCATTGTGGCCACTTGTATAATGATCTGATTAAATGAAAATCATTTGTGCACACAATGCAAACGTACGTGCGTGCGTGCATTCATGCGTGCGTTGTGCGCGTTCTGTTGTATTGAATGCTTGATTTATTTCATTTAAAATTTTGACTCAAAATCTTCAAAAAAAAAGAGGAAAAAATTGTTGCCTTTGTTCGTTTTTCTTTTTGTTGAAAATTTATAAAACGAAAAGATTTTCTCAATGAATTCTTTTTTTTCACTGCTTCAAAGTGTTGAGGTCATAAGCTTAAGGTTGATGGACTGTGTTGGGTTCTTAAGGGCACATTGTCAGAAAGTATTAGAAAATAAGAAATAATTGTTGGTATTCTCGCATAGCCAATGCCAAATAACTCGTGAGAATCCTCTTGTCTGTGAAGGAGAAACAACAAACGAAAGCATCTTATGTTTTATTGATTTCCATCCAAGCTCTGATAAGTGCATTTGAACTTCAATGTGCTTCCCTCTCTATGTTTCATGGAATGCATTTCAGTCGCAGTTGTTATTCATTCAAATACAATTTACCTTCGATACACGCGTAAAGACATAACACTTCAGCTTTGCCAATTAATTAGGTTTTTGCCAAATAGTATGACTTATAAGAACTGATTGGAGAGATAAGATTGCAAATGTTCAATGACGCACACATGTCGAAGCATTCAAAGAAGTTAAAATACATGAATCATCATCGAGTTGGTTGCCGTGTACTTATTGTCTTACCAGACATGCTGAATGCAACAAAGGGGGTGTAATTACATGTGTAGTATGTATATACAACATTTCAACTGCTTCACTATATAACAGAGCAAGCCAATCTGAAACGATTAGCACACTAACAAATGATTCATTCAACTTCAATTTGCTCATCTCGGCGCGTTTTATCATATTCAAAATGAAAACATATGCAACATGTTAGCCCGTGAGGCCGTCTATGGCACATGCATCAATCGATGCACTTTAAATGGCACTGCATTACGTAAAACCAAAAACAAGAACGAACAAAATGGAAAACAAAAAATTGTGTAATCGGGGGAAGAAAAAAGTCAATTTTCAAATTTCAAATGCAAGAAAAACATTCAATATTGAAATGATGGCAGCCA
The DNA here is from genome assembly GCA_037044515.1 of Phortica magna. NCBI lineage: Eukaryota > Metazoa > Arthropoda > Insecta > Diptera > Drosophilidae > Phortica > Phortica magna. The sequence continues at coordinate 506,655 of JBAMBP010000775.1, read as the reverse complement.
AGTGGGCAATCTGCTGGCAGGGCAATTCAATTAAAAGCATTTTCAGTAAAACCACTGAAATAATAAAACAAAAGCAAGAAAAACAGAAGCCGTACACACACACACACACTCACATACACACACATATGCCAAATGCACACTTTTGCAACCAACAATGAGGTGGCTTGTTGGCACTTTTTTGTGGTGAGCTTTTCAACTGAAAGGCCAACAACAACAACAACAGCAACAGCAAAAAATTGCCGTCAGTTGCAGTTTACAACAAACTGTAAACTTGTTATTTCGATTTTCAATGTTTATTTTTCAAGCAATTTTCCAAGCCATTTTCCGGCACACATTTTCCAAACGCAAACAACAAAAAAGCCAAAGAGACAAACATGCTTCAATATTGAGACGATTTGGCTTATTTATGAGCGTGCTTAGTGCAATGCGTGTTGACTGTCAGAAGTGACAAAGTCCGCTGGGAAACAAACACTATCGCAACAACAACAGCAACAACAACAACCACAATGACAACGTTGGAAATTACAGTGTTGAAGAGTGTCAGGAAAGGAAGGAAAAGGGCAAGCAAAAGTGGAAGTGTTGTGAGCAATTTGTTTGGGGATTTGTTCTACAAACACGAACAAAACTTTAAACACACTACTTAAACACACACACACACACCGACACACACACACACATGGTTATTTGAAATCTGGGTCCCCAGTCGTAAAGACGGTAAAATGTGTGTGAAAAAAGAGCATTAAAATCAATTTGCACGTTTTCAGTTTTCACACAAATATTGAATACTTTGGCGCTCAATTAGTGACGGGCAAAGTATCTTTACACCTGTCGCACGAAAATATATTGCCCCACACAGCCATGTGCATACACACACATGCGGGAGAGGGGAGGACGGTCGACGCGGCAAGTGTTATTAATAAACCGCAGCGGGTTCATGAGCTTTTCTACGCAGTCAACGACGTTGTCAACCAAAATGCTTTTGAAATGTGTCAATTAAGCGTTTTACATACATAAACACATGCATGTGTGTATGTTTGTGTGTGAATGCAGATACATACAAAAAAGATGAATTTGTATCTTTATAGTTAACTAATAAACACAGTGATTGTGTGTTTGCATGCGCGCTTTACTTAATTTAAATGGCGCACTTGAAAAATACAACAAAAAATACACAGAAATAAAAAAAGTTTCATTTGGCATCATTGGCGGTTTCGAAATTGTTGCTTTTGTGTTGCGTGCACTCTGGTTGTTGCTGTCGTCAACGTCAACTTCAACGTCAGCATGACATTTGACACTGTTCGACGCACGCTTCACTCAACACTTGAAATTGGAAGCAAACAAGAACAAAAAAGAAAGCGAAAATGAATGAATGAAACGCTTTGCATTCTCAGCGCCTTCAATCACATAGACGTTTGCTGCCACACTGCAATTTAGGCAACTTGGGCGTTCGCCTTCGCCTTTGCCTTTGTCAACGCTTTCATTTTCATTTCTGATTTTCGAGCTCATTTTTTATTATCTTCTTTTTGAGTATTTAACGAAAACGGTGGAAGAAAGAGGCTTCGAATGCGGGCGCACATTTGCGCTCGCTCGACTTGCGACACTGTGCGCCGTCAATTCTACAAATCATGACTTTAATTAGCATCGATTTTCACTTTGCCCTCAGCCACTTGACAGCCAACAAGCCAGAAAAGTCTTCTCCTTTGTTTTTTTACCATTTTCAATCTTGTCTGATTCATTTTGGCGCTTCTTTTCTCAAAATTGTCGCCCTTTGTTTTTGGTTTTTGGCTGTGCATGTGGGTGGCCCTTATTTCAAGTGTTTTCCAGTGTTGTAAATATTCATTAAAAGTAATTTGTATGCTTGGTGTTTTGGTAATTTGGCTTATAAATTATGCAATCCGAGTTGAAACAAGAGTTCGTCTGCTCTGCTGCTTCTTGACAACCACAAGACTAATTGAATGATCAGCGAACGTGCGCGTGCTGAAGGTGAAAACTCTCGTTTCCCGCCCGCTCGCTCCGACGCTCCCCGCGACTTTCTTACCGCAAATAAGTGTTGTATTACATTTCACGATTATTAACACTTTTCGCCCACAATGCGTTGTTTTTTGTTTTTATGTCTTCATGAATTCATTTGTTTTAGTTATGCAAATAAGCAACTTTTGGTACAAGACAACAAGCGGAAGCGGAAGCGTGCTGCTGAGCGCAGCAAGATAACAAAATGGGGAGCGGGGGTGGAAAATTGCTTCATATAGATATAATGGTTACATAAATCATATCAGCAACTCAATTTTTGCTTCGAAAAGTGACTTGAACATGTTCTGCAGAAATATTAAATACTTTTGCGGAGTTCAATTTTTTTCTTCACTTCTTTTATGTGTAAAGAAAATATAAATTGTACCTTTGTGCGCTTTGCCACCCAGCCAAAGCCACAGGCCGCACGCTAAGCCACCTCTTCACCGCGCTTTGCCCTCTGCGCTTTGCCTGACCTAAAAGGTCGTGGCGCAACTTGAAAGAAAAGCCATTCATTTGTTGCTTTTGATTTATTTGTGTGTCGAAAATTTGTATTTACTTTGTTCGGCTTACCAACAACTTTCAGCAGAAGTTGCAAATTTCTTTTTGATTGCGCTCGTCTTGCCTCGTTTGGTGCAAGCAACCCTTTGTGGCAGCCCGCATTCAAAGGTTTGGGTCAGCTGCGAACTTCTTTGCCAATTTGATTGGCCTAAGCAAGTACTTCCTTACGAAGTGCCTTGAAGTTTGTCTATTGAACAAGGACATACAACAAAAAAAAGGGCGAAATTCCGAATTTAATTTAAATTTGCTTATCAAAAATGGTTTGCTAAAAGATTTGAGTTTCTTGATTTCTGTTGCCAATTGAATTCAATAGTCAACAGAAACACTTTGGGCATTCGACGCGTGTGTGTGTGTGTGTGAGTGAAAGTGCTTTTGTTGTTGTTGTTGTTGTTGCCGTTGCTTCATTGCCCAAAGCAGCGCCCGATAAATCCGCTGCCTTTATTGACACCTAATTGAGCCATAAAACTCCGAGCGCATGTCATCATCAGCTCGGCTAATGGCAACTTAATTGTTGCTCGCACTTAAATGTCGCTCAAGTATCTATTACTCTGCTTGCATATGCACACAGATACGCACACATGTGTGCCTGCTTATACATACTTAGATGCACAAATTTGTGTTTATATCAAAGATCGTTTTTGAAAAGAGAAACGAAAATTATTTATGGCAACAGAAGCGCGCAGCAAACCAAACGAAACTCAACTGCCCCTCAGTCCCCGTCGCCCCTCAAACCCTCAAACCCATACACACACACATATATTTTCATATTCGTTGCCATTGTCTGTCTGTCGGCATGCATGGGGAATCTAATTAGCAGCAACAACAACAAGAACAACAACAACAAGAACCTAATAAGCAAAGCGCCTTCTTCACTTGTTTATTTGGAAAAGGAAAAAACACTGAAAATTTCTAATTTGATTTAATTTTTATTTGATTTTCGTTGTTGTTTTGTTGTTGTTGTTGTTTTGTCAATAGACGAGGCAATTTATGATTTGCTGTGCTTGTATCTTGTATCTTGTTTTAGTTACTTGTGTGCTCAATTGGCGTTTTCAGTGATTCAACGCAATTGTTTGCATTCGTTGATTAAAATTGCCGCTTCGAAGTTGTTCCTCCGATTTCCGATTTCCGATTAAAAATTTCTCATTTATTTATTTAACTTTTTCGCTGAATTTGTATAAACATTTGCCGCGTTTATTTATTTGTATTTCTTCGTTGCCATGTAAATTCGAACTTTGCTACAATTTGAGCAAATAATTGAGGTCGAAAAGCGTTGCAAATTGCACACGAAAAGTTATTTATTGCACTTTTTTCTTGTTTTGATAATTCGCTACTTTCTTTTCGCCAAAGCGGCAAAGAAAAGAAAGGAAAGAAAAACAAGAAGAAGACAACATGAAAATTATAATGCTGAAAAATGAAGTCGCGAAGCACATTGGGCGGAAAATCTCAGAGTCACGAGTGCGCTCATGATCGATGGTCGATTGCGGCTTTCGCTGCGTTGTATGAGCAAGCGCGGTTGCGGCGGGGGGAGGGGTCGCATGTTGAATAGCCGCATTGATTGCCGAATGTTTTGATGAGAGCGGCGAACATGATTGCAGTCATCTGACAGTGAATCGAATGCACATTTCTGGCCTAACAAGTTCAACACGTTGACGAACTTTGAACTTCTGTTACTTTTTCTTGCTCTCCTGCCCCTCCTCCCTTCAGCCACCGCTGCTAAGTTGCCTGAAACTTATTAAGACTTGACAGCGCTTTTAGTCTCGCTTAAGCCGTTAAACTGTTGTTTAAGCCGAAGTTAATTGAATATCTGTTTTGCTGTTGCTGTTGCTGCTGTTGTTGTTGTTGTAGTGTGTATTTTGCAAGCTCATGAGTTTAATGTCTGTGATAAGCGTAATTCGAGACAATTCAACTGCCGAGCCAGTCACCAGTGCCATGAGCTCAGCAGCTGAAAACAAAGCGCTGCAAATCAACCGAGCTTCATTTGTTTGCTTTGCAGCAATTACATGTCATTTGTTATGCAAAAGGGTTTTCCATTAAAATTTAAGCACATTTTCCGAGTGCGCAATTTACATGTTGCAATTATGAGATACAAATTATTATTATTGTTATTATTATTATTAAATGTGTGCGGTCAAATGAAGCGACAACATTAATGCCACAAACAACAACAACAACAACAGCAGGCAAGAGGGAAACATATTTAATCATGTCACCGAAAATAAAACTGATTTCATCTGCGCCCGTGTGTGTGTGTGTGTGTGTGTGTGCATTCGTTGTGCGTGTGTGCGTGTCGCTGGCAGCTTCTCAGCGTAGAAATTCACGTTTGTCACGTTTGACACGCATTCACAACGAAGCATACACGATTATGAACCGAATGTTTATTATGATTATATATATATATATATATATATGTATGTATATATGTATATTCCCGGTTTATTGTTATTGTTATTTGTGTCTGGCAAATGCCGAAAAATCAATTAAGCAAACAAAGCGAACCAAAAATGGTCATGACAAACGCAAAAGTCCTAAAAAGGATCGAAGCAAATTCGTGATTGCAAATTGTATAATTACAAATGCAAATACAATAAAGTTGAACAGCAAAAAACACAAAAAGCGAACAGAAAATGAAATTTAATTTGCAAAAACCATAAATAAGCAACAAAAATGCGTTTTGTGTATTTTTTGTTTTCATTTCGCTGACAGTGGAAAAGTTGAACGAATACTAATGAAATGCGCCCCGCAACCGCTCCTGGACTGCGTTGACTGTTATCAGCAGAACAGTTATGTACTTTGCCGTCTTGCAAAACATTTCTAAGAAGTTCTGTAAATATGATGTTTGCGCACATACAACAACAGTAATTTATGCTTTATTAAGTCTGTCAGCAAAATACTATGAAAGGCTTGAAAACAACAACAACAGCAACAACGACAACAATGAGGAACACAAAAGCATCTCACCAGAAGACGAGACCACAAAACCGCGAAAATAACAGAGCGCAATTCGAAATGCAAAACAAACAAAGTTACTCTTCTCGTCTGAGTTGCTTTCTTAATCACTGTTTTGGGCTTATCATCTTTTGTATTGTTGCTTCTTGGCAAAAAGTAAGCAAGAAGGGACTTTTTATTCTTGTTTTCTGGTTAAAAAAACATGTCCGCAAAGTTCAGGCTTGCTTGACTTATTAATCATGTTGCACTTTGACACTCTCGTTCTCAACTCTAACAAAATCTGTCAAACCAATAAATAATGCAGAAAGAAGTTCAATATTTGCACGTTTGTCAAACAGAAGTGAGACTGATGAGCTTATTATAGGTTGATCAACAACACCAACACCAACAACAACAACATCCCACATAATAACAACACTTTCATGAAGTCATAAAGAAGCGTTTTTGTTTGCAGTGCGAAGCTTTGAGCGCCTTAATTGAAAAGTTTGCTTTCTTAGCGCTGAAAAGGCGCAATCAGGACGCGCATTTTAAAGATACTTTCGACTTTAGTTGAGTGCGTGGGCGCTGCCAAGCGAAGCAGCAAGTGTAAACGCAACAGCACATAAACAAGACAACAACAACAACAACAACACCGAGAAAATCACAAATCTGTTTAAAAGTTTGGTTGCCCTTTTTGGCAAAGATTACAACTTTTTATGTGTTTTTTATTTCATTTTATTTTATTTTTGTGTTTTGCTTTTGTTTTTAAGACTTTTGTCGTAAGCATAAAGAAGAGCAAAGTATTTCAACGTTGATTGAAGCAACAACAACTACAACAACACAGGTGTTTTGTCGGTTATGAGTGAATTGGCAACGAGGCGAATGACGAAGCATGTTGTTGTTGTCTTTAATGCTGATAAACATTGCCAAAAATTGCCGAATGATTTATGGAAGTTCGAAGCTCGTAAACCTTAAACAAATTACAAGCAAATTCATGAACAGAGTGAATTAATATGAGCATTGAGCAATAACCGAACGACGAATGTCAACCAAGGACATTTCGACAGTGAAAAACAACAACAACAGTGTCGATTACGTGCTGAACAAGTCAAAGCACAATGAGGCGCTTTTTATGCCTATGAAATCCAACAACAACAACAACAGCAACAACAAAAAATAATAAAATAAATAACTAAAAGAAAACAAAGCAAAAAAGTTATGGCATAAAAATTAATGAATGTCAATGCGATGAAAATGTGTTACAGACGCGCGAACAAAAACAACAACAACAACAACGATTGAATTGAAATGAATTGTTGGCGGGCGAGAAAAAGAGGCCATATTCGCACAGAAAGCCGCAAGTGACAATTAAAACAACACAGACATAAAGAATTACAATTGTAAAAGTATAATGCAAACAAGACATGTCCACTTGCTCGTCTTTCGGCTTCCCTTTCGGTTTCTTTTCGGTTTGGCATGAATGAACGCCAAAAGTAATTAAAACAAACAACGAAAATCGAAATCATTTTCAATATCTTATTTTCGGTTATTATTATTTTGTTGCTTTTGTTTTGGCTTCTTTGATGAATAAAACGGTGGCAGAAAATGCTTTGAATGCCAAAATAAGTTGCTGACTAATCGTCGTTGGCCAAGCGGGAGCGAAAAACACTCACAATTTCGTGGCAACGTTTATAATGAAATGAAATGAAAAGAAAGAAAAATGTGTTTTGATCAACTGGACATGTATGCGTGCGTATCTATAGAAACAAGCTCACACACACAGGCAGACAAACAGAGGAGTCTCAAATGAATTGATCACAATCGACGCTTCTTTCCGGCAGGACTTGAATTTCTTCGCCGGACGGACATGCTAAGCCAAACGATTTGCACTATCAAACGCATTATTACTTGCACACAGACACAGACACATACACACATGTGCCGATACATTAACGGAAACTAAAGTCAAGTGTGCACGAAACCTTCGCACTCATTGTGTCAGCCTTAAGGCTTAAAGCATACACGACTGTCCAATACACTACGTCAGCTTGAAGTGAAACTAATAAAGCATCTTCAAGTACAAAATGATACAATCAAAGCGAATCGAGTCAAAAGCGGCGCACACATTTGCTTAGGCACATCATGAACAGTTGCGATTGTTTAGTTTTATGAGGACATTTTATGAGCTTACACTCGCCTACTCGCAATTAATTACACCAAGCAGACACATGTCGCTGCAGCTGCAATCAACTCATACAATTTGCAAATGTTATGCAAGAACTATTGCACTTAAATGATTTTCCATCTTCATAAAAGCTTTGATAGCAAAAACGTACGTTTTTCTCGGTCGCACTTTGCGTATACGTAATGCAATTCTCTTAATTAATACTCAACAGAGATAAAAAACATATCAATTCCCTTGACATTTTCTGGCGCCTTCAAACATGGCATTTCCACAAAACTTTTATGACGACGTCAACATTGCACAATGCACAAACACACATACAAGCATGTATGCATGTGTGTGAACTGACAACGAATGCGAAGACTTTCTGGAACATGCTCATGAACATTGCGGCTCATTTACAAATTGGCGACAATAAAAACAACGGTTTAGTAAATCAATTAAAAGGCATAGAACACATTGCATAAAAAGTCACAACAAACAAGATACAAAAACAACAAGACGCAAACACACAAATGAATGAAATGAACTCATCGCCAGTAAACTGTGAGCGAAGCTATGAAGTAGTAAAATGTATCTTGCAAGCTGCGCACAATAGCAATTCCTCAGCTACAGATACAGACACATATGCCGATACAGATACAGATACTCATGTATGTAAATGAGAAACTGTGTCGCTGTGTCAACGACGGTTTTTTCAATTTTAGTATTTCTTATAAAGCATGGGAAAACCCGAAGTGCCGCAAAGTAACGTGAATAAAAATTACCTATTCAAGAACGAATGTGAAAAAAAAAAACAAAATTAAAAACAAAAATCGAAAACCAAAAAATGCCAAAAGTGACTAAAAATAAAATGTCGCAGGCGTCGGTAAAACATTCTGTAAGATTCTCAAGAATACAGAAAATGCGTGTGTGCGTGTATGTTGTATCTATATACATTTACATTTAGTGTGTTAACTAATTCAGCTGCCTTACCTTGACTAACGAGCGCAGTTAACGATTTGCAAGTTTGTCGAACTGTTTAGCACTTTATTAATCTTGTTTATCTTCGTTGCAATTTTTGTAAGTTCAACAAATTCTTGAGTATTCTTAAACTTTTAACACTTCAACACCAAAATTTAATACAAAGAACGTTTGTTTTTTTCGTTATTAAAAGTTGATCTGTTTTGATTGCACGCACGGAAACTCTTCACACTTTTTACGCGACGCGTTTACAGAATAGTCGTCTTGTGGACTTCGTTGTCGCCGTGATCGTTCTACTTGGCTGCGCTTGCGGATTTCGACTGAATTAAAAACGAAGCACTTCGACGTTTTCTTAAAAATATATACTCAATCGTAGATTGTTTGAGCAGAAACGAACGCACGAACGAACGAACACACGATCGTCCGATAGCCGTCGTGCTTGGCAACGCTTCGTGCGTGAGGTTTGCTTTGCGCTCTCGTTTACTGCGTTGCCGGCAAACATAAAGTAACACTTGACTCAACTCAAAGACTCACTCAAAGCGCGCTCACTTACTCACTCACTCTCTCACTCACAATTTGCTTGGCACGGCACCCGCATAAATTGCACTTGAGTGAGTTTGTTCAGGATCGGCGGCCAAGTATAATAAATTTATCGAGTATTAGTGAGCAATTTATGTGCGTCTGTCCGTCCGTCCGTCCGTCCGTCTGTCTGTCTGTCGGTTTGTTTGTCTGTTTTTGGCCGATCGGTTGCATCGTTTTGCTCGTGCCAAAAACTATCGTTGCTCTCTACTTCTTCTGACAGCATTATGAATTGCGTATCCGCGACTTGCCCGAGGGTTGTACGTTAAGTTGTATTTTTTTGTTGATAATTTCGTCATGTCAGCGATCACTGATTCATCAAACCACCCGCGCATGTATCGCTTTCGTTATGTGGCGCTATGTTTGAAAGTCTTTGAAATTCTGCTCCATACGTTTCACCACGTCCAAAGGTGACTCGACTTGACTTGACTTACTGCTGCTGCAACATTGCAATAACTCAGCAAGTTGCTGCGTCGCGTTGACAACGCAAATGCGCTGACCGCAGCAGATGCAACAACAATGCACTACAAAAACTACCTTCCCATAGCACACATGTAACTGGCACGTGTGTTCTGAGCTGTTGCTATCTTTATTTGTATTATTTCATAAATATTTATTATTGTTTTCTTTTTGCATAAATAAATGAATTCTCGCTAAAGAGATATACGCGCTGTTTAAGGCGCCGTTCTACTACTACTATCTGTGGCATGTAGGCAGACCGCAAACTGTAGAGACTACAAGTGGTAGCTAAGAGATACATTCATTCATTCATGACCGAATACGTATCTACTTATGCGTCACTTTGCATATTTAAAGCACTCTGATATAACAAAGTGCAATGTAAGGCAAACAAACAACTTGCAAAGAAAATTCCAGGAAAGCCATCGTTGTGTATTTAACAAGCGGGGGAGGCAAGACTATCGGACCACTGCCGGCGATTTCGTCTTTTGGCGGCAATGCTCATTTAGCTTTTCCTAAATGTGTACGTAATTGAGATGATTTTAAGCTGACTGCGTCATTGTTTGTGATTGCTCTGCCCAGCTTATTTATGACTTCATATTGAGAATTTTTCTTATAAATATCGTTCACGCACATATGTTTTTAACAGCTATAAATAACTATTATAAATATATGTATTAAGATTGTATTGCAGATAGTAAAAACCCATATAGGGTTCCAGATTAAGCATCAATTTAAAAGAAATATAAGTCATTGAATGAATTGCCCGAACGTATTATAGCTTAATGATGACTTTTAGAAAGTTCCATCAGTGAATGTACCTGTTTATTTTCATCATGATATGTAATAATCTGTGTAGAAACTCTTTGATTTCTACTTGACACAACTTCAGAGCTATTTTGGAATACTGTTTTTAACATTAAAACGGAATAGTGAGACATTTGAAAATTTAGATGAAGAATATATACAAACACACATATTCTATGTTGCAGACTTTGTGACAGATTTAAAATACTGTCGAGTGTCGGAAGAGTACAAAAATTCAAATGAAAACAATAAATGTTCTAATTATGTCTGTAGAAAGACTTCTCAATGTCAAGGTTGAATTAAAATTATTTATAGGAATATTGAACACACACGCCTACTTTAAATAATCACTCATGACTAATTTTCGTATTTATGAACGGAAATTGTAGAAATTCACCAAAAATTCGTGGAAAATTGCTTTAAATTCAGCAAAATCAAAATCAGCAAAAAATCGTCAAACATTTGTAATTTTTTTTCATTGCGAGCGTCATCAATGAACCGCCAGGAAAAAAGAACCAACAAATAAACAATTGAATAAATCATATGAGCGAGAGAGCAATAGTTAGGATCACTTGACAATGAAGTCCTCTACAACAGCGGATTGTTAAATTAAAGGCTGCGGAACACGCAACAAGTTGCTTATAGAAATAATATACTGTTTTCTAAGGAACATAAAATATGAGGAACATTTAATTAGAGGATTTGCACACATTTTATAACTTCTGAGTTTCAAGTCATTTTATGGGTGGATTAGATGAATAGAAGAAGAAAGGAGAAAGAGGCAGGTAAACAAGGGAACAATGAGCTTGAGTCGACCAATGTGATTTGTCGACAAGGTAACAACCATTTGCAAAAAGTTAATGTACTGCAGCGAGTGCATGGTATAAACAACAAAGTGAAAACGATTTTTGGCGATAATCCAAAATAATTATAATAAAGCACACATGTTGAATTTAATTCAGAATAAGGCAACATTTTTATGACAACCAATGAGTTATAGATAAATGCGGTACTCTCCACAAACATAAGCTCGCATATAAGCTATTTCATATATATAAAAAGGCTTTAGCTAAATTTCGATTTTAAAAATATCATTTTCAGTTCCAATTCACGAAATTCCCGAGCGTATTGAAGGCTGGGCACTGTCATGGAGGCGTGGCTACCGCGCGCTTGGAGAATCAAAGCGCACTTCAGGACGCCGCTGGTCTGGTGAGCGGCGCGGGCAATGATTCCCATTGCTATTGCACCATTGAGCCGTACATCGACGCCAAATTCAGCGTGCACATTCAAAAGATTGGCAACAACTACAAGGCATTCATGTAAGTCAACGAGCGATGACGATTCCGATTACGAATCACAACACGACGGAAAAAAAATGATATTAAATGGAAATCAAAACCAACAAAGAATAATGCAATATGGAAAATGCAGAAAAATCGACCTTGATCACAATGGCGAAGTGCACTTTGCAACTCTTGAAGTGCTTTTCTGCGCGAAGTTCATTGTTGTGACTGTCGGCAGTCGACTGTCTGCTGTCTGCTGTTCGGCCTGTCTGACAGTGACTACTTGAACTCCAATCAACTTGGTGCAAAGCGTTGCGAGTTCAAAGCACCGCACACTTAAAACATTTTACTCATATGACGATAACAATATTCATTAATCACGTTTGAATTTCACAGGCGTAAATCTATCACCGGTAACTGGAAAACCAATCAAGGCTCTGCGATGCTCGAGCAAATCACTTTAACCGAAAAGTACAAAAGCTGGGTTGATGAGGTGAGCAATTGACGTCGCCAGCAGCCAGCAGCCAATGGCCAGACATCACTTTATAGATTACACTAAATTTATGCAGACAATTTGTTATAATTTTGGTTTTATTTTTGTTCAACGTTTTTTGAGCTCAATTCGATTACGTATAAAAATGGTTAAACCATAATTTGAGGCAAATCAAATGCAAATCAAATTATTATACGGTTTTGTGCATGATTTCAGCACAACTTTAGACAACCACATAAGCAAAACAGCTAACAATTCCCTCGTAGCTAATTAATATTCATGCATCAATGCAACGCTTGGCCATTTAGCGGTGAGTTGCAAGTGTGCGACTGTTAGAGAGAGAAACTGTTATGACGCAAATATGCAAAATTTACTAACCATGATTTGCAGCCGTGGGCGTTTGCGGCGCTGTGGCGCTTAAAGCGGCATATCAATGAGCAAATGAAGTATTTTCAAAACATTGAATTACCATAACTTTAGGTATTTTATCTATTTAGGATACGTCAGTGGCCGACCTTTAGCTCAATGTTTCATAAGCTTTCAGATTAGTGAGTAACTTCCTAGCATGAAAGCTGTAAACGTTGAGATTGTTTGCAAGACAAGTGAATGATTCAGATCGCTCAAATATTTGCATTAATGAATTTCAATAATTTATAGAAATTAAAGTTATTCACACGCGATGTGCTTGGCTGATGCATTAGATGTATCCCACTATATGGGCAGTGAGTGACGCAACGAAGTGCAGGGTGTGTTTTCGAATGGGTGGGCCACAATTGAGGGACGTAGAAACTAGAAACATATGAGTATTGGCCCAGCTTTGCTTTGGTTTGCGTCATAGTCAGTGCATTTGTGATTGGAATGCATAGCTTCCGAACAGCAGAAATGCGGCTGTAATTGAAACCAGCCCACACAAGCAGCACAAGCAACGTATAAGATTCAATTTAGCGCAATTGCGCATTTGTTTGTTGATTGAAAACAAATGTTTATAGACTACTAGTATTGTATACTAAAAATAATTGTGTGGTATGCAAACTTTACAGATTTCTGAGCTCTTTGGTGGCATGGAGGTTTGTGGCGTATCCGTTGTGGTGGGCAAAGATGGGCGTGAGTATATCATCAGCGCTTGTGACTCGACTTTCGCTTTGATTGGCGATTCTCAGGAAGAGGATCGTCGGCAAATTGCTGATTTGGTTTCGGCACGTATGCAAGTAAGTAAAAAGTATGTAGTGAAACAGATCCAATTTATATATGTACGTCTCTTACATACAGAATGTTTGCCGCCCGGGCATGTCACAGGCCGGTCCACCCGGTAAGTTGCCTTCACGTTCGTCGGTCTCGTCACGTGCTGAGAGTCCAACGGATGATATTGCGCCAACACCGCCACTACCGGCTGGCCCGCGACCAGCACCAATGGGCGGACCACCACCAATACCCGAACGCACCTCGCCAGCAGTGGGTTCGATTGGACGCCTCAGCAGCCGCAGTAGTATTTCGGAGGTGCCCGAGGAGTCAGCAGCACCACTGAGTGCCACTAGTATCGGGCCGGGCGGCGTTGTGCGACGCGACTCGCAAACCTCACAGGCATCAAGCATTTCGAGCGCTTCCAGGGCATCGCAACGTCCTCCGCAAACTCAGACCTCAGTTGTCGAGGATGCGGAGGACACCATGAAGAACCTGAGGAAGACATTTGCGGGCATATTTGGTGACATGTAGGAATTAGCGAACAAGAAACGCGGAAGAACAGCGAGCGAGGCGAGCGGAAATGGCGCTAGCGGTGGCAGTGTAGGCGGTGTAACTGGCATTGGTAGCTCATTTCTCAGCAAGCAATTCTCGTTCGCATCGGGCAGCAGCAACAGCAGCACGGGCGTCAGCAGCGGTGTAGCGGGCAAGTCGGGCAGTAGCGATGTCATCTCCACACAACCGACAGCAGGCAAGGAGCGACCAGCCGGCTCAGATACATCATCGTCTTCGACAGCGACCACCGGCTACAGTGGCAGCCAGCCCGGCTCTTCCAGCGTTTTGGATAGCAACATCAATCCAACAGCAGACAAATACAAACCAGTCACCAATTTTGAACCACAAGAACGTGTCAATCCGTTTGACAAAGGTGCCGCCACAGCCACACCGGACGCCGCCATTAAGACAAGCGTCACCAACAACACCATTGGCAGTGCCTCGACCACATCATCTTCGTCGATTTCATCTTCATCGATTTCATCGCGCATCAACCGCACCGGCAGCATCAACAAATCGTCACCGCCACCAGCTGGACCACCACCACCACCACCCAGCGTTGCAGCCGCCAGCACCACCAGCGCCGCCACCTATCGCAACAGCATCAGTTCACTGAGTAAGGATAAGACCAGCTATGGCGCTGGCAACTACGGCAGCTCCACGTCCATTGAGACGATCACGCGCATGGATACGAACACCACAAACACAACGACTGCCGCCAGTGGCGCCGCCGTCGATTCCGCCATTAGCGGTCAAACTATAACCACCAATATTAGCACAAGTGGCATCACTGGCTACGGCATCGGCATCGGCAGTGCAGCTGCTGCTACTACTGGCGCGGCGACCGCTGCCGCCGCCCCCACTACTACGACCGACTGGCGTTCAGCCATTGGCATACGCTCGGCCAGCGTGTATAGCGCGCCAGCAGCGATGGCCAGCACTTTGCCAGCTGCCGATACTTCGGGCTATGATTCGGCTGCAAGTCCTGCGCCCTCGAACGGCTACAACAATCCAAGCGATCTGCCATCGTATACACGCCCCTCATACTCGCGCTCCGAGAGCAATGGTAATTATCTCGCTGTGGGCGTTCTACTCGTCAGTCTAACGCTGCGAAAGTCCTAAAAACAAACATAAAAAAAAAGAAATGATCGTTGCCAACATCAATCAACTCTCAGCTCATTTTCATAGCGCTCTCATCTAAATCTCATCAACAAATAATTTTTAGCCGACAACATTTTTAAAAGTAGTAAAGTGAAAACTAATCGAAAGCAAATTTTTAGCTTTACTATCTCTCTCTCTTTCTCTCTTTCTCCTTGGAAGACAAGTAGTGTCAAGTAGTGTGTCAAAGTTAGCCAAAACAGTTAGAAAGCGACTGTCATTTTATCGTTTGTTTCTTCGTTCCTTCGTTCGCTCGTTCGATTAATCGGTTACTCGCTCGATCGCACGTGCATTCCTTTTTGCATTTTAGCTATGCTACGCGTCAAGTACGACATTCGTAAGTTCACAAAACGTTCTCTCAGAGAAATCGTAAAACTATACAAACAACTCTCTTTGTCAATAAATGCAAGCCAATAATCAAATCAAATTAATTCAAATCACAATTTGCATCCACTACAATTACAGCAACTACAACAGACAACAACAACAATTACAACCGCAATAACAATTTATCAAAGTATTTCAAAACAGTGTCTAAACTTTGTGAAACAATCGAATCTAATTACAAATTCAAACATTACAGTAAAAAACTTGATCAAGTTCACCGCAAGTACTTGTTTGGCTTTGACGCACCCACAAAACAAACTTAAACACACACACACACACATTAATACATAAGACCGATCAAAGATACATACACACATTCTAAGTAGATACTTGCTCGCTCGGCAGCTTGCGCGCTTGCTCATGCCCACTTGGTACATGCTCTAATACATTGATCTGAACGTAATCAAGCAAAGCTTTTAGTAAGACCGAAATTCGCTGCTGCAACTTCTAAGTTCCTTCATTTTCTTATTTTATATTTACGTCAGTCTGTTTCTGTATCAGTATCAGTATCTGTATCTATGTATGTATGTGTAACTATTTGAGTGTTAATACTGATTAACAGTTAAATGTTGTGTTATCAAATGTCTATCTATATGTACCAAACCAACAATCTATCCTAAACCGATTAGCATCAAAACAAACGAAAAACAATAACAAACCGTAGGACAGCGCTCATCAACACGACAAATTGAATCATCCAAACTCATTTCCAATACATACATATAGATCACTTTGATAACTCGCTCATTTCGTAATCATTTCATGATCCTACTCACTTTACAACTATTTACAGTCTCATTTGTAATTGTTACGAAATTATCATTTCATGACTCATGCCAATTGTTTTGCTACTCATATTATTATCAAAACTTATTCATTTGGAAACATTTCGTATGGAAATTAATCATTAAATGAGTAATATACTATTATTTAATCAAAAAACAAATTCAAGAAAAACTAAAAATTTCAATATTTTTGGTACCAAAATTTCTCAAAAATTGCTACAATCAAAACTTAAAACGAAATAGTTTCAAAAGGGAACAAGAAGACAATGCCAACTAATTATTTCTTACTCATTCTTATTTGTTAATTGTAATAGTTTATACTCTCATATGGTAAATATTTGGTTATCATTTTGTCAACACTCATTTCGTTATTCACTCACGTAATTTCCTTTGTCGTTAACTCTTACTCAGTGTACGCAATTGGCCAAGTAGTGCTCTGCTGCTAAAGAACTGCACTCATTTTGAATCATATACTCATGATCGTCATCAAGCCAATGCAATCCTTTACTAACATTGCCTTTATGTGCTTACAGCCTCGAAACAATCCGATTTGGACATTATCTTCGGCGATACTAAGCCGAGCCATGGCAATGGCAAATATACACGTTCCGGCGGTTCAATCTCTGATGCGGACATGATTTTCGGTGGCCCACCTTCGAACTATAAAAGTGATCGTTTCGGCGCCTCAAAAAGCATGAGTGTAACCTCCGATCGTTCAAGTGCGGGTAACATGGCCGGTTCTTATAAGATCTACGAGGGCATACAGAATGCGGCATTCAGCGATTACAGTGAAACGGGCAGCGTGAGCAGCATTACATCGGGCAACAACAAACGCTGGAATCCAGGCACCCATGAAGAAGATGACGAATTGGATCTCAAATAGAAGTTGATGACGGGGCAAGCATAAGGCTTGAAAATATAACAGTATGAAAGGAAAAATACTCAATCTCTTGCATTATTTTATGACTTTATGGCAACCCTATAACAGTAAATCGAAGTGAATACAAACTTTACCGTTATTTATGTCTGCCTCTAAAGTTTCCTGGTTTCACCAAACAGGATTTCTAGCACTTTCCTTAGTTAATTTCAACTCTTTTTGTGCTGCAATTAAAACATTTGATTTGAACTGTTCAAATTAAATGAACCGAAAACGAATATTTATACTATAAAAATAAAGTATTTATTATTACTTATGCAAATTTATGTCACTTCAGTTAAGAAAACTCTTATTAAAAAAATTAAATGAAACAAACAACTAGAAAGAAGACAAGTTACACACAGTAGTCAACTATAACCACCAGAAACAATTACAATAACAAAACAAGCAAAGAAAGCAACAACAAATATAATAAAACAAAAAATAAATAATCGAATAAAACGAAAGCAAATAACAATTTCCAACGGATCGCGCTCGACTTGACTGGTTTTGCAAACAAAGCGAAATAAAACAAATAAACAAAAAAATTATAATGAGGAAAACATTTTGAAGCATTTTCTTATACATAAATATTATACTTACAACTAAATTATATGTTGCTATAACAATTTTTAAAACAAAAAAACTATACTCGAATTATTATAAATGTTATAAAGTAAACAAATATAAAAACCAACTACAAATATAATAATTGTTACATTCCAACATGAGACACTAAAAAATAAACAATTATTGACAGTGAACGAACAACAAGAACACTAAAAATACAAATCGAAAAGATTGTATGTTTAAATAAAAGACAATATGCGCAAATTATAACAACAACAAGAGCAACAAATTATATACTAAAACAATTATGATTAAACAAATAAATAAATATATACAAATTATTAATTATATTATATGAAAATATGAATTATGCCAAGTTTATGGTAATCACACAGAATACACGGCAAAAAACAAAAGTCAAGTTAAAATTTAAACTACGTTGTTAGCGAAAAAGAAAAACACTTTTATTATTAGCAAATAGTTAAATATTATATGCAAATTAAAGCAAACGGAAGAACAATAAACGCAAATATGGCAAATAAAAGGAAGATGAAGAAAATGGAGCGTTGGCAACACTGAAATGTTTTGCGAAAGGCAGCAAAGGAATGAGGACAAATATGGAAAGAGAGAAAGAAAGAAAAAAGCAATGTTAACTTAAGTTTTTAAAAAGGCGCAAATCTTATATTATAATTATAGCAAAACCAAGAAATTTATAGTAAAATGAAAAACCTCCTTTACTAAATACAAATAAAAGCAACAACGAATTGCGAATTACAACAAATTAATATAGCAAAGAGTTATAACACAAAATATTTGGGTTTGTTAAATTTGTTGCTTAATTTTTAACGCACATTTTTCCTTTTTTATTGAAAGCTCTTGATAAAAACAATAGTTTAATGATTTATTAACAAAGAAAAATAAGAAACATCAGCTTGGGTTGTGTTACATTTTAATTAAACTAATAGCAAAATGAACAAAATTAACAACAAATAAAATTATGGCAAGAATTATAAAGAAGAATGTTAAAAGATACAAATCTAAAAATATATAATTAACTTACTGAAATTATTATTGAGCATATTTATGGCAAATTCAATGTTTCTACTATAAAATAACGAATGCATATTGAAATGCTAATAAAATAAACAACAACAACAAAGACAAAACATATTCATTCGCAAATCACTTACCTTAATTTAAAACGATTATCATTATGTGACCGTATACCAACAAGATACCAAACAAGACATATTCATTTATCATAAAACATTATTATAGCAAAAATGACAACGTCAATAAAATATATCACCATCAACTTAGACATTTCATCGTAGCAAAAAAACATCAATAAGAAATTAAAAGACATGCTGAATTTCGCAAGAAACAACCATGAAAATCATTTAAGTAAAAAAACAAGTTATTTCATGTTTATTGGTTTGCAATTATGGCAACAAGTTATAGCATCACACATGTAGAAACAAAAACTATCAACTATTTAATTGTGTTGTATGTAATTATTACATAATAATGATATTGTATTAATGTATATGCAAATAAAAAAACGAACAACAAAATTCATATGGGTATCTACGAATGCATCAAAGCAGCAAAATAATGATTATGATTACAGTGATGATGTCGAGGATGATTATTATATAAAACAAAGTATTTATATATATTTAACTAAATAAATGCATACAATAACGCGTTGAATGATGAATAAAATATTACATTTTTAAACAGAAACACAAGAAACCTCGTATTTTTCGTAGTAATTGAACAAGTTTGTTTGAGACAACATGAAGATGTAAGAACACTTAATATTAACCATGTGATCTACACACACACATGCATACATACAACAAATGTGACGCACAATTTCGCGTGCATCTACCTGCATGTCTAAACGGCTGTCTGTCAGCAGGTCCGCCACACTTGAAGCAGAAAAATGCGTAAAACATTTATGACAGTTACTGAGTTAGATTATTTAATGTTTCCAATTTTAGGCTAATGACATTCATCGCACACCTGTCGCACTTTCCCTTTCCTCGACTGATATCTGTGCACGTGAGGCATCGTTGCGCCTCTAAAATGATACAACTGATTAGCAAGACTACCTGAAAGTGCAACAACAACAACAACAACAACAATAACAATAATGCACATAATGCGGAACAAATTGTGGCTAGAGGCAAGATCAGCGACACTTGATGACGACTGCTGTGCATTTTGTCAATATAAACATGCAACTTGCAGTGTTCATGTTTAGTAACAACGCGTCTGTCAACAACACAAAATAGTAGCAACGAATCTCGCAGCAACTCATACTTCCTCAAGTGGAACAGTGGTGGAAAAAAAATACAGTTATTTGTGGAAAATGTCAACTTTGTATTATTTCTTGATATTAATCCTGATGAATGCTCTTCGCGCATTCGGAAGTGATGCGCCTGTCAGTTACAGCGAGCCGACGGAGAATATGACCAACTATGGCAGCTCGAATGAGCTCATCGAGCGACCGCTTAGTTGGCTCAGAAATGCACAGGACATGTTTGCCACACCGACGGGACATGTTGTGGTGCAAATGGCCAAGGAGTTGCTCCATCGCTCGGCCGGCAATAGTCAAGTATGCGATCTTGTATGAGATATTTGTAACAACCAATAAACCAACCAAGTCAAAAATAAACAGGTGCTCAGCTTGAATCTCACCAATCTGCTCGTCATCATTCTGCTGAAAGTGCTCATCTTCTCAGCGGGTCTGTTGGGCGCCGGCCATTGGAGCGGCTATGGCTACGGATATGGACGTGAGGCTACTGGACGCAGTGATTCTGACGGTGCATCCTTTAACTTATTGCCCGATCAGGCTGAGGCATATCTGATCACGGGCTTTTTGGCAGCACAGGGCGCCGGCATGGACGATTGTCTCTATGCCGCTGCCTGTGGCAATCCACGCGCCGCCTATGAATATGCAAAGGCAGCACGTGCTTTGCTTACCACGATTGAAACGTTCGAAGGGTAAGTCTCTCCACTGAAATAAAATATCTTACAATAATGTTCTTAACATGGATTAACATTTTGTTGTCTAGAAATACCACCAGTGACCCGCGTTATATAGATCTCGTAGTGCTCATGGAGCGTGCCGCCTACGATGGCTATCGCGGCCTTAGCTGCAATACGACTCAAAAATGTGATGGTTTACTTTGAAATCCCACGTTTTATAATATGATTTTTTATTTAACTAAAAATAAATTATTTTGTAGCATTTCTTCACGTAGTACAAGTTCAAATGAGCAAATACGCCTTAAATTAAGCTAAGTTCGGATTTAAAAAAACAAAAAACAGAAAACAACTTATAAGAGAGTAGAAAAGAAATGCATTAGAAAAATTGTGTTATTTACAGTCTTCGCCTCCTGCATTACGCTATACAAACATGTATACTTTTTTTTTGGAGATTACAAGTTTATATATGATATAAAAGTCTAAACTAATTGTTTTATTTTTAGTCGTGGTTCACTGCTTGCCCGTTCCCTCTAGCTCACGGTCTCTTATGCTTTCTGTGCTGTGCTTTCCCACTTCGTTTGGCATTCGCTTTTCAGTTCTCGCTCTCAGGTGCGCGCGTCTAACGCACTTCGTTGGTGGCCACGGAGCCCGGCTCTGCGCCCGTCACCGCCTTAACGTACTCGGCATAGTGCAGCATGCCATCGTCATTGGAGTCGGCGATTTGCAGAAACTTATCAATAACCTCTGGAAAGAGTGCATGCTTCACTTCAAGATTAATCGATTTGTTTATGCTTCAACGAAACTCTTACCAATTATGTGGTCCAATTCATCATTTGCCTCGGCCAGATAGTTGTCACGCGCCTGTTGCTTGAAATCATCACCAGCTTGCTGATTCTCGTTCTGATGTGTATGCATACCGGCATGAAGCAACTCGAGTCCATCGAGCGCATTATTATTGTCACTGTCGTGTGCCTAGTTGAGTTAAAGATTTAAAAAAAAAAAACGCACACGTATTTCAACACAAACAACAAACCTTAAAGAAGTAAAAGGTGCGCTCCTCATCGCTCATATCGTCAAGATTCACATTAATATGTATATTCTTCAAATCATCTTCAATGGGACTACAATAGAGTTGTACTCGTATGTCAGCAAGAGATTTTCGTTTGTATCTAAGAATTGTTTTTACTTACTGCTCTTCGTGTGTTAAATGCTGATCCACTTTTCTCGTTTTCGACGGCTCACTGCGCGGATGGTGGGGACCGCGCTTAATCGCCAAAGTGCCATCGATTGTTTGGCTGAAGGTCGCAATGCAGATAATGAAGTTTACAAAATTCAAAATTTTACACATTTTCTTAGTGAATTTTCGTTTTTTCTTCTTTATCTTTTGCTGGCGTTCGATATCAATTAGAGATGCCTTCATGTATACATCGAGTGCAACTGTCGCGTGAAATGTCAAGTCAACTGACAGCTGAGCCACGACGCAGGCGCCCGAAATGTCAAAGCATTGCCGAAGAGGGGTTGAAAATCTCAGCCGCTTTAATTCAAATAATTTGCACACAAACCCTGAAACCGAGTAACCCTTGGCAATAGAGTTTTGTCAATAGTTAGAAACACAAAAAGTCTCTAACAACTATTTTCAAGTATATTTTTACACATTCAACAATTCTTTATACAAACCAACGAAAAATTGCCAAGCAAAAGTTGTAAAGTTAACAGACGACGAACAAAAAAGACACGAAGACATTTCGAAAATGTGCGAACATTTGTGCGATGATTTGGAGACCTTCAATCCCGAGGTCGAATTTCAAAAGTTTCTCAAACGAAAGCCAATTGTACAAACCGCGAAACTTTATGAAGACTTGCACAAAAAGGAGACCATCAAATGTCCTTGTGAGTATGATTTGGTAGAGTTCAAAGTCAGCTAAAATAACAAGCAACTTTATAGATAAGTTCCGTGGCTATGGCGTTGAAACCGATCAGAATACTATGTATCGCACTTGCAACTCTGAGTATGGCTATTATGCGCCAAATGGTTTCACAATACCAAAACGTCAGTTTCCAAAAGCACAAAATTTTTCAAATGAGGTGATTCGCTTCGGCATGTATCGGAATTTCTCGCTCAACACGCACATCGATCGTACATTCTATTGAAATGAACGAACAATAAAGTGGAACGAATATAATGATTATCGAAATAATAATAATAAAAGCACAAGATCAGAAGAAGAAAAACTAAACTGTCTTGAACATTCAATTAATCGCAATCATAATTACTTGCACCGAATTAATAGTAATACACAGATACAGACACCTACACACATACACATCAAGCAACTTGTACATTTGCTGATCTTGGTCGACTTTACAAATCTTATGTTAGTAACAAATCTTTCCGTACTTTATTAGTTTTTTAAACTTTTTTTGGTTTGAAAATTGTCTTAGAAGTTTAGTCAACATAACTTTAATTTATAAAAAAACAAAAATTAAATTTGAAAATATAAAAATTTAAAAACAAGAATACAAAAAGCTTGCAGCGATGTTTCTGTGCGTTTTATTTCAAGATCGTTACTTTTAAAACAAGAAATTCTTTAATTACTTAAAGAATCGATTTTTGTCTACGTGCTCGTAACGGATGAAGGCTATGCTGGAGCACGAATCTCTACTAACCTTACAATAAGTCTTAATCTTCATTTAAGAAATCAAATTATATTTTATCAAGTTCGATTGAGACTCAATTCTCGGCGCGATTCTTGATTACTACTGCCACATAGACATCAGTCAGTCTTCCTTCAAATTGAAAGAATTTCAACTCAAATAATTTCATTAAAACCGTTAATTAATGCAATCGCACAGCCAACGTTCCAGCAAGCTGGTCTTATCTGCTGTTTTTTTTTTGTTAATTTTATTAGCCAACGGAAAATTCCCACACACACACCGACAACAAAAACAAATAACAAAACTGATAACCACCTGCAACTGTTGACAATCAAAACCACAAAACCCAACGAATCGGAAACAAAATGAGGTAAGTGAGGTAGAATTTGCATACGAGTTGCGACCGATAAAGTCGAGAATGAATTTTTTAGCAAAACGAAGCTATTGTTGGACTCACTACTGTGGGAGATCTATGGCAAGCAGAAACAACAGGAAAAAGAAACGCGTCGCAAGAAATGTCACAACGGTCGCCGCGCCATGGATAATCAGAGCAGGAGAAATCCGTCGGGTGCAATTTCGAAAAAGGCCTGTCATGTGCTCCAGATGACAACCAATCCCGAAAAACTGCAAAAACTAAGTATTCCAATGCTGATCGATGTCACTGCGATACTCAAAGTGGAAATCACATTGATGAGTTACTTTCTGGAACAAGCGCTCATCACACGGGATCGCCTGCAACGACATCAGGAAAGACTCACATCGTCTCTCATACAGCTAGTGGAGGGTCGTAAGTAGAATTAACTATTCACTAACTTATTATATTTCAAACAAACAACTTTTATATGAAACAACATTTCGCACAGTGTATGCCAAGTGCGCATTGCGCAGCTGCAAGTTTTGTCAGTTGTGAGCAGCAGAGCTAAAAGCCTAAAATGCTGCAATAGCAGCAAACAGTCAAGTGCGGAAACTTCAGCTGACAGCTACTGTTCTGTGGTGCGAATAAAAAATTAATTCGAGCTTCTTTTCACTTTGATTTGAAACTTCTTTAACGCTCAATGAAAATTCTATAAAAGCGTTGACCGCGGCAGTGGCAGGTAAACCGAGTTTGGCTGTGGGTGTGGGTGTGTGTGTGTACATACGTATGTGTATATGTGTTTTTACCACCCATTTGCATCTAAAAACAAAACACAGTGATGACGACACAAGCCAGACAGACAAGCACACATACACACATACTACAGTTGGAACCGACAATGCTCAGGCAAATAGCGTTTGTGGAAAGGTGCGTAGGCTGAGGAGGGGCTGATCAAGTGGGTGGGGGACGGGTGGCTATCTATGAGGCGCGTGTTTAACGTTTCATGTTGTCGGCTTGCAATAACAAACGTGTGTTGGCCTCCGCAAATATTCTTTCATTATTTTGCTACTAATACTAACATATATAAATACGTATATATATAGCTCGTACTTATGTGTGTGCAGCTTGTTAGCAATTGTGTGTGTGTGTGTGTGTGTGTGTTAGTGTGCACGGCAAACATTACCCTTGATATTCATTCGCAGTCGAGTATTTTCGTACTTTTCTATGAAGAAAAAAATGTGTTACGTCGTCAACATCGTCGAAATCGTTGCCGTTGCCGTTGCCTTTGCTGTTGCCGTATCCGTTGCCAAAGTCGCGCGTGAATAGAAGCAAACAAATTGCGAGATTTACATAAAATGATGAAAAAAATAAATTGACTTTGATTTTAATTGATTTTTGCATGATGAAAACGATGAGTTGTGTGTATTTTCATCTATTGATGCATGTTCAGGCCGTTTAATAAACGAGCAGAAGCAAAGGAAACTAAATTCATATCGATCGTTATTTTCAAGTGAATCGCAGTGAAAATAAGAGAAATAAAAATAAAAAAAATCAACAAGCCCAATTGAATTCTTTATGAAAAAACGTAAGCTTTTAATAATAAAGAGTACTTTTGCATTTTTTAAGCGTGTGCTTCCTGCCGGACTTGCTCATGCCTTCCGCGACCAAAGGCAAAACTGCTTGCAGGGATTTTCGGCTTTTGTCCCATTTCCGGTTGCCAGCAAACAAACAAAACAAGCCAGCTTTGTTGTTTTCTTCGCTTTCTTCCTCTGTGCTGATTTCATTTTCATACAATAGAATTTATTTGACTTCGCTCTATTAATCGCAACTAGAGAGGACGATGAAGCGGTGCCAAAAGTTCTGATAAAAGCAATAAATCACAACGTATTTAGCGTGATTCGTGCCTCGTGTATGGCGTGTCACGTGTATGCTATGTGGCGCCAACGAATATTAACACATGTCTGTTTTACTATTATTTTATTCATATGAACAACGCTTCACTTAGAAAACCATTAC
Organism: Phortica magna; assembly: GCA_037044515.1. Lineage (NCBI taxonomy): Eukaryota > Metazoa > Arthropoda > Insecta > Diptera > Drosophilidae > Phortica > Phortica magna. Next base: position 480,820 of record JBAMBP010000775.1, on the reverse strand, counting down.
GTATTCATAGTTTTATAGTATGGAAGAACCCACGATTGAATAAGTCGCAGATTAAAAGTCAAAAAAATTGGTGCGCCGAAATTTAATATATTTTGAAAACATTTCTTCAACAATAATGCAAATTTTGTAATTTAATTTCATGGCACTTTGCTTGCCTTGCTTAAAGTTGAGCTTTTTAATGTCGCTGTGTGACACGAGTCGTCAAATTAACATCATCTTCTCGTTAGGCTATGAAAAAGTTAGCCAAAGTTGACAGCCAAGTGATATGCATGTGTCCTCGGAGCCTGAAGCCGAAATTCTCGGCTCGCTTAGCTCAAAAACGACTAAAGGCTTTAGCAAATGTCTCCCAACTGACATGATTATATTAATCAAAAAAGCTGCCAAACTTGACATGGGATACGCTGTGCGCTTAGGTACCGCTGCATTAATAATATCAAAATATGAAGCATACTTTCGGGCAGATGAAGCCATAACAATTTACTTTAAGAGGCAAGACTTCATATTTCTTAAGATTTGCCTGAACGTGCATGAACTAAAATTTTAATGAGCATGAAACTCAAACTGCAAAAGTCACGTGACAAAAAGGCACATATTCGACTCTAATATTGGCATGTGCGCAACTGAACTGTCAAAACGTTGAAATAAAACAAGTGAAAAAAGTAGGTCAAGTAAATTAAAAACAAAAAATACATGGAAATAATAAGCCAAGAATAAAAACACAAATCGATGGCATGGAGAGGTGACAAACAAAACAAAAGCCAATGAGCGTGCAAGAAAATCTGAAGACAAAACAGTCAGTCAGCCAAACAGTCAAGTCAAGTTAAGTCACAGGCAGAGGCAGAGCAGAGCAGAGTCAGTTCAACGTTAAGCTGAGAAACGCGTTTGCCATGCTTATCTTACACATGGGCAATCACACACACACACACACACACACACACACATGTATGTACAAAATATAGAAACTATATAACGATTGTGCGGCTTGTGCGCTTGTTAGGCAGTCAGTTAGGGGGGAGTATGTCGAGGTGGATTATGTACAAACAACAAACAAACAAGCGACAATGCTGGGCTATAAATACTTTTGTTTTCTTCGAGCATTACTTTGCGCTTGGTTGTCTACTTTTCAGAGCTACTTTACATTTTCTTCGCCTTACGTTTCGTACATGTTTATATTTTTTACGTTTATTTCCAATCTTTTTTTATTTTTTGTTTGCTTGTTAAAATAGTTTTCAATGCCATATGTATGTATGTATATATGTATGACTTTATATGTATGTGTATTGGTGTCTTGTTTGTGTGTTTAGGCAACTCTGCAGCAACAAAAACAGCAACTACAACTGCTACTAGTATATTTCTACTACGAGAACAGCAACAAACAACAACAACAAGAACAGCGTTCAAAGTTACATAAACTATTCGCAACTTGTGTAAATAATTGTGTTAAAATGTAAAAAAAAAAACAGATAGAGGCAACAACTACAACTACCACAACGCATACTTCTTCTTCTTCCTTCTCTTCTACTGTCTACTACTCACACAACAACTCAAAAATAACTGTAAAAAAGAACTGCTTAATCGTGCTGCTGAGCTGAGCTGAGCAACGCGAGCATACAAACAAAAACTGTAGCATACCAAAAGGCGTACGCATTTTTATCATGGGTAAATATGCAAAATGCAAATTAATTATTAGAAAAAAACAAAAAACAAAAAACAAAAAACCAAAAATACAATATCTGAAAGCTAATCTATTATACATGACATAATAACTTTATATTTTAACAATTATTTCTCTATGTGTATATTCTTTAATGCTGTACAATCTTGAGTAAAAAAAAAAATACGAAGCGTGCTACAAAAATGCCTTACTATGCATTTCAAGCGCTAACAACTAACTAACATGTTTATATACTAATTGTTTTCCTATCTTTGTTGTTTTACTTGTTTCGATTTCTAATTTTCTGAAATGTTTTCATTATGTTATGCCGCTATAAACCAACAAAACAAATTCTCAACACAAACTAACCAATGACAAACAAAACAAAACCTAAAAATAACATCAACAAACAAAAAAGGTAAATAATGTTCAATTTGTATGCTTCACACCAAAGAATCAACACCAACCATCGTCACAATCAGCGCAATGCCACTCCTCGCCGCGCCCCGCCCCGCCCACGCACAGACGATTACTCATAAAGAACATTTCGTTGCAAGCGTCCAACATGAACAGCAAAACATTAAAACCGTTACTCATTAAAATGCGCGCCAAAAACATTTCACTTGCGCTCACATAAATATTCATACAAATTTATTTTCGCTTTACGCATTGCGTTAATTATAATTTTGTGCTTATTTTGCCATTTCGTGCCATGTTTTTTAGTGTTTTACTCACACTCACACACACACGCACACTTTTGCTCCTTGGTTGCGCATAAGCACATCACTTAGTGCCTTTTTAAAGACTTTTCGTTTTTTCTTCCTTTTTGAAGGCTGTCAAGTGCTTGAACACAAAAGTCCTTAATGCAAAATGGCCGCTGGGGCTATAAATACATTTTTTCCTTTTTTTCGTACAAACATATGCACACACACACACACACACATGCATGCATACCCAGGCTGAAAGACAGGCAGACAGACACATTCATTCATGTACACTGATATTCCTGTTACTTGTTGCTTGCCGCGGCCATTTTGTTATTATAACTTCTAATATACAGTTTTGTTGTTTCATGTTATTGTTGTTGTTCTGTCATGATATTGTCGTTGTTGTTGTTGTCGTTGCTGCTGTCACTCTTTAAATAGTTGCCGATGTTGGCATCGTTGTTGTTTATGCTCATGTGATTGCTGTTGCTGTCAGCTGCTGCCATTGCCGACTTCTGCCACGCCTCCCACTGCTCATTGCAGACAACGACAACATCTCAACACTTCAAATCATCAACAACAGTTGAAGCACGCTTGTTCCATTTTCAATTGTATTTTTTCATTTTATTTCCCTATTTGAACATTTCCTTCGTAGCGTTTTGACATATCTGACATTTTGCTATAAAATTTAATTACTTTCATGTTTGCTTTGCTTATCACGCGCTTTCAACGCTTTTTTCCAATCTGCTTCTCTTCTCTCACTTTACACTTACTTACCGAAGACACTCGCTTATTGAACGCAACCCACGTAATTTCAATTTTATTGACAGCGCGCGTGTTCATGTGTGCATACACATGAGTGTGTGTGTGCGCATGTGTTGAAGAGCAAGCCAAGTGCGAATCAAGTTGCGAAAAACAGGTGCTTAAATCCTCTCCTTGTTTACTGTGTTGCATGCATCCTTCTTGTGTTGTTGTTGTTTTAGTCCTGTTGCTTTGGCTTTTGTCTCGGGTGTTATTAAATGTGACAGCTTCACTTTGCATAAAAGTTCTAACTTGATTTATTAACTTGATTATGGCATAGAAATATGGCAAATTGTGAGACTTCTATTGTTTCAAAAATTATTAAATGCGAAGATTTATTGCACGGAGCGTATGATTGATGTAGATTATTATGTTCTAAATTAACTACCGTTACAAATCAGTCGAGCTATGTTATGAACAAACAATGTAGAAGGCGCTGACAAAAGAATGATTGCTTCTACACTTGAGTAAAACTGCACAGGCGAACGAAATGATCACGCGTTGTTGATTATACAAGTTGAATATAAACTATAGCATACTTTTTGGATCTGCAATTTCAATGAACAATTAAATGGAACTTTAAGAGTTTAGAAAACATTAGCGATAACAACTGAACTATTTTTTGGTAGTAAAAAAGTGGCATTAAAGAGCGATAATTGGCAATACGTAAGCTTCAAGTGATTTGACATATAATTGCGATATCATAACAAAAAGTCAGTTCGTGTGACATGTGTAATAAAAAACCAATTATCTCAACTGTATATTAAAACTGTACTTAACCATTTTTGTACTCTTGCAATAAGAGTATATTAACTTTGTCATGAAGTTTGCAACGCAGGAAAGGAGACATCCCCGACTTTATAAATTACATTTATTCTTGATCAGCGCAATGTGACAAGTTGATATAACCTGTTCGTCCGCTTGTTTAAGTGCAAACCGAAATTCTTCGTAAGTGCTCAGGCATTGTATATCTCAGAATTGATCGGACCACTATAGCATGTAGCTTCCATAGCAATGATCAGTCAAAAATGCTGTGTTTTTGGAGTTATTACTCAAAATCTTCTGTAACTTAAGCGAAGATAGTGTGCAGAAAGGGTCAAGTTCATTTTGTATGTGTGCATGAGGACAACTGGCATGACAGTCAGCAAGCAAGCAGAACAGTATGACAGACAAATAGACAGATTTATGACACGCAAATAGACATAAATAACGTTGCACTTAAACGAGCACAGTAAAACCATAATAAAAAGTATAAAACTTGGCCAACACAAATTGCCGCAAACATAACATTTCAAATGAAACAGAGAGAGAGAAAGGGAGTGCGAGTGCGAGAGAAAGAGAGATGATGGCACAAGAAGCGTGGAAATTATTTAACAATGCCGAATGGGCCGAGCATAATTATTTATAACGCGCGCCATGAGCGACGAAGCGTGGTCAACAAGCGATGGCGTCGGCGACGGAGATCATTAGTGACAGTCATGGCGACATTTGTTTTTTGTCATTTTTCAGTTGTTTGTTATTCTTTCATTTGTGTCCTTGCCTGTGTTTATTTAGTTGTCTGTCTGTTGTCGCTCAGCTTGATGGTCGGTCGTTTGGTTGTTCTCACTGTGTACATTGCTCAAAACTGCTGAATGCGTGCGTGTCAAGGATATGCTCACATTTATTAGGCACAGTGCAGCGACACTTATATAACAGCATCCGAAAGGGCACACACAACTGAGTCCGCACGTCCTTGACAACGAAGACAAGCAAATGAATGTGCGGGTATCAGTAAGACGACGCTTTGACTGAGCCCGCAACGTCGCAGTGTGCCAAAAGTACGCTTTGGTGACTTGAGTTTAATTTAGCTTTGCAGTTATCCCACAGCCTCTAAGACACAAGACGCTATCGGCAGCGAACATGTGCCACTCTCTCTGGCAGCTCTGGCAGCCAACAAAATCCCACAAATTGTCGCTTATCCTTTGGGATGCTATAACAACATTGAGTTAAGCTCGTTTATTCTGCATTACGTAGCGACTGTTGCGAAATTGACATCTTCGTCGTCAACGGCGTCTCTATGTCTGCGCGTGACAAACGTGAACGCTTCGCTGCGCCTTACATCGACTAAGCCTTTCATGCCTTTATTTAGTTACCTAAGGCATTTAACTGATGCTGCTGTTTTTGATTGGTTCTTATTTGGCTCCGTAATTCTTACGTCGTTTCATAAAGTTATGTATTAATTTACTTATGTATAAATCCAACAGTCGTTGTAACTTTGAAGCTTGCAGCGTAAACTTTTACACTCGATCCCCAAAAGTATGCAACAAAAATTATAAGTGCATTTTTTGCTTTAGTTTCTCCTTTCATTGCTTTAAGCATCGCATCGGTTTAACCTCGTTTGCTTGTGTTTAACCCAGTTATTAGCTACTTTTCATATTATGCCTCATGAGTCAGTCTGCGTTTAATTAACACTTCAATTTTGCTGCATTCGCATTTTTATTTATTCTTTTATTTAATCTCATTCTTTCGCGTTATGCTGGGTTAAACTTACTGCCTTCCGGTTGCCAAATAGGAAGCAAAACAACACACTCACACTCACACACACACAGACACAGAGGAACGCAGATGATTCGATTGACAAGCACTCAAAGCGTCAGTTATGCAGTTCTGCTTTTGTCTCTTTATAAACCAAGGCACACACACATGCACAACTGCCTGGGTGCCTTAAGAGTAGCTGTGTGTTAAGTGCCTCTGTGTACGCGTACGCGATAGTCAAGTACTCTTCGCATGCCTCAACACAACTCTGCACTGCTCCGCTCATCTGAGCGCACACCAGTCGCCCCTCCTGCCGGTCAACTTGTCTCTGCTCTATCATTTGCTTAATGGTTCCCCAAAGTGCGTTGGCATTGTGGACGCTTGCAATCGTTTGGAAAATTGCATTTGTCGCTTCGTCAACTATTGAAGAATTTCAAATCGTTTTGTTAAACTAAATTAGATTTTATGTTAGTTTGCTGTTAGTTTTAGCTAACACAAAACGCTCCAAGTGACCTTCGTGTCCTAATCTGAGTTTTTGTGCTTCCGTAAGATTGTTAAGTGCCATTTTTGTTATATTCCAACCGGAATTTTTTATTTGTTTAACCGCAGACAGTGCCAACTTTTTTGGCAACATTTTTTAAAGCTGTTATGTCACTTTGCTTCGTAGTTTAAATTGTGTAAATTTCACTTTTGACATTTTAGCATCATTTCCATTGAAGTTCATAACTACAAGACTTGGTAGTCGTGTACAATTTAATTGATTTACATGTTTTTGTGCACAGTTTTCCATACTGACATTTGCGCAGCATTAAATTTTCCACAGAAAGTCAAGTCAATGTGGGCTGAGTTTTGCCATGGCATCGAAGGAACTTTTGTCGTCAAGCGATTTCTGTTTACGGCCTACGTGTGCCTGAATTTCATTAATGGCAAACGCCTACGCACTTTGCTACCTTTCAACAATGTCAAAGAAGCTCCAAACCAAACATGACCGTGAATTCTGAAATTCTGATTTTGTTGAGGCTTTCAAAGTACATATACCACAAAAATAAAGGAGCAGCGAGAGGGGAAGAAGAGTGGGATAACGAATCACAAATTGCACGCACGCATTTATTGTTGAAATCATAAACTTTTTAAATTTTTTTGCTCAGGATTTCTTTTTTTCCTCTCTTAACTTGACCTTTTAGAATATTCAAAAGAAATTGGTAGAGAAAATGGGATTTATGCTCGCAGCAGTCGAGCATAAAAAGTTTATATGTGAATTACGTTGCTGGCATGTTGGATATGAAACAATATTTTGGGCAGTTGAGTTTAATATAAAAGTAAGTCGCTGCTGACAAGACATGCTGATATGTATTCGGAGAACACACATGCTAGCAGAGATGGAAAGAGGCCAAGTTAGTTACATGTGCGTCGCACAAATAAATGTCATGGTCAATTTCACATACAAATGCCAACAGAAAGTATTTCCATGCTTGTAGCATAACAAACACAAGAACAAATTGAAACATGATGTTGAAACAACAGATCCATAATTTTTTTGTCATTTTGTTTTTTATGTTCTGTTTGTATTATTGTGAGAATTTCAAGGCAAATACTTCAATGTTGAGCAAATATTTTTACAACGCTTGAGTTTTTCGCTTTTGCATTTAAAATTGTTTTTTCTTCTTGTTCTTCTTCATCTTCATCTTCTTATGCATGCTATTCTAGATATTTGAGTCAATTGATATCCCTTTCATGACATTTCCCATACATTTACGCATTTCAGCAACCATGAACATGAATAATCTCGTGTACTTTAATTGTGGCTAAAGTATCAATTTTCTGTACTCCTTTTTTACTATACTTTTTCTTTTTCTCTATTTCGAACAAAACAAAAAAAAAACATATTACTTAATAAAAATACAAGTTTGCATACTGCACGGATATTGTAAGTCGCTCTATGTTAAATACAAAAACCTCGAAAATAGTATCGAAAATAAAACGAAATAAGACTTATAAATAGCTAACACAAAATACAGAAAAATATTATTTGACGCACCCCAAAAGTATGCAACAACATTAAACTAACATTCATCTTGACTTTCGCCCTTTTACAGATGATGCACGTCCTAAAATGCGTTTCAGTCTTCTCTCACCAACACCAACAACAACAACAACTACAAAAGCAGCAACAAAATCAGCAACTAAAACAGTCAGAGCACAACCAACATCAATATCAACGAAGCGTTGCGCTTCTGTATCTGTATCCACTGTCGTAACCTCACCTAAAACCACCACCATCAGCACGACCACCACGAACACCACCAACAATAACAACAACAACGGCAACTATAAGAACTCTAAAACCAGCAACAAGAACAACCGTATCAACCACAACAACAATAATTACTCCTTCACCAACATGCTGGGTCGCAATCGTGGTGCCAGTAGTGGCGGAAGCAGCGCCGCTGGTGCTACTGGTGGTAGCGGCGTCGGCGTCGGGGTAGACGAAGCAGCTGCGCTCTCTGATGGTGATGAAGCTGCTTCCGACTATAATCAATGGCTGCATGCAATGAAGTTGGTGGCACGTTTGCCTGGTGGTACACCGCCGGAATTCCGACGCAAGGTGAGTCTAACAGATTGCGAATGTGAAAAAACAGAGAACGTGCACGAGAAAGAAGAAGCAGCAGAATAAAACGAACGATATTTTCTCGACTACTAATTGCAATAATAACTACACTTAATTATACAGCTCTGGCTGTCGCTTGCCGACAAATATCTTAAGTCAAAACACGTCGACTGGGCCAAGCAGCAGGAAAAATGCTTCAGCGAGGAATGGCGTGAAGATGACGAGGAGCTGGGCATACAAATTGTCAAGGTGAGACGACTCTTAGAATTTTATTTTTACACAAATGCAAAAGTTACTTTCAAATGAAGGACTTGCACCGGACTGGCTCAAATTTGTGCACAGGCCCTGCAGGTTCGATAAATCAGGCCAAATTGAAACGTATACTATTAGGCTATGCGCGCTACAATCCGGAAGTGGGTTATTGTCAGGTGTGTACTACTAAATAATGTCCGTCGCACTAGGTGATTTAACTTTGCTGATACTAACCAACACAACGTTGCAATCATCCACAGGGCTTCAACATGCTTGGCGCGCTCATACTACAGGTGATGGACAAAGAAGAAGTCGAATCGATGAAGGTCATGATCTATCTTGTTGAGGGCATATTGCCAGCCGGCTACTTCTGCGGCTCGATGGGCGGTCTTCAAGCCGACATGGGCGTATTTCGCGAACTTATGCAAACGAAATTGCCTCGCTTGGCAAAGCATTTGCAAAAGCTGCAGGGACCCATTGATAACGCCTATGAGCCGCCGCTGACAAATGTCTTTACAATGCAGTGGTTTCTCACCATGTTCTGCACATGTCTACCCATGTCGTGTGTGTTGCGCGTTTGGGATCTGGTGCTGATTGAGGGCAGCGACGTGCTGCTGCGCACAGCCATTGTACTCTGGAGCCTACTCGAGGAGTAAGTATGAGGAATGGGCATGGGGTCGTTTTATATATAAACATACCGTTCAAAGTGTGTGTCAATGTGGGTGGCTGTTTTTACTTAGAAACTATGTCAAGGCGGCAGCAGTGGCACTGGCAGCCAGAAGTAAAAGGTGAAATAAAATATGATGTTAGAGTGGGACACAAAGCAAATGCAACCAAGGTTAAATTCATTTGCCAAAGTTTCTTTAACGATTCCCTCAGCAGTGGCGTCGTTTGTGCTCTGCTGCAATTTTGGCTTGCTAAGTTGTTTGCTGCACGTGCATTGACATCTGCTAAATGCAATTTGCAAGTTTTCTGCCACATAATGAATGCCATCACGAAAGTTTTTAATGAATTTCCTTTTTCCAGACGCGTACTCAGCGCACGTTCTGCCGACGAGTTTTATGGCAAGATGGGCTCCTTTTCAAGTGAATTGCTGAATGGACATTTGACAGATTCAAATGGTCTTATTGAGCGTGTCGTGCATTTGGGCCCAATTGCTGATCTGCAGAAATTACGCAATAAACATCTGTATAACATTGCGCCGTTACGAAACAAACAGGGATTGCAGTATGTATCATGTTTTACGCAATCATTTTTTTGTTTAATTCAATAAATGTTTTACCACAGACTCTACTACGACGACGAGGAGTTACATTCCGATGAGGAGTCTCGTCTGGCTGTGGCCACCGTTTGGGGTTTGCCTTGGGGTCGACGTGGCTCTGCAAGTGCTGGCAAGCAAACACAGGAGCACAAGGATCGTTTGGCTTTGGACATTTCATTACTCAAGAAGCAATATGATCGATTGCGTGAACGACAAAGGCAAGCGCATGTTATACTGACCACGGCTTGCTCGACCGCGGCACGTCAGGGCACAGCTGTCACGACGGCACCGAGTCAACAATCCAACCCACCAGTAAATCAGTTGCTTATGGGTCGTCCGGCTATAGTGATGAATAGAGGCAAACGTGTGGGTCCACCAGTGGGTGCTATACCACCAGCTCGTAAACCTTCATTACCCGCTGTGTTGCACACTAAGCAACCGGAACGGCAGCTGAGACGCGGGGAAACTCTTCACTGGCGTGACACTGATTTAAGCAAACGGCGTCGCGACAGTCTGACATGGAAAGAAATCAAAGCTGATCGTGCAGCAATACTACGCGAGGGAGTCGATTCCTCGGCCATAAAATCACAAAAGCTCCGCTCACGTATGGGCAAAAGCGATTCATCGTCCTACAGTGAAGACAGTGATGGTGACTTGGGTGGCGGTGATGATGATGACGGTTCAAGCACAGATACAAGTCTCTGTGACGATGACGATCCCTCGTCAACAGGTGATAAGACACATGCGAACACATCAATCGAAGCAAGTCCCAAGCGCAAAGCGAAATTGGGTAAAAAACTAAAAGAAGTGCCTAAACTGAAACTGTCTAAATCACGTGAATCAACCATGGAACGACAGCGTCCAAAATCTTGGGCGCCGACAACACAAGAAATACCATTCATGTTAATGATCTCTGATTCACCTGTGCACAGTGGTGATGAAAAAAGGGACGAAGAAGATCAAAACTATACACCATTGACAAAGGATGACGACACCAACGCAACAGAAAACTCAACTTTAGGATACCATTTAATCAAAGACCTAAATTGGCCGGCGCCGAATTACTCGGAGATTGGAGGCGATCTAGCTTCGAGCTCTATAGCTCCGCTTCATGTTGAAACTGATATACTGGAGCTGCCAGTCCTCACTAGCACAAGTCAATTATCACCAATGCCCGACATCACAACGTATCTTAATAGTTCGACTATCAGTCCATTGCCTACGCCAAAGCCCTTGTTCATCGAATCTGTCAATTCGTTAGGTAGCACTGACGGTGAAGGTGAAGCTAAAAAAACGTACGATGTTCATGATGATGGAGTCACAAATCAGTATTTTGAACGTGTTAACAGTGTAGAGCGGCCAACGAAGTTAGAGTTATTCTACTCATTGAGCGAAGAGGAAAGTGTACGCAATGCATACGAGTACCGTGTGGATGGAGAAGGTGAATCAGAAAAAAACGATGTCGAAAGTAATGAACCGCATACACAGAATATGGTAGAGATTGATGAAGAATTCGTTTCACAAAATGCTAAAACAGACAATTCGGAATTATGCAGTATTACTAAAGAGAAGGCCTGTGAATCGGAGAATAGTGAAACTGAATCCCAGAATGTTTCTTCAGAATCAGTTCAACAATCCAGAATTCCCAATGAGAAGAAGAATGACTACAAAGAAGTGCTTAATATGACGATAGCTGAAAAGTCTAAACATGCCTTAAACTCTGCAAGTCGAAAGCGTAGAGACCCCAGACGACTGACACTCACAAGATCCTCTACAATTGAATTAGAAGAGCGTTTTCAAGCGCTTGAAAGGCGACTCAGCGAAGATATCACGATGAAGACTTCAGTGAAACTGGAGAACACAAAGCATATACCTTCAACAGAAGACCTGGAAGCACGTTACAATACACTTGAAAAACAACTTAGTTCCGAAAAACAGAAAAAGTCTAAGACAATTACAGACAATGAATTTGAGGAAATATTGTTAAGACCACGAACTCATGAAGACATAATCAGTGCAGTTAACTTAGAAAATCGTTTCAATGCCTTACCAAAACAAATGAGCTCGAGTGGCTCCGACGCCAAAGAACCTGTAGATCTCAACGACGAGGATAAAAGCAAAAACAAAAAGAGGGATGAGAACGAAAAACCAAACAAAATACCTAGTTCAGAGCAACTAAATTCAGAGTCAAAGTCCACTCCTGACAAAACTGAATTGCAGAGTGCCCGTGAAAACGATACCACAGAAAAATCTGAGAAGGAGGCCAAGCCACGACTTAAAAAATTGCCATCTACGGCCGAATTAGAAGATCGATTCAATGCTTTGGAGCATGAGATGAGCATTCAAAAGAGTAGTCCAGCAAAGACGAAAAAAGAGCCACCTGACGAAGCTGATAAAAGAAAACAAAAAGAAGATAATACAACTAACAATGAAGAGTGTCAAAAAGAAGTGGGTAGTAATAAAATGTCGGTAAAAGAAGAGACCAAGGAATTAAAGGAAGACATTACCAAAAAAAAATTTGAACAGTCGCCAGTAGAATCAATAAATGATGAAGACAACAAAGAGCAAACAAAATGTGAAAATAAGCCACCAAATTCCCAAGATACGACTCGATACAAAAAAAAATCTGAAGTGCCAACTAATGATCAAAAGACTATTTCAAAAAACGAAAATGAATCAGAAGTGGAATCAGAACATCCAAAACGCAAGACTCCACCTTCCATTGAAGAACTTGAGAAACGATTTGAGGCGCTCGAACGGCAGATGAGTACTCCAAGTTTAATCAATAGTGGCGCACAAAATAAAAAACTACTTAATACATCAGAAACCAAAAGCACTGAAGAGGAACGAAAAGAAACTGAAAAGGAAACCCATAATGAGGCAACAAAAACCAATGCACAAAGCCAAAAATCCAATGAAACATTAGAAAAAACTGGTACAAAAAAACAATCAGAATCAAAAGAACGACCACAAATTGGATCTGAAAAAAAAAAGAATGTGATGGCAATAACAAATGTAAATCAGAAGGACAAAAATCAATTAAATCATTTGAAGAGAAATGCCAAAGTGTAAATAAAATGTTGTCATCCGAAACAGAACAATCAACCTCGATTAACCAAGATGAGGTTAAAAGTTCTAAGGAAACCCTAACACAAAGGGACCAGAATTTAGTACCCCTTGATGCAAATGAAGAGAAACCGAAGGACCTAGGTAAGCGTCGTGCTTCTGAACCACCTTCAACAGAAGATCTTGAAAAACGATATGAAACACTAAAGCGTCGCATGAGTACAAGAAATCACTTTGCTAGTAAATCAGAGACTGTAGATGAAGCGCTACAACGAATCGAACAAGAAGTCATTGCTGAAATCGGTGAGGTAACTGAAGATGACGAAAAGTCAAAAGAAAAAACACTACCTACAACTGAAGATCTGGAAAGTCGCTATAACGCTCTTCATAGCACCGACAAGAAAACCAAAACGCCTGAGCTTAGGCAAAAAACACCAGTTAATACACCACCCAACACACCTGTTGAAACGCCAGTTCAAACACCTAAGAAATACAGTAGTCCAACTGAAAAGCGTGTTTCAACGACTAAGCAAGTGGATGTCGCTATAGAAGCTCACATTCCGGAGGCACCCCCAATGCCTGAAGTTGTATTCAACAAAAGCAACGTTGCTGATGCTCACCCTGCCGGCCATCAACAACGCGCTCTTATTGAGGAACTTCAAAGTAAGATAAAAGGCGAACCAGGCGAGGAAAATCTTAAGCCAAGCAAAATAAATCCAATACAACGAATACGAGTAGCACAACGACCAACACCGATGGGTGATGAAACCTCGGAAGCACCTGCAAACACCGCTTACTATAGATCGGAGAATTACGAACCTTGGCAACAGTCAAAGATAATGGTTCGTCGTTTCTCTGATTTACCTTCAAGATCTGATCTGGAAAATCGTTTACAATTCTTGGAGAAACAATTATACAGAAAATTCTACAAGCAGCGCTGTGCAAGTGATTCCGATGTAGCATCCAAAGGCCTGACGACAAGCATTTATGATGAAAGGCCCAGTACATCGAAACAATCAAATGATTTAGAAAAACGTGTCCTGGCACTCGAAAAACAACTAAGCGAAAATAGTCTTAAGCTATTGGAGGCCATCCGCGCTAAAGCTGCTGCGGTGAGCTCCGGCAGTGAAAGTGATTCACCACGGAGACTAAGCACAGAGACTATTGATGCCACCGGCAAGGAGCTTGTGCGTTATGAACATTTCGGTGAACTAGATGAAACGGAGAACAGTAAGCCAATAAGCATAAGCATTAACATTAAAATGCTTATGAATAAGGAGGGTGAAGAGCAGAAGCGACAAAAGGAACAAAACCTGCCATCTACTGAAGAGCTTCGACATCGTTTGGAAACGTTGGAACAAGAACTAAGCGCAGAAAGAGCAAAGAATGCGGGCCATTTTGATGCTAAAGATGATGCGATAAAAACTAGTGAAGGAATTGCTGAGGTGACAGTTGAAAACACAACAAATAGTGAAAAAATTGAAAAAGACAAACGAAATGAAATTGTCAAAGAAGAAGAGAACGTTAAAGCAAAAGTAATAGAAGAGGACATTGGAAAAAATGATGATAAACAGGACCTTTTAAAGAACTGTGTCGAAGACTCCCGAAATCGAAAGAAACCCAGTCAATTGAAGTAAAGCAATCTAAAGAAACTTTAGCGAAGATAGTTACACCAGTTGAAGAGGTTTCGCCCACAAAATGCGATGAAGTAATAGAGGAGCCATTGGCAATTCGGGCAGAGACAGAACAAAAAACTAAAGACAACTCCGGAAATACAGACATTTCTGACAAATCTAAGCCACAACTTTCAACAAATATGGTAATTAATGCTTCAGAATCATTAGCACAACGAGATGAGACAAAACTTAAAATTCAAGACAACTCCGAAAATACAGAAATTTCTGACAAATCTAAACCACAACTTTCAACAAATATGGTAATAAATACATCAGAATTAGATCCAGTCGATCCAAATAATAAAACGCTTGTCTTGCTTATGGACCAAGAACCAAAGGCAGTCAAAGTCAGGCGCCTAACACGGGCCAACACAGAAGAATTAGAAGGACTATTTCAAGCACTTGAAAAGCAATTAAGCGAACGTAATCTTATTAAGTCAGAAGATGGGAGACTGATACGTGCTAATAGTAAGCCCTCAGAACAACAACCGAGCGTGGAATTGAAAGCTATTACTGATTTATCAAAAGAGATTCAAGAATTTACAAGTGATGACTCCAAAAAGGATGAGTCAACGAAAAATGATTCAAAGACAGAAACTGTTAAGCAGAACGTACCTGAAGAATATGATTGGGGACCAAATCCAGTTAAACATCATCTTAAACGCAGTACAGTGCATTTGCCATCAACTAAAGAACTCGAAGCTCGTTTCCGTTCCTTAGAACGGCAGATAAAACTTTTGGAAGATGTCGAGAATATCGATGTGGAACAGCGTTTGATCGAAATCGAACGAAAAATAAAATTACAATACTCGATGTCACATGAAAAAGATCTTAACAAATACTTAGAGTTATGCGAGGGCAAAGGTCTGGATGACGAGCCTATGGAGCTGGAGGTAGTCACACCTATTAGAGCAGCAACTCACTCAGCCCGGAGTCCTGGACGACAAAAACCACCTAGCAAATCACCATACACTTCACCGTCGCGTAAACGCCAAGATAATTCTCCACTCACGTCACCATCACGTACAGAAAGAAAGAATCAACGCAGTCCATTCACTTCGCCAGCACGCTCAACAACTAGCAGGCAGAAGCAAAGCCCCTTCACGTCACCAGCAAGACGCGGACAAGATACCGATACGGTGCCCGTGTCGGATGACTTAGAGTATCGCTACCGCGTGCTAGACTTAGTGCGTTCCAAGTCAAAAGAACGATTGGCAAAAAAGAAAATCGATCCCAACAATCCACCCATACACCCTTTAGAAATGTTGTTGGATCCAAGTCCCGACGAGAATGATTTACCCACAACTGGCGAACTGGAACATCGCATACGCGTGCTTGATGGAAAGCTGAAATCACCCACCCGAAAACCACGTTCTCAATCGCCCACTATTGACGATATGAAACGTAAAAAGAGGTTAGCTGATCAAGAACCTAAAACGCCAGTACACGATTTGGAAAAATTGGTCGCCTCGCCCACCAAAGCGCAACCACCCACTGAAGTTGAATTGGAGGCACGTATGCGTGCATTGGAGGAAGATAGAAAGTTCGACTTTAAGACGCAAAAGGATTACAAGGAATTTAATCGAAAACTAAAAGACGTCATATCGCCATCACTTTCCTTCGAAGAATTCAAGGCAGCGAGGTCTCGAGAGCAAAGTCCCAGACGTGCCGAACGGTCAATGACACCGAAGTCAGCATTACGTGATTCCGACACTGAATCAAGACGTGATGAATCTATTTACTACCGCCCAACAAGTCCAAAAGTTATACGCTTTCGTGATGAAGACGAGGAGTACTACGAGGAAGCCAGACCGAAGTCTAGAACGGATCGAGAACGCAGCACCGAACGAATGGTGGGCAAAGAAAATGGCGTTTTGGATTTAATTGCAGAGAATACTAAAATACTTGAACGTATTCTACAGAAGACTCTTGCAGATAGCAGCAACAGCATCTACAGTGGTGGGGTAGCGGCAGCAATGACATCAACTGAAGGCCTTGACTCATTAGGAACGCGATTGATGAGAGTGAGATCAGTAATATGGTATACAAATATATTTTTCTACAATGTTTTTTCTATTTTAGGAAACTTCGCCACTACGACGAACAGGTACGCACACGGGTGTACCACTGCGTACGGGCGAGAACATAAACGATCGCTTAAGTTCCATAAAGGAGACTATTAAGTCAATTGACTCATTATGCACGGAGAAACCCTACCAGAAGGAGAAGTGTCAACGCTATATTGACTCACTTTTTACCGACTCACTACACTTTGCAAGCAAAAAATCCTCAATGGAAGATTTGCACAGTCATAGCCGCAGTGAAAGTCGAGGACGAGTGAGCCAAAGTGAGTACACACCTGCTATACGCATCACATCTGAAAAAAGCAGCGCTGGTCAAAGGTCTTCAGATTATCGCAACCTTGGCTCAACCGAATCTATACGCATTACCAGTCCGCTAAGTGCTACCAGTCCATCTCATCATCGTTCCAATCGTGATCTACGCCGCGATGTCTCACCGCGTCGACGCCGGGATGAGGAGCGTGAAGAGTACGAGAGTAGTAGGGTAAGACGTGATAACTTATTTCCAAATTATTCTCATGATAATAGTTGCGACCTAAGTAGCTATAGTAGTTTAACTAAGTTTCATAAAGTAGATAGACAACTAAACACATACAAATACGATGAAAGAGAAAGATCAAGTTCAAGATCGGCCTCCAGATCGCCGTTGAGGTCGCCCTACGAATCGAGGGACTTTGTGACAGGAAACACGACAACATCCTACCCAGGCTACAGCCAACAACACTTACCAACAAACAACAACAACAGCAGTAACAGGCCACGTTTAGACATTGACCGACCGGTTTCGCCATATCGTCAACCCTCACACCACAACCTGTCCAGTTATGAGGCACACAAACGTTCCAATACGCCAGCCTATACACCCGCCAAACTCGATATACGCCACACAACGGTAACTTCAACCTTTTATGATCGTCTCTTAACGGAAAAACAAATCGAGAAATCCTTAACACGCCCACCAAGTCGTTCACCAGTCATCTCACCGTCCATTACCTCCAAGAGCTATAATGACTTGCCAAATGCCAGTCTCAGCGCCTCCAGAGCCAAAGATGATCACAGCATCATGTCTACGGGCGTCACTTCACCTGGTAGAACTTTAACTACTAAGCTTGGTGTTTTAGGTATGGCTAGCAGCTTTACAGGTACTTCATTGCCTACAACTTCAGCCACTTATCTCACTGCCACGTCACCACATACCACAATCTCATCAAGCAATAATTTGTCCGCGACCTCAGCTAATGGCGAACTGCGCATACGCAGCTGTGAAAATATTCTCACACAATTGAAAGCCAAAACTGAGTCGAGCGGTACTGGTATTACATCATCTGCACCCAGATTTGGCTTGGCTTTGCCTGGTCTCACATCTTCAGCACCCATTGCCACCACTTTAACCACAGTTCAAACAGCGTCAACCACTAATATCATAACAACAACATCTGTGAATCAGACTTCATTCGCCTTTACCGATACATACAAAAGCTACCTGTCAACAACCACTACCAGCACCAATGCCACAAGCGCCACTAACACCGCCGCTATCATATCCACCTCAAACTCATATGCCACTGGTGTCTATAATCCGCTTATGTCGCTGTCAATGCGCCAACCTATTTCTACTACCAATCTTTTGACTCAATACAGTAGTTCTTTGACTTCCACTGAAAAACCCCCAAATGAACAGTAAAAATTTTAACCTGAGTCTGACCAAGAAGTATTGAATAAAGGAAATATTTAAACTAGCAAGTTGTGTGGGAAATGTTAAAGTCGTCAATTAGTGTTGCTTAATTTTAGCTTTCGAAAAGGTTGTCGGAACTTGTAACCTTTAAAAACTTTTCAATCTCAAACTTACAAAATAAATACATACAAGCAATATTTATGCCAATCTATCTTTTTGGAAAACTTTTCCATAAATATATATAAAAACTAAACTTTGCACCATCGTAATATACTTATATTGAACAAGGCGAACAACTTTAATCGATCTTTGCACCTCTTTACGTTCTCTAACCTTCATATACATATATCAAAAAAAAAATTAAATACCTCATCTAATCGACGCACGCCACAATTAAAACAATTTTATGGCGAAAAGCATGGCTTTGCTCATCTATGAAACAATTATGCGATATTTACTATTAGTAGTGAGTGTTCGAGCTATTGGTTGTTTATTTGGCATCCAAACAAATTTGCTCTAATGCTCATCTAACTCAATTAATGGCTGCACTATAAAGTTCTTTTCTAGCATTACGACAAATCTATGTACAATTCTTTAATAATTATAACATAATAAACACAATAATATGCTTTCATTCAAATCGTTACTAAATTTATAACGTTTTTGAACATTATGATTGAGCACATTAGACTCAAACGCAACGAGTTGAATGAAAGAGTCATACAGAGAAGACGAATTCAATGAATAATTATTTGTCTAAAATTTAAAGCTCATATGTCTAAATATTTGTTGAATGATCTGAAACTGAGAAATACACTTAACAACAGCAAATGTAGCTGAATTCCTTTACTCTGTTTGAAAATAGTCTTTATATATTAAAAACTACACTGCAAAAAATTTTCAATTTTATTACTATTCGACTCAAATGAACTATTTAAATCGTACTTATATTAAAAAAAATTAACTGAGATTCAATAAAAATAAAGTTTTTAATTGTTAACGACTGATACAAAAAAGCGAAACAAACACACCACAAAATTAGTTAAAATTAAACCGAAAATTGTTAATTAATATTATTAAAACAAATTATTATTAACTATTGCAGTTGTTGAGCATCAATTATATAAGCAAATAGTTCAAATAAATTAAACAATAACGAAGAAGGGCTTCGAAAATGTAATTACACGATAAAGAATATTAATCAAAAATGGCAAAATTATTAACAATGTATTTATAAATATAAAAAAGAAGAAAACGGAAGGGCAATTGTTATAAACAAATATGCGAAACTTTAGCGAAATATTTGAAAATATGTTATTTGTTTTTATTTAAAAAACATTATGATTAATTTTTATATATTTTTGATTACGTTCGAAATGTTTGAAAAAAAAAACAAAAACAAAAGTTGTCTTAATAAGATTATGACGAAAGTGTAATGATTAATTAAATCAAATTTATATTTGTTGTATGAATTTCGTTGCAAAATAAAAAACGATTTTTTTAAGCAAAGCCAATATATGAGTTTTCTTTAATACGAAGAATTTAAACTTACCCGAAAAATTAAACATGACAGATACTATTTATTCAAACTCTCTTAAAAATCTATTTCTTCTTAATCTATACAAGTTGCTGATAACGGCTCTTTTAGCTCAACTTAGCTCAACAGCTTCACTGATAAGAGTCTATACAAATATTGTATTGGACCAGTGAAAAAATTGCAGTCGTGTACTGAATCTCGCGCCTGACGGTAGTCAAACAATTTGAACGCAACACATCGTAAAACATTTTGGAACTTTCCATTGCAGAAAAAATACAAAATGCAACGTTTACTGTCTAGAACAACTTGCAGCTATATCCTGCAGTTAAATACTTACACTAGTTTCCGTGAACTAGCCACAGTGTCCGTTGAAAGTGTACTCTTTCCGTCGAAATCAGATTTTCCCAGTCGACATATTGGGCCACGCAAAACCGATGTTGTTGCTATGTTGGATACCTTGGGCTACAAGGTAAGTGTATTATTTTAAGCATGGTGTGCTTATTAAAAGTTAATCTGTACCGATTATTAGTCGCTCGCCGAACTGACGGAGAAGGCAGTGCCGAAAAACATACAACTTGGGCGTGATCTGCAATTGGACAAACCATTGAGTAAGTTATAAATAGTTTCAAGTTCGTCATTAGACAACGCCAAATACCTGTCTCAGCGCTCAAGTAGATTTTAAATTTTGTTCGCTACTATCAAGGGACCCCCAAGCGAGCGCGTCAGTGTAAATGATAAGCCGGGTTAGAGGTGAGCGACTGTTATCAATTGTTGTTGTCGGGTTCGAGAACACATGATCTTGCGTAGGAACAAGTTGCCGATCGTTTTTTATTTTATACACAAAACTAATAAAACTGTGTCCATTTTTGGCAGAAGAAGTGCCTTAACTCAAATTGTTCAAAAGATAAGAGAATCGTTGAATAATTTAAATAAATAATTTTAGATGAACATGAGCTTATTCGTCGCATACGGGGTATTTCGCTGAAGAATCAACTGTGGCGTTCATACATTGGCATGGGCTATCACAATTGCCATGTACCGCACACAATTGTACGTAACATATTCGAGAATCCCGGATGGACAACACAGTATACACCGTATCAGCCGGAAATTGCCCAAGGTCGTCTGGAATCACTATTGAACTATCAAACATTGGTATCTGAAATGACTGGCTTAGATGTAGCAAATGCATCGTTGTTGGATGAGGGCACAGCCGCGGCAGAGGCCATGTGTTTGGCAACAAGGTAAATAATAATAAAATCTTAACATTGGAGTTTTTTTTTAACATTTTAATTCCAGGCATAACAAACGTAAGAAGATTTACTTGTCAAACAAAGTGCACCCCCAAACCTTGTCCATTGTGCAGACACGAGCTGAGGCATTGGAGCTTGAGATAGTTGTCGGGCCCATAGAACAGGCAGATCTTGCCAGTCGTGAATTTTCTGGCATACTTATACAATACCCGGATACGTTTGGTGATGTAAAAGACTTTGAGGATATTGCGGAGCTCGCACGAAAAAATGGCGTAAGATGAGCCGGCTTTTTTAATAATTCAGCTCTCAATAATGATAATATCGCATTTAGACATTGGTTGTAGTCGCCACCGACCTATTGGCGCTCACGTTACTCCGTCCACCGGCTGAAATCGGTGCTGATATTGCCATTGGCACTTCACAACGATTGGGCGTACCGTTGGGTTACGGCGGCCCACATGCCGGTTTCTTTGCATGCAAGCAGAAATTGGTGCGTCTCATGCCAGGCCGCATGATTGGCGTTACACGTGATATGGATGGTAACGATGCCTACCGCTTGGCTCTACAAACACGCGAGCAACACATACGGCGCGACAAAGCCACAAGCAACATTTGCACGGCTCAGGCATTGCTGGCTAACATGTCGGCCATGTATGCTATCTATCATGGTCCAGAAGGCTTAAAAGCCATTGCCAATCGCATACATCACCTGACACTCTCCTTACAAACTGGTTTGATTAGTGCGCGACATGAAGTTTTGAATAAGAATTTCTTTGATACTTTGCATGTGCGTCCATCGGCTGAACTCTCACTAGAAGAGCTTAAGGCCCGCGCTGAACAAAAACGCATTAATTTCCGTTACTTCGGAGATGGCACAGTAGGCATCGCATTGGATGAAACCGTCCAACCAGCGGATATCAATGATTTGTTATGGATATTTAAAGGCCAAACACTTGATGATATCTTGGCAAATCGTGATATATTGGAAAATTCAATAGAAAAGTCAAAATTCCATCGCACATCATCGTTTTTGACCCATCCAATTTTCAATATGCATCACAGCGAGTCTCGCATGGTCCGCTATATGAAAAAACTGGAGAATAAGGACATATCACTTGTGCACTCGATGATACCGTTGGGTTCGTGTACCATGAAATTGAATGGCACCACAGAGATGATGCCCTGTTCTTTCCGTCACTTTACCGATATACACCCATTTGCGCCTGTGGAGCAGGCACAAGGATATCATCAAATGTTTCAAGAGCTCGAGAAGGATTTGTGTGAGATAACCGGGTATGACAAAATCTCCTTCCAGCCAAACTCAGGTGCACAAGGTGAATATGCCGGTCTACGTGCTATACGCAGCTATCACGAGCACCGCAATGAGAGTCATCGCAACATATGTCTAATACCAATTTCGGCGCACGGCACCAATCCAGCCTCAGCACAAATGGCCGGCATGAAAGTGGAGCCAATACGCATACTTTCCGATGGTTCCATTGACATGTCGCATCTACGCGACAAGGCTGCTGAGCACGCAAAGGAACTATCCTGCCTGATGATAACATATCCTTCAACGATGGGAGTGTTTGAGGAGACTGTAGCAGATATTTGTACATTAATACACAAATATGGAGGACAAGTCTACTTAGACGGTGCCAATATGAACGCGCAGGTAGGTCTCTGCCGACCCGGGGACTACGGTAGTGATGTCTCGCATTTGAACTTACACAAAACTTTCTGCATACCCCATGGAGGAGGTGGTCCAGGCATGGGTCCGATTGGCGTTAAGGCTCACCTAGCCCCGTACCTGCCAGGACATCCTGTAATCAGCCCATTGGATAGTGAGGAGAATAGTTTTGGTGTTGTGTCTGCGGCACCATTCGGTAGCTCGGCCATTCTACCTATATCGTGGTCATACATTAAACTCATGGGCAGTCGTGGCCTCAAGCGTGCAACGCAGGTAGCGATTCTTAATGCGAACTATATGTCCAAATGCTTGGAGCAACACTATAAAACACTTTACAAATCGACCAAATCCGAACTTGTGGCCCACGAATTTATTTTGGATATACGCGATCTAAAGAAAACAGCCAACATAGAAGCTGTTGATGTCGCCAAACGTCTCATGGATTATGGTTTTCACGCGCCCACAATGTCATGGCCCGTTGCCGGTACATTAATGATTGAACCGACAGAATCGGAGGATAAGGAAGAATTGGATCGATTCTGTGATGCAATGATTTCTATACGTGCTGAGATCGCGGAGATTGAAGCAGGTCGCATGGACAAGAAAGTTAATCCACTTAAAATGGCCCCACACACGCAAGCACAAGTCATTTCAGAGACCTGGAATAGACCCTACACTCGTGAGCAAGCAGCATTCCCAGCTGTAAGTTGCTAATTCGTCTCAAATATATTATTAGCTAACCATTAACTATTTCCCATTTTAGTTGTTCGTAAAACCTGAATCAAAAATTTGGCCAACTGTAGGACGAATCGACGATGTCTACGGCGATAAACATCTCGTTTGCACATGCCCACCTATTTTACCCGATTTGTAGATTAAATGTTATTGTTTAAAGTCTGTTTTTAATATTAATTTCTAAACAAATAAAATTCACTTTTCCACGGCCCCCCGTAGGACACATTTTCGAAAGTTCCAATACTTGAATAAGTTCTAGTTTATGCAAAAACCCCAAATATGACTTTTACGCAGTGAAAATTATAAAAAAAGTGATGTAGAATGTCTAAGGATACACATAAGTGTTTCTCAGTTAGCTCAGGAAGGCAATCCTATTTTTTGAGTCGTAATAAAGCATATTTTGAAGAAGAATATTCGTCCTTTAAAGAAAACATTTCGCCCAATTGATTCCAATAGCAGTGAAAAAAGTCCTGAGGGCACAGATACAGGCTACAGAATGATCGAAACAACAAAAGATATTATTAATTTTTTCAATGGAGTACAGTCATGGTTGAAAACTACGATGACTGAATCTCGTCTCAATGATCAGTGACGGCATTTTAATAACCATGTGAATTCGGAGTTTCCGAATAGGGTTATGATTGTTAAGTGCGCACAAATAGAAAGTTGCTGCCATGGAACCGGAGTTCGAATAAAAAGTTGTCAAAGAGTTTTCCAGAAACACAAGAGAACATTTTAGGAAATAATAATTTTTGTGTCATGCCCATTTTTTCTTTGGAATCTTATATCTTTTTATTAATGTTGCCTACAGACCAAATTTCATTGTTAAAACTTATTGAGTGCCGGAGATATGGAAATTATGAGTTTTGGTAATAAGTGGACAGTGCTACACCCATTTTTGCATCATTATAAGTATGAAGTTTCAAGTCAATTGGTTACGAAACAAAACATTTGTCCATACAAATGCTTAAGTTTAATTCTCTTCCTCTTCTACATTTTGTATGACAGGTATCAGTTCCAGAGGCCCTATCCCAATGAAACTTTGAGGCATTTGGTCTGGTTACGCAAAATTACTACTTGTGCAATGTGCCTTACAAAACAAAAAAGTTTTTCATACAATTATTTAAATTTTGTTTTCTTCTTCTTAAGTATGGAGACTACCAGTGCAAATGATCCGATCTTGCTGGTTTCGACCAATGTGTCATCGTAATAAAATGCAAGAATCTGTGCAAAATTTCAAGTCGATAGCTTTAAAACTAACGGAGGAGATAGCATACAGACATCCAGACGAACAGACGAACATGGGTTTATCAACTCGTCTTGTCATCCTGATCAAGAATATATATACTTTGTATAGTCAGTCACGCCTTCTTCTGGGTGTTACAAACTTCGTGACAAAACTGTAATACTTTTCACTTCGTGAAGAGTAAAAAAAAAATAAATTATAAGATAGAGTTCAAGCACGGGAAATTGGGTCAATTGTGGTGACTCCTCCAAATTAGTGAAAAACTGACGACTTTAACAGAACTGTAAATATGCTTTATTTGAAATTATAATAATATATTTGGGACGAAAAAGTAACGGTCGAACCATTCGTTTTCATTATTTTCATTTCTTCCAACACGAGGAAAAGAGGAAGAAGCAGAAAAAATCAGCCATCGTTTATTTATTAAGTGCTAGCCAGTCTCATATCGTCAAATTTAAATTTACACATAAGACAAATCAGAATTCATCTTCAGTGAGAATGACTCGTTACAATGTTTTCCCTAATTTTTCTCAAGTAGCTAGTAATCATATATCATTGAGTTGTTCATCACTAACAGCTAAGAAGAGGAGAAAACGTTTTTGAAAAACATTTGAGAATTTAGAAAAGTTTGATCGATATCAAACAAAGAACGCTTGGAAATTATAAACCGACAGCACAATTTGACTGTCTGCCAGGCGACATTCTTAAAAATTAAATAAAAATGAAAATTGAGGAAGTAAAGAGCACTGTGCGCACACAACGCATTGCTGCTCACAGCCACGTGAAGGGACTTGGCTTAGACGATGCCGGTGTACCATTACCTATCGCGGCTGGACTCGTTGGACAGAAAGCAGCACGCGAAGCTGCAGGCATTGTTGTTGACTTAATCAAGTCAAAGAAAATGGCTGGTCGTGCATTGCTACTCGCCGGTCCACCGGGAACCGGTAAAACCGCTATTGCACTTGCAATTGCACAAGAGCTTGGTAATAAGGTGCCATTTTGCCCAATGGTAGGCTCTGAGGTATTTAGCACTGAAATCAAGAAAACTGAAGTTCTCATGGAGAATTTCCGTCGCTCTATTGGTTTGCGTATACGTGAGACAAAAGAGGTTTATGAAGGTGAAGTCACCGAGTTAACACCAGTGGAAACAGAAAACCCTATGGGCGGATATGGCAAGACAATAAGTAATGTAGTAATTGGATTAAAAACCGCAAAGGGCACAAAACAGTTGAAGCTGGATCCAAGCATTTTCGATTCACTTCAAAAAGAAAAAGTCGAGGTGGGTGATGTTATTTACATTGAAGCTAATAGCGGAGCAGTTAAGCGTCAAGGCCGAAGTGATACATTTGCCACTGAATTTGATTTGGAAACAGAAGAATATGTGCCGCTGCCGAAGGGTGATGTACATAAGAAAAAAGAAGTCATACAGGATGTGACACTGCATGATTTGGACGTGGCCAATGCACGACCACAGGGCGGTCAGGATGTACTCTCAATGATGGGACAGCTCATGAAGCCAAAGAAGACGGAAATTACAGGTAAGTTAACTTGTTACCAAATAAAATATTTGTTAAAAACAATATTGTTTTGTGCTCGCAGATAAACTTCGTATGGAAATAAACAAAGTCGTAAACAAATACATTGACCAGGGTATTGCCGAATTAGTTCCCGGCGTGCTCTTCATCGACGAGATACATATGCTTGACTTAGAGACTTTTACATACTTGCACAAATCGTTGGAATCCCCCATTGCACCGATTGTGATATTTGCCACCAATCGTGGACGTTGCATTATACGGTAAGGTAGAATTTTATGCAATAGTTGATATGATCAATATATTTATCTTAATTCCACAGTGGCACCAACGACATTATGTCACCACATGGCATTCCTCTAGATTTGTTGGATCGTCTACTTATAATTCGCACGTTGCCGTATTCGAGTACAGAGATGGAACAAATCATAAAATTACGTGCCCAGACCGAAGGCTTACAATTAGAGGATTCTGCCTTCACACGCTTGAGCGAGGTCGGTAGCACTTCAACATTACGCTATGCTGTTCAACTTTTGACACCGGCTTATCAAATGTGTAAGGTCAATGGACGTCATCAAATAACTCAAGACGATATTAATGATGTGCACTCTCTATTCCTGGATGCCAAACGCTCATCAAAACATCTATCCGAGAAAAATAACAAATATATGTTGTAAAAGGGTTGTCGCTGGAATGGGAAAGGAGAGGAGTGACGTTATCTATTTGAAATGATCAAGTTGTCTTAAAAAATGTTGTAGTGTTAACATTTATTGAACATCCATTATAATTTGAGAACAATCTAAGTATTTGTAATAAGATTTAAAAATGCAACCTAAACTTTTTTTTAATGATTAAAGTAGCGATTTGAATTATCACTACATATGGCAAAACAAAATATAAATGGTCTCTCATAGTCACCCTTTCATATTCATTAAATATAATTTTAACAGATTTGAATGTTTTTTGTTTTTTTTTTTTTTAAATGGTTTGTTTCGCATACATTTTTCGATCAAAAAATCACTTTTTTCCAACTTCTCACAACGTTATCGGATTGCTTATAGGACATGTAAGGTGATGGCACTTGACGCAAAAAAATTACGATTGTGAATAATCTCAGATGATTTTTTGCCGCCACATGCGTCAGTCGAGTGGCGTTTTGAAACGGATTGCTGGAACTCCTCGTCAAAATTGCCCTGAATCAAGTCATTTCGCCGCAAGTTCCCACGTCTTCTACCGGCACATGCGGCTAAATGGTTCCAGAAATTGGCCATATCTAGCGACAACTTACCCACTGATTATATTTTGTATATTTTATTTGTATTTGTATATCTTGTAACTATACAACATCGAAAATATATTTATTAAGCTTAAAAAAAATGATTCGAAGGCAAAGTTTTCTGACTTTAAAGCAACATTAGCACGTTTTGTTCTCAGGAGTCGACTGCTTTGTTTGACTTTCGGAAGAGCAATTTGTCAAAAACAAGTGAGTCTGTGGTTGGTTAACATGTACAGAGTGTTAGCAGCGACTTTACATATTTCTGTAAACTGACTAAATTCTTATTAGAATTAGAAAGCGGTTAGGCACTGTTAACGCGCCAATCAGCCTCTGTTCGCAGCGAATGAATGAAATTTTGTCAAATTTTAAGTCCTTGTTATTTTCTTAATATTATTAGTAGTATTAAATAAGCATAGTAGTCATCTATCGATTAGACTCTCGTAGCAACGGTTTTGATATTAATAATAAATTATGGATTATTTATGTTTCCAAGATGTCCAAACTATTTTTTTGAGTGCGCACTCAAGATAAACATAAACATACATACTAAGACATTAATTTTGTTAAATTACCAAGGACATAGGGCGTCGGAATTTAAATTTATTTTGACTTGATATTAAAAAATCTTATAGTTCCTGAAAAATTTAACTACACACATTTTCAAAAATATTTTTTTTTAATTTCCAGCTTCTTGATTCTGACATAGGCGGCGTTGATGTCTACTCATATTCAATTCTTATTAAATAAGAAAGTGTGGGAGGATCAATATTTTTACAAAAATTCGTTCAGATTATAAACACCCTGATTGAATGAATTTTAGAAAATTGACAAATTTTTTAGACACAGTATTTGTATAATATTATTTTATGAAATTAGTTCTTAGTTAATTCCTTTCTCAAACCAAAATTTAATTTGAACTTTTCCAAAGATGCGAAATGAAAAACCAAAAATAAGATTTTAAATAAATAAAATACGCTTCAACCTAAAATGAAATCCTGGAACCTTTGCTACTTTTTTTCAAGATTCAAGTGGCCTATGTCGACACCGAACGCGAGGTAGTATGCGATTTTTTGGAAAAATTGACCTAAAAATGAGGAAATGAGTGGAATTCAGCGCTGAGCATCCAAAACAGGCGCTTGCGGCGTTTTGCTTTCGTTTTGGCTATTTTATTTGAAAAAGACAGAAATTGAGAACAGTAGCGGCTTAACATATAACGTAAATTTACGATATTTGTTCTGAAAGCAAATAAAAAGTACAGCCACATGTTGTTTGAAATTGGTGTGTTTTTTGCCTGTGACAAATACCGAAGAACTTCACCACTTAGGAATAACAAGCTCAAAAAAATACAGAAATGAGGCCGAAACTATACTCAGGCGCAGAACTGACACACTAAAATTATTTTTTTCACAGTTAGTCACTTTTTGGATCTTGAAGGCAGCCACTCTGTTTCATTCAAATACGTTCTGAATACCCGTTCATTCACAAGCAGCAGTGCTTACAATTTTTCAGAAGCAACAACATTTTTTTTTGTTTTACTCAAACACTGATTCCAATTTAACTCGCCAAATTCGACATTTCTAATGTTAGGCACGCATATGTTACTCAGCCCCCACACAACACATAAGACACATTTATTTTTTACTAGATAAAGGTTAGTCAGCCATTTGTGTTGTGCATCCCAACACAACTTAGGCGTACCTAGTATTTAAAATGCTGAATTTGGCAAGCCCAAATCTGAATGTGATGCCCAAATGAGAAGTGGTATGTGGTATGTGATTGCTCGTAACATACGAGTAAATGGTGGTTTCGATTGTCAAATCAATGATCTATGCTTAGTAGGTTTACAGAATAACTTACGTAATTTGAATAATAAACTTCTGAAAGCAACTAATAACTCCCATTCGTTTTTTTAAACACTTAACCCACCATTTAAGCAATCAAAAAACTAAGCAACAATATGGGTCAAGGCTAACGAAAGTTCATTTAAATTTGCCAATGTGTTTTGTTGTGTTTTCATTTCTTAATTTAGGTATTCACATCGTCTTTGAGACTCAACACGCACCCAACACTTTCATTTAAATTTGAAAAACAAAAAATGGTTGAAAGCACTCTTAAAAACGGCTAAATTTGTGGCTGTCAGTTGTGAGACATTTTTCTTAACAGTCGAGGGTGAAAACTGGCCAAATACAACCAAAAACTTGTCAATTTGGCAACACTGCCTATCAACAAACTAAAGCTTTTTCCAATAGGCTGCCGATGAGCGCCGCCGCAAAGTGTTGTAGAATATTCACTCTCATTCATTTCTTGTCGTGTAAGGCTGCTGGTGGCGTGGTCGTTTGAATAAAACACGAAAAATCCGTCAGTCGTGGTTTTGGTTAACGACGCACGTCGTCTAATGTTTACGTTCGTTGGCGTGTGACAAATTTTCGGGACAGACGCGCAAGTTATTAAATCATAGTGCCAAAAGTTCACAGTGTAAAGTCAATGAGCGAGTGAGCGGTTTAAGTAAATAATGAAATTCATATGTTGCGGCAGGCACAACAACCAAGTTTAAACGGCAACAAAACAAAAAGTGTCAAATTGAATCGACAACAATAACAACAGCGGCGACGGCGGTGACGACGAATGACCACAACGACGAGAGCAGTTTTTAAACAAAAATAGTGTTGTTGCGCCCAATTTATAAATCACCATACGTGCAAACATATATATATATATTTATATATTCAATACCCGCTTAGTGTGTTACAGACATATACATATATCTATCTATATATTTTATAAATAAATCAAGTGTTTTTCGAGAACTGTGAGAAAATTTAGCGAGAGTCGACGGTGTTGCAACGACTTAAGTAAAGTGAGCGTGGCATGGACGCCAGGACAACAACAAAATGGAAACATTTGGCTGAGCTATGTTGAACTTGTGAGAGAGAGTTTGAGCAACGAGCACAGTAGCAAATACGAAAGATCGTAAGGTGAGTGAATGACTGTATTTACGGTGAGGCGTGGGTGGCGTTGTCGCACTCACACGCATACGCACACACATAGACCAACATATGACAACGTCGCTGATGTTTATTTGCTCATTATTTAAGTTAAGTGAGCGCCGAACCTTTTCTTTGGCTACTTGTTTCTTCCGTTTGTATGCTTCTTTTTTATATATGTATATAGTTTTGGTTTTGGTGCTACCGGAACCAGTAACGCACCAAAAAAGGGCGCGGGCGTCGCCAGTAGCCAGTCGACTAAACAGTTGCGGTATTGCTATTGGCATTAGTAGTGGTAGTAGTAGTGGTAGTGGTAGTACAGCAGCGGGAACAGTGTGAGAAGAGCCAACGACACAAGCAGCACAAACCGCAAAAACGAACTGGCTCATTCTGCACTCGATGGTATTGCCTCTCACTGTGCATCTTACACAAAACATCAACAAAGGCAACAACTATAATCGAATTATGTAATTTAGTTTCTTTTGCTATAATTCTTACTTATGCTGTATTTCTGTTTCTTATATCTTATTTATGAGTGAGTGAGCCTGAAAGCAAAAGTTACTTTTTTTTGTTTAGTTCAACGATTTGTATTCAAGTTTGTTAACATATTTCTTTATAACTAGTTACCTGTACATACCGACATTCATGCATATATACTTCGCGGCGCTATTGTTTTTGTTTAAATTCTACTCATTTCTTCTTCTCTTTCTTACGTTCGCAGCTCATTTTGTATTCTCATTCGGTGCGTGCTATTCATTCTTGTTGGTATTGATGACAGACAGTTGAGTTGTTGTTGCCTGCTACTGTTTCTTTAGTAGCTCATTCTAGTAAGTTTTGTTTATGAATGAAATTTATTAAAATTAAATGTAAACACATTTACTTTTACTACACGTAAGTCAGCACAATTCCCCGCCTTTAACGCTTTCTGCCAGTCCGCCTGTCTGCCTTTTATTTCGCTTACACATTTTCAATGTGGTTTGAAAACAAAGCAGACAAAAGTAAAAGACGTTAATAACGTTAAGATTACTGTTTATTATCTCTATTGTTGTAAATAAGTTTTGGTTTGACGGTTGTGTAAATTATTTAAGTAAAGAAAGTAATTGTTTAGTCAACAAAACTAATGTCTTCTGTGTAACGCGCACTAATTGCACCGGCGAGTGTTAATGAAGTGAGGGTGCGAGGAAACGGTAGATTCAAGTGACAAATTGTGAATTGATTAAATCGCAACAAAAAGATAAGAAAATTGTTTGCTAATTGAACACAACACTTTGCGCTGCAATTCATACGTTCCTCTCTTCCCCGTTTTATTTGATTTACCTTATCGGGTTATTGCTCATGTTTTGAGGAACTCTCAAATCCTCTTCTCTTTAGTCGGGCTCTCATAACGGAAGCGTTTACTGTTGCTCTGCTCTTGCGTCCTCTGTTTGTTACTTGCAATGCCCTTCTTGAAGTTTTTCATTTTATTGTTAATTCACAAAATAGGGTTATAGTTACTCTTGCAAAAATAGTATATTTACTTTGTCATTAATTTTGCAACTCAGAGAAGGAGGCATCTCCGACAATATGTATATATCAGTATCGAAAGAGCAGTCGATTTGTCCGCCCGGCTGTCCGTCTGTCAGTAAAAACGTGTCGATCTCGGAAGCTATAATTTGTAGAACGACAATTCCATTGCGCAGATCAAGTTCATGTTGTTTATTTAAAATGCTTATATGTGTCTCTGGATCCACATATCTTACAGGAATGAACCTTTGCATGTATGCGATGGAGGATGATAAGATTCAATCTCAATATTTTGGCGTGGCCACATATTGCCATTTAGTAAAATTTTATATGTATGGTATTGAAGGGAACTGAAATCTGCTTCGATTGAAAAGTGGGTGGGGAAACGCCCTATTACAGTCGTTGCAAATTGAAGGTACAAGGTATGTCGAAGTCGAGCACTCTCGAATTGAATTCTTTACCGGTTTTATTAATGCTCAACTATGATGCAATGTTTTATATGAATCGGACATGAGGACGTGGCACCGTGGGATTTATCTGCAAAGCGACGAAGATTGCGAAATGTAATGAAGTATAACTGCATTGCTTTCATTAAGACAATTTGTAATGGGTGTGGCTACGCCCCTTTATCTATAAAGAATTGAATTATGCTTATTGAAAAACTATTTGAAGGATTTTCTAATAAAAACAGATGTGTCTGCGAGAGTCTCGCCGAAAGCCGAAAATATCTTCCTCTCTGTGTTTGTGTTAAATATTGTGATTTAACTGTCCTTACTCTTTTGACTTGTGGCTCTTTACCCTCTGTGCATTGTGCCCACTGCTGCGAAGAACAACGATGTAGTCCGTTGGCTAATAGTAACTTTTTTTGATGCAATACAATTAATGTTTGTGGCCCAAATCATAAATATACAAAGTTTGCTCTCTCTCTCTCTCTCGCTCGCTCACTGGTCTAGCTCTCCGCTTGTTAAATGAATTTTCATTCTCCGTGCGATGTTAGTTTGGCCGCCGCGTAGTTTATTACGTTAAGCTACTTACGCCGTCATAACGGATAATTTATTGTTGTTGTATGAGCAGTAACTTGTTTTACTTTTCTGTTGTCATTTGTTGTAACCGGTATACCTAAGTTGTTACTGTTGTTGTTGTAGTTGTTATTGTCTGTCATATTTCGCTTGCAGCGCTTTTGTTGCCTACATTTGAGTTGTTGTCATTTTTACTTTATTCTAAATTTTTCTCTCATTCATTCGCACGTTTTCGTTGATGTCACACACATACCCACAGAAACACACAGCACAGAAAATAATAATAAAAATAGCGTCGTTCGCTTTGCCCTTTTGCAAAATTACCACAGTGTGCGAAAATTAGAGTGAAACGACAAAATGCAATGTAAGAAACCGCAAACAATGAATTTTTGTCTGACAAAGCGTGCAGCAGCAGCAGCAAACAGTCTTCTGTCGTGGGTTGTGTTAGAAGAGAAGAGGGTGGGGAGAGTGTGAAAGCGCCTGCAAGCGCATTTTACGAACGTTGTTGCTGTTGATTATGTTTAACCGCACCACTTTTTCGGTATACACCATGCGGCTGCTCTTGCTGAATTGTTCCGCCCACGTTTTATGACAATTGTCGCTTTGGTATAGCAGTAACAACAATAACAGCAGCAGCAGTAAAAGCAACACCAACACAAAAACGAAAAAAGCAACAGCAAAAAGAAGATGCAGAACAAGAGCGCCAACAAACACAATGACAGCTGTTTTTTTTTTTTGTAATTATTGTTGTTAGTTTGTATTTTTGTTAATGTATGTGAGTTTATTGCAACAACCTTGTCCAACGTGCCGCCCACACACGCTTGCACATATACATTCAACACATCAAGCTTTTGCGATCTTTCATTCGCGTGTGTTAGTAGACCACGCAAAAAGCAACGGCAACGGCGAATCCAACAACTAAAACTACAGCAACAATAAAAACCACAACAACATGCTTTCAATGTGCGCGCTTTTTATTGCGTGTAGCCAGAATTCTCAAAAGCCAAAAACAATAACAACAACAATGTCATTGTGAAACGAAACCAACGCGTCCAAATGAAATTACAACTACATACATTTTAGTATGACGACTACACCCACACATTGCCGCCTGCCTGGTTTGTTCATTTCAGTGCGATTGCTTCGTCGCGACGCTCCAGCTTTGTTTTTGTATGTTGAAAAAATTAAGCTGAGATTCATATTTAACGAACAGCTGCTGTTAACTCACGGTCGCTCACCCTAACGCGATCACTTTCGACGAACACTTACACACACAGACACACATGTGTTTACTCATTCATTCCGTCTGCAATTTGCACACTCATTGCACTTGCACTCAAATCTCTCTCCCAACTGGCAGTGATGTCATAATTTGTAGTTTTTTGTATTCCGCTCATTAACAAGTGTTAAGTGTTGCCTCTTGCGTTAAGCATTTAACGCAAAACGATGTTGTGTGGCGCACATTCTTTTTACCATATTAAGCAAAATGAAGGTGTTGCTTGTTTGGTTTATATTTTTCAACGTGTTTTGTTTATTCATACGCGAAATTCAGCTGAAAAACGACTTTCTTTGTTGGTTGACTTGATGACTGGCTTTGTCAGATATTAGTCAGAGCCAGCGTCCTAAGCCAACAGACGACAAACAAAACGAAAACGATTGACAACCGTAACATTTGTTTATGCTTAATCAGCAGTAACGCCCACACGACGATAAAAACCAACTTATCAACAGCAACGAGATTAAGCGTGCTGTGTTTTGTCTTGTTGCAAGTCGCAACTCATTGCCAATTCCAAAAAAAGCAATAAAAGTTCAATTTCAATAGTAAATTCATTGCACTTTAAGCCGCCTACGGCTGAAACGAATGAAAGAGTTAACTGTTGGACGTAGAAAGAACAGTTGATAACGCAAATAAAGCAAGGGAGAGAGGGAGGGAGTGAGAAAAAGTGCGTGTAACAAACAATTATCAAATAGTCACTTGATAAGTTGCATTTGCAGTGCACTTTCAAACACATGGCAAAGCATAGTGAAGTGAAGTGCTGTGAAGAGCAACAAACAGTGGCACAAAGCAACAGCTGCCGACGCCACTAGTAGCATAGTAAAGCGACGACAACAACAACATAACGTAAACTTTGCCATTTGCAATGTTTATTGGTAATGTGGGTTGGCTACCGCAACCACGTTGCCTAACCTTGTACCAATAAAATTGAAAAGTTTTTTTTCTCGTTTTTCTCAACACTATTTTCGCCTTTAATCGAATGATTTGCCACTGCCGAGTTGTTGAAGCATCTCTGCGCCCGCCCCGGCGTTTGCCGTTACCTTCAATATTTGTCTCATTGTCACGCCGTTGTTTAAGCGAAACACTTTATTCACAACGCCTGTTTTGCTTGCCTGACTGACTGACTGAATGGTTGGCTGGCAGTTTGTCTCAGCCTCGTTAACATTTCACACGAAATAAAACGGTATAAACAAAGAAAAGTTTCTGCTGTGCATAAAATAATATAAAAAGGGGGTGAAAACGTGAAAGGGGCGTTCGAAATCACTGGCAAACTGTAAATGAAATCGATGCCGCAGATGCCAGCCAGATTTCGGTACTTTTCTCTTCTCTTCTGTTTTTGTTTTCTTTTCGCTCGTCACTTGCTCTTTCCTGCTCCAAACGTTTTGTCTCTTGCCGTACTCAATCCTTGTTCCGCACCCGCACATTGCCTTCACGCCTCGTGTGCGATTAAAAAACCATTGAATTTAATTTGTGGCGAAACTGAAATGAAAATATTTTCGCATTGAGCGTTTTGTTGTTGTTTAAGTTTTTTATCACGGCATATTTCGTTTTTTTTTTCGTGGCACAAAGTTTTCATTTTGTGTTGCTGTAATGTTGGCATTTGAATTTACAACAAAAGAAACGTAAAGTAGCAAAAAAGGTGAAAAAATAAAGAGGCGTGAAAAACTGTTTTTGACGCGATAAAGGAAAAGGCACATTGTCTGCGGTTCTTTGTTAATATCAGGTGCTGTAAGTAATAAAGAAATTTCCAATTGGAATCTTAAGTAGCTGTCAGTTGACATATGCAAATTAACTTAGAAAATTACGGGAAATCAGAATATATTTTATCCTATAAGGGTAACGATTTATTAGGTTGATTTATTAAGCAAAATATAGAAATTTGTTATTGTACACAATTGAGTACGAACTTTGAACTTCAATTATGAATGTTTATTAATTAGCAAATATTTGATTGAAGAGACATGTTCATAAGTAGCAAATCATTTCAATTAGACAAACCGAATTGGCCACATGATTAAGCATGCATGTACTTAATACATAAACACACTTTACCGTAAAATCAATCAACTAATTTCTTAATTACAATTAATTAATAAATAACAAGTATCAGACAAGAGCAACTACTCATGTACGGACAAGCACGTACATAAACTCAGGCACCATTTCATTTTTCTTGTATTACGTGTGTAACTTATTTTAAAGTGAGCATAAAGATAGAGTGAGAGAGAGAGTGTAAGAAGGAGACATGCAAGTTCAATATAAAATACAAAAAAACCAATAGTCGTGAGTACTCGACTTCCCAATACCCTGTGCGAATTTGTAACGGCTGTTATAGGGCGTTACCCCGCCAACTTTTTAATCGAAACCGAAACCTAAAGACAACCAATAAAATACGACTTGTGTAATTTTTTTAATCGAGTTAGCTTAAGTTATTTTCCCCTCACCCTAAACTAAGTCTCGGAGGGGGAAAACATAATAAACTTGATCTGCGCAATGATAACAGAATCAACCTGCAAAGGAATTATGGTTCTACAAATTATAGTTTCCGAGATCGACGCGATCGTAAAGACAGACGAACATTGCTGAGCAAGAATATTTATACTTTATACTACTATACCTTTGCACAACACTAATATACCCTTGTACCATAAGGGTATACAAATTATTGAAGAATTTATCGCACCTTTGCTTGAGGTGTACGACTACACAAGAATTGCCTGCATATATAGTATGTATATGTATATAAATTTGTACATAAAGTTATGTGCATACGTATGAAGATGCGTAAGTGTGTGTGTAAGTGTGAACATGTGTATAAAGATCGAGGGGCGAAACAGCGAGGCGTCATTTACGATTATGATATCGTTTTGGTATTGTTGTTGTCTACTCATAAGGATGATGATGATGACAATGATGATGAGTGAGTTGTTAAATGCGGTGCGCTGACTCAACAACAAACAAACGAACAAACAGACAACCCAACCTGCAAAGGAAAGCAAATCAACTCAAGTGTTTGTACATGTGAGTTGTGTGTCTGCCATACCGCCTCTTACGCTCTTTCGCTCACAGTGCTCACTGGTGCTCGCTCACTCGACAATGCAAACGTACGATAAGGTGCAATTTATTTTTTTTTTCGTTGCTCTTCTCTTTTCTATTCCAATAGTACATGATGAAACGTGTTGTTGCTGTTTGCGGTTCATTTAACTGTAGTTCTTACTTATTGCAAGGTGTTGTTTACTCATTTATTTGGTTTTTTTCTGGTTTTTCATTACACATTCGTACACATACATGCAAACAGACCGACCGACCGACCGACGAGCAAATGCACTTATCAGTTAATGCAGCGCGCTCAATGTGAACATTACACACGCTCTTATCGTATTTTGGGCTCTTTGTAGTTTCGCGAATAAAATGAGTAGCCATGGGAATGAGTCATGGCATTGGCATGTCTGCTATTCCGTTGATAGATTTAATCTTAGTTAGTAGTATCAAAAAGCAAAAAGAAACAAAATTATAAATAAAATAAAAACAACAAAGCTCACTTA
The DNA here is from genome assembly GCA_037044515.1 of Phortica magna. Lineage (NCBI taxonomy): Eukaryota > Metazoa > Arthropoda > Insecta > Diptera > Drosophilidae > Phortica > Phortica magna. Next base: position 442,929 of record JBAMBP010000775.1, on the reverse strand, counting down.
AAGCATAAAATACCGACGCTTTTGACGGTCTTATTTAGTTTTAATTGATTTTTTTTTGTTATACTTTGTTTACTGCTCGTTTCGCATTTTTGTTTGTTTTCTAATGCATTTATGCTAAATAAATATGAAAGTAAATTGTATTTAGGATGTTTGTGACCTGAATAGACCATCTCACACACACACTTATCCACACATATGTATATACAGAATATACAGTAGAAGTTCATTCTCTAAAACTTAAATCTTCGTAAAATTAAAAATGAAGTTTTTAAAACATTAAAATTTCTTAGCTTTGAAGATTTTCGCAACAAATTTTTGTTTATTTTTATATATTCAATTTTTATTTAAAAAACATTAATATGTACTTGTGATGTATTTGGTAGTAAAAAAGGGGTTGCCAGGAAAGTTTCCGGGAGTCCACTAAAATAATTTTTTTTTTTCACCATGTCTCCATTTCGGCTCATTCTACGACAAACAAACTTCTATACAAATTTAAACTAGAGAAAATTTCCTACAATTTATGTTCCATCCTTGTTTTTTCGTAAAAGTAACAATTCAGCTAAATAGTAATAGTAGCATAGGAATGCAACTTGTACGCTTTGCGGCGCTCGTACGCCAAAGCTAATTGTTTTTCAAAAAAAATGTCAGAACATAATTGTCGAAATGGAGATATGGTGAAAACCCTGACTGTGAACGTCATTTTTTTTATAGCTCGAGTGGCAAAGATACGAGGTGGCATAGTTGAAATTCGAAAAGGGCACCCGAAACATATAACGATACCAATTTTAAAACTCCCAGAAACCTTTTCAAGCAACTCTTTTTTACGACCAAATGACTGGTCTAGTATAGTAATTGGAGTGATTCTCTTTGCTTTGTTGCATGTAAATAAAAAATACAAGTGACATGTACATATGTTTAGTTACGTTCACTTATTTTTATTAAATGAAATAAAGGAAAAAAGTAAATCTATTGTACGTTTTCTCCCTTTTTTTTATTAATATTCGAATAAAATAATTTTTCGGAAATTAGAATTACCTAAAAAACAAAGTGGTTCTAATTATTGCTCGCTAACAATAATGAATGTGTAAGAAAGAAAAGTAGCAACATATTATACATTTTTTATATTAAAAAATATTTCAAGTTGTTGTTGCCGTCACTGTAAAAATTATAACAAAACCCACTCAAGCTCACTGTCTATTCCTTACATGGCTGAATTGTGTGATTGCAACTGACAGGTAGCAGAATTATATGCAGATGAGGAATATGCATGAATGTATGTTGGGTGAATCCCATGGCTGAAACACGGACAAAGCTTTGAGCTTGAGTAGCTTCTCATACACTCTTGGTTACATTCAAACATTTTAAAATGCATGAAAAAAATATACACACACACACACACACACAGAGGCATGCAAACATGTGTGTGTACTTATGCATGCATAGGAATGCAACAAATCCGCCTACTTATCAACCCGGTGACATCTTTTTTGCGTTGTTTATTCGCTGTTGTCAGCTTGAAGTATCTGCAACGAGTTGTGCATCTGTGGCAAGTTGTTGGCAAACAAGTAAGAGCACCACAGATGGCAACCTTTCAGCCATAGATGTGTGTTCTATATAAACAAGTCAACTCAATGGTTTAAGGCAAAACGAAAAAACTATTTAAAACTTTCTTTTGCATAAAAATATACTCCTTCAAAGTTGCTATTTCGAGTTAAACTTAAATCACAACAAATTATGTTATTTAAAACAATTTGTGCAATTTTTTTTTCGAGTTTCAAAGCTGCTTAACTTGATTTAATAAATCTAATTTTTATGAATGAAAATATGCAAAAGTTGCCTTCAGAGCAACTCAGCTCAAAAAAAAAAAACAAATAGAAAATAAGGAAAATTCGAGCACGTTAAAAGCCAACAAACGTGTGTTTAGTACGGTTGGGCAACGCTGTCGTATGCGCAACATTTTTATGCTTACCAAAGCTGCAAAAGATTGCATCATACCCACTCCTGACCTCTCTGCTCTGCACTGTACTTCATGCTCAACGAAGCGAAATCAATTTGTTGGAATTCATTTCCTTAATACTTTTACCAGCAGCTCAAATATAATGAAATAATAATATAAAGCATGCATTTGCAATGGTGCGAGCATCAGAAGAGTGCAGTATGTGTACATGTGTGTATGTACAAAGCACACATACACACACACACATATGCAAAGTAAAAACACACGAGTTTGCCAAAGTAAAGTTGAAGTGCTGCGATTGCTGATGGCACTGCATTAGTTTCAATGCTCGAGTATATTGCACTCTTTCAATGCCAAGCGGCTCATTGTGTTGGTGTGCGTGTGTGTGTGTGTGTGCTTGTGTGGTCTTCGCTACTCGCTCGTTTGCAGCAACCAAAATATCGGTCAAGGATGCGCTGTTGCAGTTGTCGCTGTTACTGCCGCCATTGCTGCTACCGCTGCCGCTGCCGCTGCCGTCGCTGCCACTTTAACTGTTACTGCACCAAGTAGCAATATACATTTAAATGCACTACTATGTCAACGTTTACTTGAATTTATTTTGCGGGGGCGCGCACTCGCCTTTTTTCCACGAAATAATAAAAAAACAGAAGGGGAGCTGTTGTCGGCTTTGCCGCAACTTGTATGCTCTTGCAAGCGTTTTCCCAATTGGAGTATTCTTTTTATCGTTTTTCCAATAAGAATCATATATGTATGTTTTAGGATTCAAGAGCGAAGCCACGCCCATTTCGTAATTTGTCTTAGAGAAAGCAATGTAGACATACTTCACTACATTTTGCCAACTTCTATCTCGTCTACTTACATTTTTAAGGTTTTCTCTAAGTGGGCGGTGCCACGCCTTTTTGTCCGATCCTTATTAAACTTTGGTTTCGGTCTGTTATATTCCAGAACAAAAAATATCTAACAAAACCCGTATTTTTGACTGATCATTCCTATGGGAGCTAAATGCTATAGTGGTCCGATCAAGATGGTTCTGAGATATACAATGCCTGAACATATGTATATGAAAACATTCTGAGTTTACATTTTTCCGATATGCTTAGAACTCTAGGAGGAGTTTGCATTTAAACAGACAAACTGATGGACATGGCATTTTGAACTCGTCTCATTGTGCTGATCAAGAGTGTATGTATGCATGTATATGCTTTATATAGTCGGAGATGTGTTCTTCTTTGCGTTGCAATCGTCATGACAAAGTTAATCTACTCTTTTTGCAAAAGTATAAAAAGACATCACCAAAAACAAAGTATTCGTTCCCCCGCTTGCTGCAGACTGCCCGCCTGAGCAAGTCTCTTGCCTAAAATAAGGTCAAGGATTCTGACTCTGTCGCTAACGAAATCGCAGTCACAACTTATGCGCTAAGCTCATGTCCAGAGGGGCTACGGGGCGCCTTTTGCTGACTTCAACGGCTGTCAACACGCCGCTTTGCTTTACTGTGCTGCCTGTGCTTTGCGCTGATTACTTAGCACTTTGTTGTTTGTTAATGTTTAACCAAGTAAATGGCAAAGTTTCTTTGTCAATGTCATGATTAGATTTTCGACGTTTTTGTTTGTATTTTTTCACTACCACATTTTATTTTATTATATTTTCCCCCCTTCCGCCCGTTATTCCATGCAGCAACTACTACTGTCATAATAACATTACTCATACGCCGCGTGCAACGCGCAAAGTCTGTGTATAATTTCATTTAATATAAAAAAATGTGAAAATAACATGAAAACCACAACGCCACATCCCGAAAAAAGTAAACCCGCTTTAGCGGGAATTTAATTAGCGCCACATTCAAATTCAGTCAACCCATAAATCCGAGCAGAAAGCCTCGGTCGGTGTGAGCGGAAATTAAGCCGCTTGCCTAACCAACGAGTGAGTCGTTCTCTCACTAACTATTCTATGCCAAATGGCAAAGTCGAGGTGGCAAATAGCACAAGTAAAAGCGTACAAAATTGAATGTCAGTTGCCAAAAATCCTGGCGCACTTTGTTGCTTTTTTCGCCTTCGCCTTCCTCTCATTCTTTGTGGTTTAGTTAGCTACTTGTTTTCGAAGACTCGCGCTCTGTCGCTCGGTGCATGCAACAATCAGCGACGACGTACCAAACAACGTTGAGTTAAGCAGCTCAGCACGGCTCGGCTATTTTTGGCATTAAAGATATCGTTGACGTTGCCTTGTATTCACAGTTGTAGTTGTATTTGTTGTTGTTGTTGCTGCAATTGTTGTCGTTGTCGTTGTCGTCTTGAATTCAGCTTTGCTTTCCTTTATTGATTGCCGCCTTGAAAGTTTAGTTTTCTCTCGCTTGCGTGCGGTTTACTTCACTTCTACATTTAATGCCATCACTTTAAGCAGCGTCAACTATCAACCGCCTTACGCAACCGCCCCCGCCCCACACGCCACAAAAAACACAAGAGACACGCATACAAGTAGAGAGATACAAAACCCAATTTGTAATCTCATTTAAGCAACTTTCATGAAGAAAGATTTCTTTCAGCTCTGCCACAGATATTCGCATTCGTCGTGGATTTAGTTCGCCTGTCTGTCTCTGAGCCTGATGTCTGTCTGGCCATCCGTCCGTCTGTTGTTAGTCTGTGACTGTGCCATCAACACTTGTTTATAAACTCCTTACCAACGGTAATCCAAGTCAGTTGCACTTCCGCCGTTGCCGGAAAAGGACAAATATGCTTCTATCTTCTCTTTCTTGTGTTTGTGCTGGTTTCGTTGTTCGTGTTGTTGGCGTTGTTGGTGTTTCTTTCAACTAATCCATTTACTGCTGCAGTGCGCCATGCCCGACAATTGTCGTGTCACCCAATTCAACGCCCATGCAATAAAACTTTTTGCTTCAAGTTTTTCATTGTCGCCGATTTTTTTCTTTCTCTTTTTACTTTACTTTGTAGTAAAAGTCTATAAAGAAGTTTTCCTTGAACGACGACGACGACGGCGACGGCAACGACAAAGAAGAAAAGTTCTTTATTTTATTTACTTGATTTCGTTTCGTTTAAAATGTATTTTCAGACTGACCCACTTTTACTTATTGGTAAACGTACTTTTCGCATAGGTTCCTGCACAAGTTGGTTTGAGCGTGTCGCCGCGCCCTACCAAATGAGCATGTCGTCAAATGATTTTTGATTGTATGTCGCTGCTGCTGCTGCTGCTTCTTCCTCCACTGCTGCTGCTGCTGCTCAAAGTTCGTCATTGTCAGAAGTTGTTTTGTTGTCTTCATCGTCGTCGTCGTCGTCGTTGCGTCGCATTTGGTGCGAGAATTTTGTTCGCATTTGTTTTTTTTTGTTTTCTTGTTTTCTTAAAAATAACGTAAAATTATTTTAAATGTTTGACAGCTGGAAAAACTGTTTGGTAAAATGTTCTTCATCGTCGTTGTCGTCGTCGTCATCGTCGTCAAGTTCTTCGTTATGAGGAGCAGCACACAAACAGCAAACAAAGCGAATCGTCTGTCACAGTTGTCGTTGACGATAATCGGCAGCGCGTCGTCGCATGCAAAAGTTCTTCTGCCTTGACATGGCGCGCGCTCAACTCGTTCATGCCACGGCCCCCTGAGCCCCCTCTTGACGTCGACTGTCTCATTTACTTTTGACTTCCTTGACTTGAAAGTAGGAAAAATATTGAAATTGCTTTTCTTTTCTTCTGTTTTCGTTTTGATTTTACTTCTCTGTTTCCTTTTTTTTTTTTTTCATTTGTATCTTTTCCCGTGTGTGCGTCTTTAATAACGTACTCGCACATTTTGATAGCTTTTCATGCTTTTTGTACATTTTTACAAAGATTTCGTTCCCTTTTTTTTGTTTCGTGCTCTTTTTCTATTTTATTGTTGCTGAAATATGTTTGTAGTTTTATGACATGAGTAAACGAGCATTTATGTTTAAAGATTAAAGTTAAACATGTTTCGATGGAGTGAGCATGAGGTGCCACATTCGATGAGTAGGTCGACGACATGCTTCCTTTAGGGTAATTAACATATTTTCAGTTGAAATATTTTGTCATTTTATTTTGGCAAACAAAGCACAAAGCCAAAGCAACAAAAACAAGACAAAATAGAAGACAAAAAAAAAGAAGCAAAATGGCAACCCAAAGAAAAACGAGCATATAATCTACAGATTTGGGCCAATTTCTTCTTCTTTGCTTTGGCAACGCATTTTTCAAGAAATTACTTTGTTTATTTGTTCTTCGATTGAATGGCAAATGAGCTCTTTATGCGTTTTCAATGAGTCTTTTCCGAATTGCGCTTTGTCGTTGCTGTCGATTATCCTCCTTTGTGTGAAAAATTATTAGGCTAATGGGTTTCGAAAATTAGTTTTCCTGGTTTCAAGACCAAAAATTTTTGAATCTTCATTCGAAAGATATGATTAGTTATTACGCAAAGAATTCGTCGCTGTCTTCTGGTTCATTATCTTCCTCTGTAGTGACAACGCCGTCGTTTTAGTTATATGAGTGCTTGTGCGAAAATTTGTGCTTGTGCCAACGACGCATTTATCATATTTAGTAGAAAATATAAACGCAAATTTATCACAGCACTTTTAGACTATTAAAAACGAAGACAGACACAGACGCAAATAAAGGCAATATTTGCATATGCTGAGGCAGCATTTTTCAGAAGCTTATCAAATGCCGAACAGCCGCAGCAGCGACTGCCGCACACTTGAACTATCAACAAGCATTGCATAACCTTTTAACACCTGACATTAAACACGGCACAAAGCCAACATCCATCATGGTGTTTCTTTCCTTATGCCTTCTTTTTGTAACTTCCAAGTAAAACGATGGAAATATTTGCGCCAGCAAGAATTTCGACAGCGGCCCGAAACGTATCGTTTTGAGTACTCGTCGTGGTTAGGCGGGGGCAGGCGGTCGAACAGGCGGCGCACTACTAAATGCCAAATGCTTGTCTTGTAAGGCCTTCATTTCAGGTGGCGCTAGCCGCCAGTTGAGAACGGCGGATGGCAGCAAAATGCGAAAGTGGCGACGACGCCGCCGATACTCCATTAAAGTAGGCAGCAAAAAGAAAGTGCGACGGTGACGAACCAAAATCATTCGACTGTTAAGGCATTGGAATATCATTTGCTTGGCGTGAATGATATGACAAAGCTCATTGGTTGCACGAAAGGCGCAAAACTGAACTCAGCGTCACATAATAGTGCATGAAGTGAGCTTAGTTATATAATTTTGGCACGCCATTTTCGTTGGCTCACATTGGCAATCGAACTTGCACAACGACCCAATTTCGCAGCGTATAAAAGGAGCGCTTCGACGGCGGCGTCGACTGCGACGTCGTGACTTTCTTCGACTTTTGCCAGGTGCCAAAGAGTGTTCACTTTCTTTATTCATTTATGGATGTGCGCACATGTGTGTGTGTGTGTGTGCATGCATATTCGCTTAAGAGCGAAAGTCGGTTTTGAAAACTTTTGACTTGCCCGACAGACATTTGTGTGTGTGTTTATGCATGTGTCTCACACCCAACGCGAACGTGCTTGTCCAAAAATAAACAACGCGTTGCCGGCAATGCAGTAAATCCCACGCCGACGCGTGCAGCCATGCATTCGTATGAGTGTGTGTGTGTGTGTGTGTCAGCGGGCGTGTTGGCATCTTAAACGGAAATGACATTGGACTGGGTGTGAGCAACTGTCCCAAGGTGCATGTGCAAGTGAATGTGCCATGTGCCATGTGCCGTGTGGCATGTGGCATGTCAAGGGAAGTAGGTGGCACGCAGGCAGCTGCTTCAAGTGTACACTTAAACTCGGCAGTCGTTTAATTCGTCGCGCGCTGCAATATACATTTATTGCGCTCCCTTTTGGCTCCTTTCCTTTCAATTCGTTCCCTACTTTACTTATTGTACGCCCATGCTCTTTAGAATTACTTATGCTGCTTCTTCTTATTCTTCCTCTTTCATAGCGGGGAAGCATCGGGAAGGTTTTGCGCTTGCTTAGCTTTGGGCACGTTTATTAAATGCGTTTTTGAATTGTGTAAAGTTTGGCCTCTCGTGGCACGCGGCAGCCGATTGACGGCGCCGTGCAGCGCATGCAGAGCACTCGACGTGGGGCACTTTGTCGTTTCCGCTATTTCCGGACGCAAATACACACACGCACACACACACACCCACACACTTGCAAAGGTGCATTACACATTTATGCGTTTACTCAAGGTTCCATTCACTCAGCCATTCATTCAGCCATGCAGCTTTCAGTCACTGAACGAAGGCGTTGTCGACGTCGTCATTTTACCGTCATTTGCAAATTTACACGTGAATAGTTTCAATGTGAATTTTCACGTGCGCCTTGCAAAATGGCGACCGAGCCATGCTGCGTGTGAGTGTGTGCAACAATTTACACCATTTTACCGTTTGCTTTTTACACTTTTTTTAGTTTTCTCCTTCACTTCTTTTTTGCGTAATTGACTTTGCATGACGATGACGATGACGTTGATGATGACGTTGGCGATGTTAACAGCTTTTTCTTTCTTTTCTTTAACTTGTGTGAGAGTGTGTGTGTGTGTGTGTGTGTGTTTGCTTTGCATGCATGCTCCTTTAGTCACGCAAAAGTATGCAACAATATTTTTAACATTGCCAATTGTCGCTCATAAGTAATTTAGTTACGCTTTCCGGCTTCCTTCATTCGCTTTCTTGCGCTGCACTTCCATTTGCCAACTGCCGTTGTGCAACTTTTCCTAATTGAGAGACGAGTTGATTTGATCACTCTATCAGCAGCACTGCCCTCTGTTCCATTTGACTGACTTCGGCCAGTGTGTTTGCAGTGTTGGTTAATGTTAACGACAATCACTGCACATATGTCTGTCTGTCTGTCTGTGTGTGTATCTGTGTGTGTGTGCAGTGAGTAATTGTCGCGTTTTGGTTGTTGTTGTTGCTGACTTTATTATTATTATTATTATTGTTGCTGCCATGACTGTGACAATTGTCGACGGTCGCTGCAAATTGTTGTTGGCAACTTAATCAGCACAAATATGTCATTTGCCGTTTTCTGATTTACTCGTTAATTGTTTTTCAACTAGAAGTGTGTTGTTGTTGTTGTTGTTTGTCGTTCATTTGACGTTGCTTTCTTTAAATTTTCTGTTTTTTTTTTTTTTTTGTGCCTTACATTTATTTATATGTTTTAATATATCATATAATGTGCACATGGTTTCAAAATTTCTTTCTGCACTTTGATTTATAAACAAGCATTTTGCAATGCCATTTGTGAAACACTTGCAAACAACAAGAACAACAGCAATAACAAGCGAGCGAGCAACGCCAAAAGTCAAACATGGCGCCTGAAGAACGCAAAGCGCCAACATTAATAACAAATTTGTGTGGCACCAAAAAGTTATGAATACAAATGTGTTTTGTATCTTTTTGTTTACATATAATACATACATGTATGTTTTTAAAACTAAATTTAACTCGAACAATTTCATTTAATCTCTTAAACATTGAACATTTTTATGTATTATATAATATGGAATTATTATTTAAAAGCGAAGTGAAGCCAATTTTGAAAGCAAACAATTGAACGATTTTTTTATTGTTTTTTTCTTCTAAAAGATTTTATTTAAATAAATATGAAATCGACAGAAACAACAACATTGCAATAAAAACCAATGCTCGGAGTTTCCGATGTTTTCCATTACTTGGACGTTGACGCAATATTTTTGCCTTCACCCATTTCAACTTATTGCTACGAGAAACTTGACCTCAGTTAACCGTAAAATTTAATAGAAAAAGGAAAAAAAGTACCTTTAACCTTACAAGTGTTTGAATTTTCACGTAAAATTTTCAAGTGGCAAACTTTGTCAAACACTTTTCCTAACTGTTCAACACATACAATTTTTTACGCATCGTTGACAAAATTTCTCATTAAGTTTTGTTCCATTTATTATTATTATTTTCATACGCTTCACGAAGCGAATAATATTTAAACTTTGTCACGAAGTTTGTAACACCCAGAAGGAGACATCTCGGACTATACAAAGTATATACATACATATATCTTGATCAGGATGCTATGACGAGTTGAGATGGTCATGTCCGTCTGTCTGTATTTATGCTATCGACCTGAAATTTTTCACGGCTCGAACCAACATGATCGGACCAATGGAAATGATAGCCCCCACACGAAAAGAAGAAGAAAAGTGAAAAGTTTTGTAAGATAGAGGGAAATTTGACTAGTAGTAATGTTAGGTGCCCAGACCAAATGTCTGAAAGTTTCTTATGATCGGACCACTGGAATTGGTCCCTGCCATACAAAATGGAGAAGAGGAAGATAAGCAAATTTGAGTCGTTTTTTGTTTCTTAACTATTTTTATGGCCAAACGGGCGTGTCACCGCCCACTTATAACCAAAATCAATCATTTCCAATGAGGTTTAACAATGAAAATTGGTATGGAGGCTATGTGAATAAAGAGAAATAAGATTCTACAAAACCAATGGGCGTGGCACTAAAATGGGCGTTAAGAGTATACAATCTTCGACAAGGCCGAATATAGCGTTCTTACTGGTTTTTATATACTTTTTTTATATTGCGTTTGCAATTTATTTTTAAAGTTTAGTGTGAGTGGGAGTGTTGGTTTTATGACTTTTCACTATTAAAATAAAATATTATTATTATTTTTGCCAAGCAGACCGCATAAAAATCATTCGTATTTAGATACATATATAAATACGTATACCACACGTACGTCGTTTTCTCACGTACATAAGCGTGTGTGTGTAACTATATGGAAACAAATATGGGTCATGATTAAGTTCATGCACTCGTGCAATCGGTCTTGCTCTGCGCTGTCATGGTGTTGCTGCTGTGCTGTTGTTGTTTTCGTCAGTGTCTCATTAGCAGGGCATATGCCAAACAAAACACGCCCAGTGGCAACTCAGACGCAATCTTAAACAAACGTCAACGTCATCATGATCAACAGCATCGTCATTATTGTCAACGTCAACATCAACGTCGTTTGTCAGTTTTGTTCAAATTAGCGCTCATTAAAATCATTTCGTGAAATGAGCAAAGCGCAAAAATTTATTATTATTCCTTTTTTTTTTGTGCTTTTGAATCATTTGTGCGTTCAGTAAGAATAAATAAAACTGCACTCGTTTCGCTTGAAAGGCCCACAAATTTTCGGCATGAGTTTTTCATTATTTGAGTTTTCTATAATTTGCTAAGGAAAAATGAATAACAAATTTATACAATAAGCGCTCCATTGTTGCAGATACTTTAGCTATAATCTTTGGACAAAATTTGCGTGCTCATGTTAGTTTTTTCAGGTTTTTAAGACTGTTCTGATCTAATAATGTTGTTTACACAATAACTGTAAAAAAGTTATTTGCATGAAATGCCAAAGGAAAAACTATACAAATATTTCGCGTAGCAAAAGCAGAGTCAACGTGAAATGCACTCAAATTTTGTGCATTTTTATTATTTGTTAGCAGTTTGCGTTGTTGTTTTGTTTGTGTTTTGAAAAGCAAATATTCGCTATAATATACATGCATATACATACATATATAAATTTGATGATGTGGGCGTTTTTATGCATAAAATGCTATAAGCAAAACACAAATGAAATGTGAAAGAGCGAACGGTTTTGGTTGTGGCATGAAAGTAAAGAGCAAATAACAAATAAATTACAAAAAGATAGATAAATGAACAGTGTTCGTTGGGCAAATAAATGAATAAATAAATTGTTCGATGGATGAAGCGTTAGACACAATTATAGATAATTTATGGAACTATCTTTGTTTCTTATCTGAGAAATGTCATTTTGCGAGCATTATTTTACACGAAGATATGTATCTATATATAAGTGAAACACAACTGACTTATTAGGAGATCGCCGAATCTATAAATCCGAATGAGAAACTACTCCCAAAGGAACTATTTTCAAGATGTTAATCCTTACTAAGAACGGAACTCCTAAAATCGAAGCGGACTGGTATCAGCTAGTGTTCTTGTATGAATGTAATATATGATGTAATCCAAACTGTTGGACAACATAGCATAACATACATTTTTTTTTGGGCTCTTATGTTTAGAGATTTGGGAACTTTAAGTGCTGCGAAGTTCTTCCAGGCATTCGATCATAAAAAGTAAAGAGTTTATTCGGTTTTTCCCTCTTTCGAGTCATTCTTGCGTTTTTATGACATTGGATAAATTAGACGGCACATGACAACTCTTGGTGTTGTCTATAAATAGTAACCTATTCTCACAGCGATTGTTATTAATGAAAACGAGTCACAGTTGGTCACAAATAGTGACGTGTTGTCACGTGACGTCACAACAGAATTTTCTAAGAAGCAGCAAAACGTCTGTTAATAACGATAGTATTTTCGAGAAACCGATAAGAACATGTTTTCAATCACTCAATGAACTTATTGAGCCAGCAATAAATACCCAAAGAAAACCTTGTGGACGGCGGTCTGAGACTCGCTTTTCCCGATGTCGGTGACAACGATTCCACACAACAGTGCGCTTGTGACTGGCGTGAGAATAGGTCGGTAAGACGTCGACTACCAGCCACAATTTAATATCCTTGGCTTGATAACAAAAGTTCAATAAACAAAAGGTAATTTTTAATGGCAAAAACAACAATCATTCAAAGCTGTTAAACGTTGCGGAATTTACATACTTCGATCGGTGCATTGGGTAAATGATACTTTATTTGCATAATAACACAAAATTGTTATTAAATGAAGTGTAAAATTTAAACATTAAAATTTGATATTCATTAATTGTTATGCTTTGCATTTTAGCTGAAAATGGAAAAGTTCTTTATGCAAATGAATGCAAAAACTTATCGGTTCGTCTGCTCGCCTCATCGTCGACAACACCAGCAAATTAAAACGAAATACATGAAAAACTGTTAATTTGCACATGATACGGTGTTAGATACAGTTCCGCAACTAGTCGGGCATCTATGCATGCAATTTGCTACACAAATATATGCTTTTGAGAAAACTTTTTGTTTTGCGTTGCATTTATTCAACTGTCAGCGCCTAAAAGCAAACAAAAATTTCATTAAAACGAAAAAAACCATTTTTCAGAATTTTAAATTTTGTACAATTTCGAACCACAATTTTTGTATGAAATTGTTTGTACATTTTCCGCTTTAAAACGGAAATAAAAAAATTGGATTTTTTTTGTTTTATTTGTTTCAATTTTATTGCCGCAATTGAAGGTTTTTTGGTATGGAAATTCGAGCAGTTTTGATTAAAACACTTTTTTATTGGCTTTTGGTTTAAACTGTTCTGTGTCATTTCGCATTCGCACAATTTGTTCTTTATTTATTGCTGCAATACATTTTATTTTTGTTAAACAGGAAATCAATAACTGTAAATTTACACAATTCAACTTAATTTGTGAATTGGTTTTATGCAAAAAAGCCCATGATAACTTTTCGCATCACGCGAGTCATGCGCGTCATGTCGCACGCCTAATTTAATATGTTTTTTAATATGCAAAATGCTGAATAATGTTTATTCATAAATAATAATGAAATTATTTTAACACCTTCGCTGGACTGTGCGGGCGTGCAAGTTGATTAAGTTGTTATAAGCCCAAAGGGGATTGCAGAACGCAATTTGTATTTTAACAATAAATGAATAAATTAATAAATATTTCGTTGTGGCAGAAAAGCAACATCAATTTAATGACTTTCATTTAAAACAATGTTTTTTAATTTATGGCAAGAAAATGTTCAAATGAAATTAACTAATTAATTCAGAAAATCTCTTGTTTTTTGTTTAAGTGCCTTGAATCCGCTCCTGGCGCCATGGCACGCGCCCACAGTTCACACCAACAAGCACACGATCAGCACACTCACGTGCGACTCAGCGCCGATGATATCGGTGAAAGATCTCTCGAGAATATATCGGAGTGGAGTACATTATCTTTGAAATAAATAAAATATAAAAGTATTTTTAGTACAAATTGTGCCTTTCTCTCGCTCGCTGTCGCTCAGCGGTTGTTCTCGCTTAGCAGCCTACACCGGCATAAACACTTACTCAGCTACGCTCGCACTCGCACTCTCTCTCTCTCTCTCTCCTGCTATCTCTGTTGTACGCCGCCCGATGCGTGCATGTGTCGCTCGCCACAAGGCAAGAAAATTTCGAAATTATTTGAAGCAAAAGTTTCCTGAAAAGATCGTTCTGAAAATGATGTTGCGAACGTGAACTGCAGACGGCACGAGCTCTCCGAAGCGAGCAGAACCGCAACGTGAAAACGCGCAGGAAAAAGCCACAAAACAGAATGTGGCCAAAATACATATATACAAACATATAAGTATATACATGTGTATATGTATATTATAATCGCAAATAAAATTGTGCAAAAAGAAACACGAGAAACGAAATGTTTTAAATAATTCGTCTTCAATTCAATCGGTTTTGGCGTTGACAAAAAGAAAAGTGAGAAAAACCTAACGATTAAATGCAAAATGAAAAGTGTTGAAAAAAATAGCAAGCAGAAGAAGTTGTAAAGTGATGTCAAAGGCGCATTTCATAGATCATCATAGAAAAACAAAAATAAGCGAAAAATGCATTAAATAACAACAAGAAACAAGAAGAGCAAATAAGTAGAAAAGTTCATGTAATAAAAGTTTTTCTTATTGGATCCAAAACAGTATCTTTTGCTAACGTATGCTATGCGGTAAGGAATACAACAACGATGTCGTCTCATACGAGTCGAGGCGAGTCGAGTCGAGTCGACTCGGCACGGTACTTTTTAGTGTGTATCTATAAAAGCAGCTTCTGAAATATTTTCTTTTAGGTTTTTTTTATTTTTGCTTTTCTATCTTTCACATCTCGAAATGAGAGATGCGATGTGATGTGATGTGATTTCGGTGTTATCCGCGGCGGCAACAACAATTGCTTCAAGCGAACTTTTGCTCAAAAAACTGAGCAAGCGAGAGATGAGAGACAGAGAAAGAGGGAGAGCGAGAGCGAGAGCGAGAACATTTAAGCGATATTTTCAAATAAAAATTCTTCTTGCGTGTTGTTAGCTAAAAGTTATTTTTAAAAATATCTTTAAGTTGCTTCTCTCCCCTCTCACTCATTTACGTTAGATTTTTTAATTTTCTTTTACTTTGGTTTTTATTTTCCTTGTTGTTGTTGTTGTTGTTGGTGTCTTTATGCCTTGCGCTTTGCTCGCACGCGCTTCTTTGTTGCCGCACTTTCCCCCCGCAACCGACAACCGCTAAGCTAAGACAACTGCAGCTGCGGCAACTAAATTGTATTAGAATGTTGCATTAATACCAAATTTCCTTTCCGTGTCGCACTTAAAATGTATTATTTCCTTGTTGTTGTCATGAAAATCGTGAAAGCCTTCTGCTCTTCTTGCTTCTCTGTTTTCATTTCTTCTAATTGTGCGCGTTTGAAAACTTCGTCGATGGCAATCAGCACAAGTCTTCGTTGCCGCTGACGTTGCCGTTGCCGTCGTGGTCGTCGTCGTCGTCATGCCCAAGTGAATACTCAATTAATTTAAAATTTATCACAGCACAGCTCCTATTTAACACAAAAAACCATGCCTAACGAAGAAACCAAAAAATAAATGTAATAAGAAAACTTAAGGCAAAAAATCGAAAGAAAGAAAAATAAAAAGTAACACTGTGACAGAGTTAAAGTGTGTGAGAGAACGAGTAGAAGAAGAACAGTCAGAGCAGAAAGGCAAAAAGATAACAAAAAGCGCAAAAAAGAAAAGAAAAACAAATCTTTGAGCAAACGAAAATATTGAAAAACTTTTGCACACTTCCGTCATGAGTTGAGTTTTTCCGTGACTGTGTGTGGGCAGCAGCAGCAGCAGAGCAGCGGCAGAACAGAACAGAACAGAGCAGAGCAGCAACAGCAAAGCGACAGCAACAAATTTGTTTGTGTTAGCGCAACATCGGCGGCAAAGTTGCTCCACCGATCGTTCGTCCGTGTGCGGGGCGGTGCGGGTGAGCGCCAGCAGCAAATGTGGATTAAATAAACCAAACGCAAAAAACTAACGGTAATTAGCAAATATGTTGGAATCGCATTTGTTGGAGAATTACTATTACCTTCAGATTTATGTAATCTCTTTCTCTGTCTCTATTTTTTTTCATTAATAGTTAAGCAAATTACACAATGATTTACATTCATTTTGTATGCATTGTAAGTTGAACAATCTTTCATTGTTGACATTCGATTTAGTTGGGGGAAATTTACGGGCTTATGTAGTTCCATATAACTTTTTCTTGTTGAATAAATTGGTTACATGAATGAGCAGTGAAAGTTTTCGAGAACACACGAAGTTTATAGTTTCTAGAGTAAGGCAGTTTTTAATACAAAATAGATGCTAGTGTGCGAATCGCCATCTGTCATTCGCCCATTTTAATTATTACTTTATACTTTGAAAATAGTTGCGATTAAAAAAAGAGTGCTGCTAAAAATGATGTGTAATCCTCATGTGTTCCTGTTTGCTTTTCCTTATCGTAATTGTTCTGATTGGTAGCTGAGTTTTTTTTTTTTAATTCTTTATACAGTCGGATAGCCATGGAGGCCATGCAAACGCATCTTTGTTAAAAAAACTGAAGAAAGTCGGGTTCTTATATTCAATAAGGATATGTCACTGATATGGGTCTTCTTATAGCACACAACTGAGGACACGCGCAAAGTACCGCAAGAGTGGTTTGTGCACTCGGCTTAAATCCATTCGAATGATTTATATTGTCTCCAGATCTCAACACAATTTAGAATTCGAAGTGTAACGTTAAGGGATTACGTCTCCTGAGAGTCACGTAATAACTAGAATTTGGAATTTAATTTTAGTTTAAAATTATTTTAAACCAGTAATAACACAACTTTATTACATATTTATTAAAGTTTTTTTCACCAAATTTTCAGAAAAAAATATTGAAAATATAAAAAGTTACAGCTATGTATATACATATGTATATCGGCCTCTTTTTACAAAATAATACTTTGCGGTGATCATCACAACTTCTCAACCAAACACGAGTAGCTTAATAGTAAATCTAGTGCTTAATCTAATGTTTTTGATTTATTCAGATATTGATTTTGATTTATTTAATATTGATCAACAAAATAGCGGCTTTAGAAGGCAAATTTTTCGTTTTTTACATAAAAAGTAAACGTAAATTGTTTATTTAATATCGAAATTGAAAAAGAATTCTTTGATTGACCACAAGATTTATGTGTTATAAAGAAGTAGTGCGAAATTTATCAAAATCCATCGAGCGGTTTTTAAATCAGAGTGGTAACCGCAAACATCTACAAAAATAATAGTTTTCCGAAAAATGGGTTTAAAGTTATACGTTTGTACTAGCGAGCGTCTGAGAGGCCGCCGTTAATTGTTGAAAAACTCGAAAAGTGTTCGTCTGATCGTCTTGAAATTATATCTTCAGAAATTGCAAAAAATAGTCAATATTTTGAAATTTCTAATAAGTAAACAGTTCACCTTTGCCAACCAACTTGAAATATAACAAACTAAAAGTGTGTGGCATCCATTTTTGTCTTAAAATTGCATTGGGACCACTAGTATTGATATGACCACAGTTGTATGAGTGCAATAATGTAATCCATCAAATGGGCTAGAGATATAATTTTTATAACTTTCTTTTGTACATCTTTTCTCTTTGAGAAATTGACTTTGAGCAATGCTCTTGCTTATTGGGTTCGTTGTCAATGACTTTGTCATTAGGAAAAATTGTTATTTGTAACCAAACTTTTGAAATTTAAAGAAAATTTCTCAAAAATTTGTATTTTGCATACTAACTCGATTATTTGATCATTCGTGCCACACACGATTCAATTTCTAAGAAAAAACATTTTTTTGTTTACCCTCTGGCATTTCCTTCACAAGAAAAACATTCGCGTAATCTTAAATAAAAATATGCATACACACATATGTACATACATATGTATGTATATGCATATGTACATGGTCTTTTGTATGTTCGTGTATGCGAATGACAATCAAGCGTGACATTTGCGTTGACTAGACTATTGTCAAATGCAATATCCGTGAAAACAGACAAGCCAAAGACAAAGTCACATAAATGAATTTGGCCAAGCAGCAAACAACAGACAAATATCAACACACGCCCACTGACGAGCGACAGAAGAAAACCAAAAATCGAAAATTAAGTGCAGAATAACAATGAACGGCAATAATA
The DNA here is from genome assembly GCA_037044515.1 of Phortica magna. Classification (NCBI taxonomy): domain Eukaryota; kingdom Metazoa; phylum Arthropoda; class Insecta; order Diptera; family Drosophilidae; genus Phortica; species Phortica magna. The sequence goes on along the minus strand of JBAMBP010000775.1, from coordinate 424,790 downwards.
ACAACAATAAAATAGCCAAAATAGTTGAAATGAAATTATGTGCTGAAACAAACGAATTAAGCGTAAAGACTGCGCGTGCGAGCCAAACGTTGTAGGTCATCAGCAATAACGCCGACGCCGACGCCAACAATAACGACAACAACAACCACAAAGAAAACAAGATCAACAACAATTAACGACGCCGCCAACGATGCGGCGCGGTGACAATCAGCTGTGACACGAACATTTCAAGGATTCATTTGCAAATATGTACTTGTAGTACCATTACTAACAACAACAACAACAACAACAACAACAGCAGCAGCCGAGTTAACAAGAGCAACAACCAAGGCAACAAATTTTGTTATTAAATGAAATCAAGTTTTTACGCTCAGAGCATTTTACCGGTAAAGAGAGCAAGCAATTGTGAATTTGTGCATGGTTGTTGAATGCAAAGCAGAGCAGCAACAACAACATTTTTTGTATTAAGGGGGGGTAAGGTTGTTCAATTTTATTTTTCGATTTTTGTGGGTTGGTAAATATCGTGTAAAAATTTCAGGTCGATCCGAGAAAAACTGAGCGTTTTTATTGTGGTCTCTTTAATGGGGCTTATAGCGCAGTGTAAAACTTTCAATTGATTTTCTTAGCTTTACTTACATTTTCAAACTCGGTGTATTGGTGACTCTCATTTGAAAACACTGAACCGATTTTATTTTAAATTTTAAAAATAAATAAAACCTCGACGTCACCTCGTGGCAAAATTTATCAACTGAAATCATTTATTTTTTCTTGGAGTTTTGATGACCTATTCATAAGTAATGATGGCCACCGCAAAACACTTTTCTGAGGCGTCAATTTGAAACGGCTGCCATTGGCTCATACTCATTTTGTTTTTATTGAAGGTTTAAGGAAATAAGCTTAAGATATTACTTAATATCTTCCTATTTAAATAAATAAATATAAGTTAACTGTTATTCTCCAAAAAAAATAATGACAAAAGTGTGGTGTTTTTTGATCGACTTAAGCTTAACCCCCCTTAAAAAAAGCGACAGCAGTTGACGCCTGCGACAGCGTGTGTGGGTGTGCTGATGTATGTGTGTGTGTATGCAAAAGTGTTTGGCAGAGGAAATGCCTAACATATTTCATATGTGAAAAGCAAGACGAATTGTTTTTTCTCTTTCTTTCTTCACTCTCTCCTTCCTTCATTTCATCAAAGCGCCTCCTGCTGCCGCTGTCAACATCTTTAATACAGCAGTTGGCAGCATTTTAATACACATTATTTTTGTTGATGTTGTTGTTGTTGTTTATTTCTTGGCGGTCATTTAAAATCTTTATTATTTATTTATGAATCTATTTTTTTATGCTGTTCTGCTTTAATTTTTTGGTTTTTAAGCCTTGAACTTTTATGTTTGCCATTTCTTTTGTGTGCGCGCTTTGATGTTCTCGCTTAAAGATGTTTTCCAAATATATTTCAATTAAATTTGTTTAAATTATTTAACACAATTAAATTACTATATTTTTTTTAAATTTTTGACAAATTTATGTCACTTTTCCCACACACATACATATGTGCATAAATTTCAGCATCATTCCACGCGCCATCTTCTTATCTGCACACAGTCACATGAAGAAATCATCATAACTATAGCAAAAACAACAACAACAACAGCTTCAGCAATAACAGCAAATGTCGCCCATTTTGACCCAGAAAAGTATTTAATTTGCATATTTTTATAACAGATAAAACACAACAACAAATTAAGCAAAAAGAATAAATGAAAAAACAACAAATAAAAAATAAAAAAAGAATTTATAAAATATTTGCGAAATCAGCGAAAAGAAAATTCCGAAATGTCAGTGCGAAAAAATTTCAACGTCTTTGGCCAGTGCTGCTGTCTGCTACTGCCAATAATCATGTCCGGGTCCGGGTCCGGATTGTAAACCAGCAAGTAGAGTCGTACAGACAGACAGAGAAAGAAAGCCAGACGGACGGACGGACGGACGGACCGAAAGACAGACGAGTGACTGAAAGACAAACAGTGCAAATCCAACTAGAAACACTTGTGCGTATGCGTATCTTTGAAAAGATACAAAGATACTTTGCTACTTGCGGCGACCAAGTGAAAATGGAATTTGCTTTAAGCAAACATTGCAGCGTAACGGCATCGCTGAGGCATCAATAACAAGAGCAGACAGATGAACAGAAAAGCATACAGACATGGGGCCGGACAGACAGACAGACGGACAGACAGAAAAGTGAGTTCAGCGCACTGTAAACATTTTTCATTTCTATTTATTTGGATTTTTGTTTTCACGCTGCCACTGCGGTGAGTTGTTGTTGTTGTTGTTGATCTTTTGTTTTCCTCTCTTTATTTCTTTTTTTGCTTTTATTGTAAAGTAAACGAATTTTTTAGCTTTGAATCGAAAAAAAAATATAAGAATGGAAATGAAAAAGAAAAACTCAAAGATGAGGCATATTTTAAACAGATACATTTCACCGAAATGCACTTCACTCAACTTGCGTGCAAGAAGATTAATTTCCGCAATAGCGTTGTGCACGCGCGGCACTCATCATCAACACATGAGCTCAAGATTGAATTTACTTCGTGTGTGTGTGTATGTGTGTGTGTGTTGCTAAAGCATTTTGGCTCGTGTCGAAGCTGAAGCGCTTACATGCTTACTCACTCCCTGGGGCTGGGGCAAGGCTGACAACCCCAAAAATACGTTGTCTAAACGCAAAGCAACCAAACGGCATGTCACGATCGCTGCCGACTGTTACAGCTGAGCGCGGACGTTTGTGTGAGTGTGTGTGAGTGTGTGTGTGTGTGCGTGTGCACATATCTGTTTACGTTGCTCCGATTGTCGGATATTACTTTTCGTTTTTGTTTTTTCATACTTCTTGATTTTTGGAAAGCAACAGTGAATGCTTGAGTACATCAACAATCAAGTGCACACCGCCATATGCCACAACATATTGTTGCACGTTCGCTTTGTAACGCCCACAAGCCGTAACTGTTGTAATGCTGAAGAGTATCTCCCTTCGTGTTTTGACACTTTCAATCAAATGAATTGATTTTTCTCGATTTTCGCTGTCGTGCTTTTCATTAAGTTGAGACTATTTTTGTCATATTTCATTTCAAATTTTTCAGTTACACAAACAAATAAATTAATGGCTATAAATTTATAATGAAAAAATAGTTTTTATAATGTACAACAAATTTGTATCTGCTCTTGGCCGTTGAGCTTTATTGAATTATAATTGAGTCACAAAAACTGTTGACTTATTTTTCTGATAAGATCATTTGTAAAGAGATTCTCAATATATGACACTATATGCTTAGGAAAGACGTCATTATGGTCCGAACTAAAAAAAAAAGATTTTAAAATTTGTTGCAAAAACGGCGACGATTCAAACAAAAAAAGAAAAGGATTTTTGTATTTTTTTAACCTTCACGAATTTTTTAAAAATAGTAAAACACATTTGTTTTCAAAACCCCTAGCTTCTGCCATAGAGGGGCATGTTAAGAAGACTTATTTAAAATTTGGTGGTGATCGGATAATTAGAACTGGAGATATCATGCTGTTTCGAGAAAATCGCGCTTAAAGATTCGCTCAGCGTAAAGGGATAATAGTACTTTACATTACAAAAACAACTATAGCTCCAAAAATGATTAGAATTTCAGAACTAAACTATCAAAAAATTAAAACCACTACTTGAATAACAGCACATTCCCATTGTGTAGCGGTTCGCATTCCTGCTGGGACAACTTTCTTTCCTTTCTATAACATAATAGAACATAATACATCTTTGTATATTACTGTTGCTCATCAAGATCTAAACAATAACGAGTTGATAACAAGAATCGATAGTCATTGTTTATACACAAACGACAAAGATGTTCTTGTCAAATTGCACATCACTAATTACTTTAGCATAATTGAGTACAAGAGCGATATAAACATACATATCTTCATGCAAGCAAGAATAATGGCACACAAAGATTGTAAATGTCAGTTATATGTTACTTTTAGCTAACTTGAAGACCACATGACGCTATGTAGTATGCCATGTAATTGCGGTTGACAGCAGCATAGCTGAGCTGAGCTGCGCCACGTCGTGGCACAAGTGACCACTTCACTTTCACTTAGAGCGCAATCAAGTGTTGCGCAAAAGCTACTCACAGCGTCATTCTCATTATTACCACCATCTTCATCGTCATCGTCATCGTCGTCGTCGTCATCATGATTGTCTTCTTCTTCTTTATGCCAGTAGCTCTCAAGATTTTAAGTACGACAGTCAAATAGTGCAACAACAACAACAACAACAACAGAAAAACCAAAGTAGAACATTGCGTGTAAGAGTGAGACAGAGCGATTAAGTAAGTGAGTGCCTGAATGTGATAAGCAAGTAAAAAGGCGTTGCGCACTTGCAGCGGATTCGTTGGCTGACAGTCTGACAGTCTGGCAGTGAGGCAGTCTGGCAAGGACATTAAAATTGCATAAATGTCCTTTAAACTTGGTCCAAAGTGGCCAAACGTCAAGCTGAACTCAACTGAACTGATGATGGCTGCACGTAGGGACGGGCGCAGAGGAAGCAGCAGGAACAGTCAATGCTGTCGATGTCACTGCTTGGGCATAATTAAAAACTAGGTCGTCTGTGTGTCCATGCAGACGTGAGTGTGTGTGTGTGTGTGTGTGTGTGTTTGCATTTTTTGCTAAAAATGTTACGGTCCTCAATGCAAACAACATCACATCGCTGCAGTGGTAACACTCTACACACACACAGACTCACACACACACACACACACACACAGGTATGTGTAGCAACGTTGTGTGCTTGGCAATAATTAATTGATTGGGCAAGTGATTGATCGTTTGACCAATGGCCAAATGCTTGTACACATATGCAAAGTGATAGATAGATAGATAGATAGATGGTTAAATGGATGGCTGGTAAGACGGTTAGATAACTGGCATAAGATACATGGGTGGTTGGTTGCATGCACGAACGAATAAAAGTTAAACACATCAAATGTAAGCAAAAACTAATCTATATTTTTAATTTTTTTTTTCAGATATTTCCACAACAGAGCGAGCAACAACACATAGACTAAGTGCGCGCTCATACACACACACACACGTACAAACTCACTTATCCACATAAACATAACTAAACAAACATGGTGATAGGCAATCCAGAAGCGTTGGCGGCCGCAAATGCTGCCAATACGGGCGGCAATGGCGCTGGTCTGGCACATCCCTCCGGCATACCACAGGATCAAATAGACAATATCATGAGCGGCATCGCAAACACGGGCGATGTCAAAATGAATAATCATCGCAAGAAATTGCGACAAAGGTGTGCAAAAGATATTCTTCCTTGGAAACAAATACTCAATTCTCTGTTTTCTTGCAGATTCGATATTATTAAGAAATTAGGCCAGGGTACCTATGGCAAGGTACAGTTAGGTATTAATAAGGAGACTGGTCAGGAGGTTGCCATTAAAACGATCAAGAAATGCAAAATCGAAGCCGAGGCCGATTTGGTGCGCATACGACGTGAGGTGCAAATAATGAGTTCGGTGCAACATCCAAATATCATACACATTTATGAAGGTAATTGGCACACACACACACACACGCACACAATCGTGTTGTTTGTTCACCCTTTTTCATGAAATGTTTCTTGTACACATGACAGTATTCGAGAATCGTGAGAAAATGGTGCTTGTCATGGAATTTGCCGCTGGCGGTGAGCTCTACGACTACTTGTCGGAACGTAAGGTGCTGACGGAGGAGGAGGCACGCCGGATATTTCGTCAAGTTGCAACCGCGGTTTACTATTGTCACAAACATAAAATCTGCCATCGTGATTTGAAGTTGGAAAACATATTGCTCGACGAGCAAGGCAATGCGAAGGTAAGCGAAATCGACAACAGACACAAACATTCAGCTGTCATTCAATCCATCCATCCATCCATCAATCAATCAGTCAATGTAACCGTAACCAACGAATTTACAAATTTATAGATTGCCGATTTTGGTCTATCGAATGTCTTCGACGATCAACGACTGCTGGCCACATTCTGCGGTTCGCCGCTCTACGCTTCGCCCGAAATTGTCGAAGGCACACCCTACCAGGGTCCAGAAGTTGACTGCTGGTCCCTCGGTGTACTACTTTATACTCTAGTCTATGGCTCAATGCCGTTCGATGGCTCCAATTTTAAAAGACTTGTCAAACAAATCAGCCAAGGCGATTACTACGAGCCAAAGAAGCCGTCGCGTGCCTCCTCACTTATACGCGACATGCTAACGGTATGTCCACGCAAACGTGCCACCATTGAACAGATCTGCTCACATTGGTGGGTCAACGAACATGATAATGTCTCATGTTTAGAACTGGCCGAAGACTTGGCCAATCGTACACCGGTACGTCTCGATGTCCTACTATCATTGACGCCAACGGCCATCACGGCCGATCAGCTGGTTGTGCCCTCGGCGGCGGATGGCAACGCCTCGGGCAAAGGCAACGAGCGTGTGCCGCGCAGTCATTCAGTTGGCTCGATACGTGATATAGCGCCTGCGAACACAGAAGCCGAAAGGAAAATCCTCGACATGGTTGCAGGTGAGTTCAGTGTTTGTTGAGAGTACGAAGACCCCAATCAGCCAATCATCATGCATACCAAAAAAAAGAACTAAGAAACAAGACAAAAAAATAAATGTGTTGTATATATGTATGTATGTATGTATGTCTATCTGTAATTGTCTAACTTTTCATGTCCGCCAAATCCCCGCACTAATTGCGCGCGCGCCGTATACACTCCTAATTGCCATACCTTGTCTTCAACAAAAATAAAACAACGACAATAAAATTATATACGTGCTCTTGTACACATAAGTGAACTAAACTTGTTGACCGTCATTTAACCAAGCACATTAAACCGTACCACCCGCCTGGTCTTTTTTTCTTTTCTTTTTCGTAACTTTTTCATATGATGTCACAACAACAACAACAACAACAACAACACCGATAACCACAACAATAACAATAACAACAACTGTAGCTGGTGGTGAAGCAGCGCTTATGCCCTCGCCTACACGCACAATTACGCCCGCACAGAGTCCCGTCCAAACGAAACGCAAACTACAGCCCACAGTCTCAACGGAGAACGCGATGGGCACAACGGCCAAGAAGAAGGAGAAGCCCGCGAACAATGCATCATTTGTCATAAGCGAAACGACAGCGCCGCTCAACGAGGAGACGCCCATGGAGACGGAAGGCGCCATTGTCGAGGAGCCGCAAACGCCAGCGACAGCGGCCATGACAAACAACATAGCACCGAACTTCTCACACAAGGATATGACGGCTGTTGGTGATCTCTGTGAGCAGTTGATGGTCGGCGGTGACAACAGCGGCAGCACAAGTCAAAGTGAGCAGAGCAATGCTCAGCAGCAGCAGCAGCAAGTGCAACGTCAGAAGACGGCAGCCAAGTTGGATGCCGTTGATGAGACGCCCGAGGAGAAAGACGCCACCAAAGTGATTAAGAAGTTCGTTAATAAACACAAGACGGCGGATTTGGTGAATGCCATAACGCAAGCAACGCCAGCAGCCAATGCCAAGTCCCAGCAGCAGCAGCAGCAAGTGAGCAATGCGAAAGCCGTGCCACCGCCATTTGTGCGCAAGTGTAGCCTACAAGACGAGACGCCACTGAACAAGTTCAATGCGGAGCGTCGTAAGTCACGTATACTGGAGACCGCCGAAAAGTTCCAAGCCATGAATGCCGGCGGTGCGGAGAAGCCGAAGAAATTCGTCATACCCGGCGTCAGTGTGGGAAGCTTTAAGAAGGAATACGAACGCAAGGCGTCCACGACAACGCCCGCACAAGGACCGACGGCGGGCGAGCGGCGTGCCTTGGAACAAGTGGCGGCGGCAGCAGCGGCCGCGCAAGACGTTGAATCAATGCCCTCGCCGCCAGCGTCACCGTCGGGCATAATGCCGCCGTTGGACAGTGGTGAGGCGGCGCCAAATGCGGCAGCGACGCTCGAAGCGAGCGATTCGAAGAATTCAGTTTCATCGGTGTCGCTCGAGGAGGCGCGTCGTTCGATGGAGAACTCGATTGCGTTGTTGCGTCAAGCGCAGAACGAATCCTCCAAGGAAGTGGATCAGCTGTGCGCCAAAACCGAGAGCATCGGTGTGAGTGAGCCGCCCGTAACGGATGCGGACCGTGAGCGTAAGTTGAAGAATGCACGCGCCATCATTGGAAATGCCATACAACCCGGTAAGTCAGTTGCCTCTGCTTCAGCTTGTGTGCGTCTTGTCCAATATTCTTTTTCCATATATTTTTATGTCGGTTTATTTCGAAATGTATGTAACTTTGCAAGTATAAAGTGCATGGATTATATTGCTTTCGGTTAATCAATATAATCTTTGTGCCAAACAAATCACACAAAATGCTTAACGTGCTAGCAAACAATCATCGTCATCTATATCATCATCATCCTCGTCATTGTCATTGTCATTGTCACAGCCATCTATAATCTCAGAAATACTCTCCCAATTACTATCACTCATCCAACCAGTATGACTTTCTCGCTCTCGCCCTCCCTCTCCTCCTCTCTTTGTTTGTCTGTCTCTCGCATCACTCATTCATTGATTCATCATCTTAATTTTAGTTATACGAAGGCCAACACCATTCTATGGCATCGGTGGTGTCGGCGGCGGGGGCGGTAGCATTGGCGTTGACGTTGGCGTTGGCTATGATCATATGCATGCCACTAGTGGCAGTTTTATTAGCGGCACCAGTGACAGCGGTGGTCATATGCCATTTACAATCTCACATTCAGCACCGGTGGCACCAACAACAAGTGCGCCACCAATTTTATTAACGCCAAGTTCACATGTTGCCCTCGCCGCAGCTAAGAAAACAATACAGGATCGTTTATTTGCTGGTGGTGTGCCGCAATCTCAAGCACAAGCTCAATTGCAGCAACAACAACAGCAGAAGCAACAACAGCAACGTATCCAAACACAGCAACAACAACAACAATGGCATTTGCCAGCAACCACACAGCCACTGTCATCATCTAATCATCATCAAATCAACCATAATCATGGCAACAGTATATTTTATCCAAATATAAATACTTTACCCACTCCCTTTAATGCAAGTCCCTTTAAAATGATGCAACAACAAATGCAACAAAAATGCAATGAAGCAAAACAATTACAAGCGCAAACACAGCAACAACACCAACAACAGAACCAATATGGTCAATTTGGTCAATTCAAGCATATGTCATTCAATCATCCAAATCAATATCAAGTGCATAATAGTAATATGATCACACCGCCGCCATCGCCATATAATGCTCCTGTTGCGTTATCCGTTGCCAAAAACAACACCAACACTACCACCAACACCACCTCCCCAACCGCCGCCATATTGAATGCCAACGCGTATGCGACCAATGCCAATGCAAATTCCTTCAATAACTCGCGAAGACAAATGCCATTTCACCTTGCTCAAGACTCTGCCATGCCTGTGGCAATGTGGCTGAAATGTAAGTTTAGTTGTCATTCGATTCGATTGTTCGTACGTTTGCTCGCTCTAACGTTTACTCGTTCATTCGTTCACTCGTTCGTTTGTTCATTGATATAGTTGTTGTTCGATGCTCACACTCGTTGTGCTTGTTTGAGGACAAACTCTACTTGTATGATCTCCTTTGTAGTATGCTCGTTGTTTCGTTCGTTCGTTCGTTCCATTGTTAGTTTGTACGCTCGTTTGCTATTTGTTGTTGTTGTTGTTGTTGCTGATGCTGATGCTAGTTGTTACATTTTTCCGTAGTGCTCTTTTTCTCTTACATCTTGCATACTATTCTACTCACTTACGTAGTTTGTGCTTTTCCATAGCGTCTGTAAATACTTCCATTGGGCTGACCACCCCACATTCTTCTACAAACAAAATAAATAAAAAAAAAAACAAAAGTTAATTCTATGTATTTGGTATTTGGCTTACGCTAGTAGCTTCAATGCTTTGTGCTTTAACTGTTTAACTAATTGCTGGCTTCTCGTTTAAACAAATCAGCTACCACACATTCAACCCTCCGCAGCGCCTCATTTGCCATTAGCAAACATACACAAGTTTATGTTTTCTTTCTCTCTTTTAATTGTTGCTTTTATTGTTTCGTTAAGTTTTATTTACATTTATTTATTTATACTTGTTCATTGATTACTTTTTGTTTATCTCTAACCGTGTATGAACTCTCTCAACTATTTACCTTTATTAGCTTCGCCTGGTGGTGATCCGGGCGCTGTTAAAACTTCAACGGCATCGATAACATTGAAATCCGCAACGCTGCCAAGACGTAAGGCCACCGCTAAAGCAGATATTCAGTTGGACATACAGCCGCGCATTGTCGAACAGCCCGCAATGCGTTTCACCACCGAAATGCAGCATCCAGTCGCCGATTTACGTAGTGCGCCGCCACGTGAAGGTCCTATGCCGTATAGTCCGATTAAGACGGTCTTAAATGCGCGTGCCACCAGTCTAGAGCCAAAAGAGCACATCATACCCATACAGCGGCCGCCACAAAGCGCTTACACGCGCACAACTTCCAATACAACGACGCGGTGAGTGTGCAGTGTCAAAGGTTTTCCTTTCCTTACTATTTTTATTTTCACTGCTGCTTCACAATCTAATCAAATTTATTTCGATTTCCATGCAGTTCCGGCTCGCTATCTCGCCAATCCACCGTTGACTCTGAGTCGGATACAACGACTGCAACGAACATCTCACAGTCGACTATTACCGGTTCCTCGCAACCCATCAAGAAGAGCCCACGCGAATTCATCATACCGATTGCAGTCGAGGGCGGTGGCTTTATCACGCCGCGCGAGGGCAGCATTGAGCCATCGGAGTCTGGTCATACAACCACCTCAAGTCGTACGACGTTTAATCGCTTTCGACCATCAACAACCCGACGCATTGGGTAAGTCATGTGGTCTGATGGTCTGTCCGACTGGCTAACTGAGTTACTTTACGCAAAAAGTCTATAAATTTACTTGAAATTGTTTTATGTTAAACTCGTTGCAGCTCACTGCTCAGCGATGCTGGCATTGAGGAAGGTTCGCCATTCCAGAAAATGCGCACAGCTTCCATCACACGTGACGGCGACGATGACTCGCGTTTTACGCTGCACAGGCTGAGGTAGGTGGCTTCATTCCATTATTCTATTGCTATTCTTCTTGCGGAATTCGTTAGCACATTTTATTGATTTGATTGAATTTTCTTGTGCCAGCAGAAGCTCACGACCTGTCAAGAAAATAAGTCAAGACAACGATTCACAAAGCTCTGGCGAAGAGGACGATGATGATGATGGCTTTGAAATCCTTACAGCCGAGAATCTCTTCTCCACACTTCTGCAGCGGGTATGTTCTTGACGTCTGACATTACGTTTGGCTGTTTTTATGACAAACTCTCATTACGTGACGGTTTGCTTTTGTTGTCTGACCTTACAGGTACGCGCGCTCACGAATCGTTTGAATGTGAACAACGATTTTCCAACCTCAAGTCGCCTGCTCAGTAATATGCGACAAGGACAAAGTCCCTTCTGGAATCAGCAGAGTCCTTTTGGCAGGTACGTCACCTCACAAATGATGAGAGAATAAGAATAATAAGACTTGCTTTGCTCACTGCACACATGGTGAAGAAAATGTACGATTTGCTTTGCGACGATGCTCTTCATCGTTTGTTGCTTAATAAATACTATCTGTAAATTGCCTTATAATAAATGTAAAGAAGTTTTCCAAACCAAACAAATTGTTAACAGTCTTCCAAACAAATTTCAAGGAATGTTTTCGCATAGCTTAAAGTTCAAAACTTTCTTAACTTCTTTCCGTGAATAACTTCTTAAGTTAATTTCTACAACATTCTTCTGTCATGTGTGCGGTGCGGGTTTGAGCACCAACTATACATAGATTTTTTTTTCAACAATTTTTAACAAAGTACCTTAAACAATTTACATCTCTTGTTACATGCTGCGTGCGCTTCCTAAAAAAAACAAACATTTTATAAAAAACCAAAACAAAACCTTATATTAACATTAACGCATCAAACATTTGTTGTTTCTGTTTGGTTTATTTTGTTATTTCATTTTGTTTTTGTTTTCCTGCTTACATTAAAATATAAAAATAAATCCAATAAGATCTCAAGTGTGTTACACATATAGCGAAACCGTTGAGAAGAGACATGTGTAAGTACCCAGAATAAGCTAACAAACTTAGACAACTAACTCTTTCACACACCTTGTTGCTACTCTCCTACCTCATGATCCTGACATAAGACACCATTTACATTTTTTGTCGTAGAATTTTCTTAAAGTTTAACTTTTATTTTAACACTTATTGCTGATATGTTACAATAGTTTCGGTGAAACTTCTTATAGATTTTGGTTGAGCTGCAAGCAACTTTGCCGCTTACAATGTTGGCACACTCAGTTGTTGTTGTTGTTGCAACAAATGCGACCAAATTGTTGCTTGTAAGTTTGCCAGTAACCAGAATCGTGTTGTGCTTCTTCTTCTTGCCAATGCATGCATGCCAACTCTTTTTCAATTTGTGTCCTCTACAGCTCTTTTACTTGAATGCATTTGACTCAATTAACTTTGTCTTTCTTTCTTTCTCTGTCTTTTCCTCGTTACAGTCGACTCAATAGCGCCGCCGGCGTGGGCAGCAGCGGCAGCAGCAGCAGTGCCGCCAACAGCGGCTTAGGCGCACCGTGGCGTCACAGCATGTCGCGTGACTTGGGCAGTGACATGGAGTCGATGTTCTCACGCACGGGCGCCACACTGCCAAGAGGTGAATATCACAGATTAAAGAGTAAATTTCTAGATCACTAAATAAAGGGCAACGTAAAAATTTCTTCAAAACAAAAACAAAAACAAAGAAAACTACATAAATTTATTTATAAATGTGCGTTTTTTTTTCATTAGTAGTTTGTTGTTTGCTTAAACAAAAACACAAAAACAGAAAAACAAAAACAAAAACTTTCAAAAACTAGTAAGAATTACTTATAATAACATGAATGCAAAAATAAATACAAAAAAAAAATTATATAAAAACTTCAATAAGGAACGCAAAAAACAAAATAGTTGAAAAATCGTAATTAATTTAGTTTGTTAATGCAATAAAAGTGTTTGTTTCTTACAACAACAACGGAAAAAATTATATATCTTACAACAATACAAAAAGTTCTTAGTTCAACTCAAAACGTGTGCGCTCCTTTTTATCTCTCACTATTATTTGTTTAAACAATGTTATTGACTTAATTATTGTTATTAACCTTTTTGATGCTTATCAAATTAATTTTCGATTTTTTTAAATAATTTTTTTTTTATATAATTGTTTTTGTTCTTTGCAATGATAATGTTTTTAACATTTGCAATTGTTTTACTTGATGAATTATTTTTTAATCTTTTATTTATTATTATTATATTTTTTTTTGCCTTTAAAAAATATATTTTTTTATTTTTGTATTATTTCTGTTATAATTTATTTAATTAAGCATTAGCCAAGAGAAGTTTAAAACAGATACATTTATCTTTAAAATCGTATTCAAAGTTTTGTGCTAAAAAAACATAGAAATTTTGTTAAAGTTAAGTATTCATTAAAAAACAAATTGTTAAAAAAAAAACACTCTTATTACATTTCAAAACTCAGACTCGTTTGAGGCTAGGTCCGAATTATTATTTAATTGTATCTTTCCAGAAAAAAATTTTAAAATATAATGTTGTACATAAAACAGTTTTGTTAAACGCGACGACACACAAATAAAAAACAAAAATTTAATTTATATAATAACAAAAATCATAAATAAAAAAACGAATAAAAATGTTAAAAAAATAGACAACACAGAAGGATTTTTTCTTTTTTTTTATGAAAATATGAACAATTTTGATTATGACAATAAAGCGAAAACATTTGTTTTTTAGTATAAACCAAAACGAAAAAATGCTGTTTTGTTATTTGAATCACATATTCTTTACTTGTTTAAACAAATGCGTTGTGCAACTAAAAGAATTGTAGAATATCACAAACAAAACAAAAAAATAACTGTATAAATTTGCAAATGGGCCCCGCTACCTTAAATTTGTTTTATAATTTTAATTATTTTTAATTTTTTTTTATGATTTCAAAGCTAACAAGTTTATATCTTTTAAATAATTTTAATTAACAAATTGTTGTGTTTAATAACAAAATATTTTCAAAGATTTTTACATTCACACACACACACATACACACGAAACGACACAAACAATTTTGAGCTTTTGTTGTATAAATTAATTTAAAAACACTAATTTTAGTACTAAATCGAAATTAAAACAAAAAAATTCATAAAAATATATAAAAAAAACAAATTTCTGAGTTCTGGGCTTTTTTTGAACAATCTAAAAATAAAAAAACATTTTTTCAATTATGTAATACATTATTAAAAAAATTAAATTATTTTACTTTGCCAAGAAGCGAAATGCGTAAAAATGAAATGTTAAATGAAAACATTTTTCAAAATGAAACTTTAATGCATAAAAGCAGCAAGAAAAAAATGTCCAAAACTTTGAATACGATCATGTAAAATGTTAAAATACTAATTTCAAATTATTTATTTTTATTTTATTACTTTATTTTTTGTGCTTAGCAATAAGCATTAGTTTTTTTTATTTGCAATTTTAATGCTTCTTTTTCTTATGAAAAATTATTTAATATTATTTCTATAAATCGTTTTGTTTTTTTTCTTTTTCGGTGGTTCTTTTTTAATAATGCGTTTATGCTTTTCCAGTTGGTTTGTCATTTACGCCCACAAAGCATGTTTTAACCCTTAACAACAGTTGTTTCACCGCCATCAAGCCCGCGACGCTTGTCTCAAGTGCAAGTAAAGCCGGGCTGCAAAAAAAAAAACTACCAACAACCGTAACCGTAACCACAACCAGTACTACAACAAATAATCCAAGAAGCAATTTACGCAATACTTACTTATAACAAATTTAACGTTATTTACCTCTTTTAGTTTTTTTGGTAAACAGAATCAATAATTCTTAACAAATCAATTGATTAATATTATTACTTTAAAAGACTTCACAAAAACCTGAGTATTTAATGCTTAAATCAAGACATAACCTCAAAAACATAAAAGACACCGTTAACAATGTTTTAAAAACATTTAAGTTTGGTAACAAATTAAAAAAAAAAAGTAATATATTTTTCTACTAATTGTCAATAAGAATTAGTTTGGTAAAAAAATAAAATAAAATAAACAACAACAAATTTTAAATAAATTCCCATTTGTGATTAGTTTCTATTTAATTATTATTTGTATTATTTTATTATTAATTTTTACTACAACAAAAACAAAAATATATTAATTAATATTGCCATCTTGAATTGTCGTGAATATTGATTTGATTAAAAAAATAAAAGTTACAAATTTAAGCCAAAACAATTAAAATAATTTTTCAGAGTTACATTTAAAAACTTAACATTCAAAATAATGAATAAACTAATTTATATGTGCAAACAGGTCAATGCTTCAAACCGTTTTAGAGAATTGTTTTCAATTATTTTTGGAAAACAATTTTTCTTTCAAAGTTCGCCAGCCGGTTTGCAGTTTTGATCATAAATTTGCACATTTGAACTTCAGCCGCCATTTTGTTATGTTATCCAAGCATGTTAATTAAACGAAAACAAAAAAATGTTTCTAAAATTTTTATTAAACTAAATTCTTTATTTTTTTTCGACGTTAGTTTTTATCGCTGTTTGTTAAATGCTTGTGCGTTCCTCTTTATGTCGTAAATGTTCAGTGTTGCCAACGCGTTATATGAATATTGCCCGCTACAAAACGCAAGACAAAAAAAAACTATAAGTCCCTCTTCTTTTGGTTGCAAAGTACACAGTTATTTTTTCTTTAGCATTAGTTAGGTGCAAATACGAGTAACTCAAGGTAAGCAAATGCAGCGCTGCGATACAAGAAAACGAAAATACAAAAGTAAATCAATGCCAGGATAAGTACACAAACACACACAATTAACCAGAAAGAAACCGGCATGTCTAACCCAAGCACAACAACACAAATCAAATGTTTAAATGAGGGAATCTTGCAGGTAAGTGAGAACGGACGAACGCTCGAAAGCCACAACAAAAACAAACAACATGACTTTGATGATGAATTCTATTGTTTTATCTGGCGTTAGTTCGAAGAGCTCTAATAAAACACTCTTGTCTCAACACAAATTGCAGGCACAAAGTCCGGTTGCAAGCGTACGACGACAACCGCCACTATTACGAGCAGAAACACCACCAACACAGCAGCAGTGCCAGCACCGAGTGCACTCAGTGGCGAAGATAGACCCGATGGCAAAGTGGCGAACGCAACGGCGGGCAGTGTTGCCGATGGCATGGATGAACCACTCGATCTGGCTGACTTGGATTTGTCGCGTTTGCGTTTGAGCAAACAAGATCTGGAAACATTGTCGAGTATTACACCCGGTTTACCGAAATGCTTTCAGGAGCAGTTGTTAGCCAAACTGCCACCGACACAAGCACGCAAATTGTCGCGCACGCTGAGCATGCAGAATAGCACGCCGACGCCCGTTGCCGCCAGCAGCAAGCAGGTGTACAAGCGTAGCCAGAGCGGTGGCCGTGGCTGTATACCGGAGCCGTCAATGCACGAACTAAAATTGGATGAACGACATGTCATTGCCGAGGAAACAAAGTCGCCGCCATTGACCGATGCGCCAACAACTACCGCGGCCAGCAGCGCCATCTATCGGCGCAGTATGAGTCGCACGCGGTATGATTACGAGTCGAGCATACCGACACCATCAACGGCGGACACGTCCAACTCAAATTCGTCAAAGAGTCGCAGCAACAGCGTCTGTCGCGATGATTATGGCAAATCGGCGCTGAGCGGCACCTTTACCAGCGATATTAACGACAAATACAAATATTATTCGCCATATTTGAGCAAATCGTCTACCAAGGAGAACAGCTCAAATGATGGCGCCACATCGCCGCAAAAGCGTTATAGCGTTGGTTTGGGACGTCCACCGAGCGGCTGCCTGTCGCCGCCACTGCCAGTTGACAGCGGCAGCAGCTCCTTGCGTAGACGTTCCTCGCAACGTCGCATTTCACGCTTTCTGCGACCCGATTTCTTTGACGAGCCACCACCGGCACTAACGCAAGCTCACGATGAGAGTTCCTATCAGCGTGAGAGGCGTCAACGTGAACGTGAAACGCAGAGCGTGCTGCGCGAGATACGTGAGAAGTCCTCGGATCGTCTCACAGTTGGCAATGAACGCGATGACATTTTACGCCGCAAACATAGTTTGCCTAATGTGGAGGCAACGGCCCCGGAGACTGTGACACATTTGACGCCTACGGCGGCTATCGGTTCACGTCATGTTCGAAACAAAAGCATGGAAATGTACATCGATGGCGATGAGCGTCTCTCGGCATCGCGAGAGGCGAGCCACAATCACAAACGTCGCAGTCTGTCGCGTCCTCGTGAATTAAACACGGAGTTGGACAAGCATGAATTGGCCGATAAGATACTTCAAGAGCTGCAACTGTTGTCAGCGGTACGCACTCAAAACGAAAAGCGTTTGCCAGTGCCACGTGAAATACTCGCCGAGTCGCAGCTCAAGAAGTGCGATACAAAGACTGAGGAATCATACAGCGAGAAAACGGCCACCATCAAGAGAGTAAAAAAATTAAAGCCCAAAGAAAAATCAGCTGAATCCAGCACTGATGTCGATGGTAAAGTGACAACAACAACTGTGGTCAAAAAGGTCAAGAAAATCGTGAAGAAATCGGAGAGTGTCAAGGCGCCGAAATCGGAAATGTCGCCTGAAATCGATGAAGCCACCGGCATTGAGCAGCAGGCACAATTGCCCTTAAAGGAAACAAAACTGAAGCGACCAAAATCGTATCCAATGAAAGAGTGTGCACTTTCAGTGAGTGCCGCAAAAGCGCCCAGCGGTGACCTTGTCGCTAGCGCTGTGCCCAGCACAAGCAAATTGCCGTGCAAAACAATTCCAAGTAACACTAATATGCCAGAGACGACGGAATGCGCCGGTGCTGCAACAATGCCACGCGAAAGTCGACTTATGCGGCCAAAAAGCTATCCGGCCAGCAAGCTGTCACCCACCAAAGATCTTAAGAAAGTCACACGGAGTGGCGCTGCCTTACCGAGTTGCATTACAGAGGCCGCTGAAACGGCCGCTAAATCGTCCAGTGCAACACGTCAAATCGAAACAGGTGAGAAATCTCAGTCAGTGTCGCCATCCAGTAATGGGCTGACAGAACGCGACACTTCCTCTTCGGGCGAGACGCGACAAACATCGTTAAAGAAAATCGTTAAAGTCACTAAGAAATCAAAGTTGGTGCCACCCATGCCGTTGACACCAACAACGCCCACAACAACAACAACGACTCCGGCTGATAGCTCCAAGGAATCGAGTCCGGCCACAATAGTGAAAGCCAAAGAAAAGTCACCGGAGAAGAAGCCCAGCAAAGGTTTACTCTATGCCATTGGACAGAAATTCGAGAAGTTGCGTGATTCCGCAATGAGCAAAGAAAAAAAGGCCATGACGAGTGCTTCTAATGCTGCAGCGATTGGCACGACACCAAAGAAGTCATCGCCCGAAAATTCTTCGCCTGAGAAAATCAAAGAGAAAACAATACTGAAGAAAAATAAATCATTGGACACGGAGAAGAAATTGGAAACCACAAGCAAAAACGCCAAGTCAGTTTCACGAATTGAATCATTGGAGAAGACAACAAAGAGCGATAAACGCTCACGCATCGATTCCATGATTCGAACACTGCGCGAACGTTCGGTGCCGCGCACTCAGGTTGCAACCGAATCGAATTACATTAAGCGCGCGGTCAGTGTTGAGGATTTGCCGGGCACCTTCAACAAGAATGCCGTCAATAGAGTACTGGGTCTGTTCAAGCGCTTCGAAAAGGATGGCAGTGAACGCAAAATGCGCAGTACACGCTCCACCAGCAACATCGAGCGACAGTTGCGTGAAGGCACGCCTTCGCCCATCTATGAGAATGCAGTAGTCATTGCCAATGCCAAAGCCATAAACTCGAAGGTGAACAACTGCAAAGACGAAACTGTCGCTGTTGCGGCCGTCGCTGCTGCGGAAAATGAAGAGAATTGTAATTGCGAAACAGTCTGTCCGGAGTGCATTCAGAATGAAACGATTGGCGCCAAGCGCCGTGAAGAGACGCACGCTAAAACAAGCAAAGAACTCGCCAGCAAAGATCACACATTGCAAAGCAATAAGGAGAAACGCAAGGGTCTTATGTTGGATCTGGCGAACCTGGAGCGCATGGATAATGTGAACAGCGGCAACAGCTCTGGCGGTGGTGGTGGTGGCGGTAGTAGTAGTGTTGGTGGTGGTGGTGGTGGTGCCGTTAGCGGCAGTTCATATCGAAGTGTGAAACCTCCATCATCACTACTCAATGGCAATGGTCTATATTCAAATCTGCCGCCTTATCCAGGCGCAGTAAAAAGTTCCTCGAATAACAGCTCTAGTCAACAGTCAATGGACAATGTCACCAACAACAACTCAACGATGACCAACAACAACTCCTCATCACTGCACACATCACAGACATCGGGCTATCGCACCGCTTCGGCACACGAGATCAATCGTAATAATTTGCTAACGCCATCTTTCGAGAACATTGCCAACTATTCGTCCGATTCACGGAGCTATCAAGATGACTGCGCCTCAACGTCGACTTTCCTCTCGCCAACTGACGAACCTGAATTATACTTTGACAATTGGTCCATTTGCTCCGAGGATAATTACATGCTGCATGCCTCACCCTCCCCCACCGTATCACGTCTCTCACGCGCCTCTCAGCTATCTTCGCCAACACGTTGCTCCGAAAGCTCCGATCCAAACGAGAGCGTTATTGATCGCATTAAACGGCGCAGTTTCTATTGCCGCTTCAACGAGAAGAAACCGAAACGCACGAGTAGCATAGTCGGACCGACAGCCGTTCGGGATTATTACCGCGAACAGCAAGCGGCTGTCAAGAGTCGCACAGCTAGCAAGGTTAGCAGCGAGGAGCGTGCGCCATCGCCGGACATTGCACAACAATTCTTTCGACCACTCAAACTGAGTCCCGTTGGCACCGAACTCAAGCCACCAGTCTATCGTTCGGCTCTAGATTACACCGCGGCCAGAAGTAAGCCCCGCAAAAGTCTCAATGATATACGCACAACGACGTCACCATCGTTCCTAACGAAACGCTATGGCAGCTCCACAATGGACAATGACTACACGTCGGTGCCAATGCGCTATAAATCATCGTCCAGTACAAGTCCTTACGAAAGCAATGGCGGCACTGGCATTGGGAGCGCCACTGGCGGCACAAGCGGATATTACAGCACATACAACCCCAAGCGACGTTCATCGTACACACTTAACGGCACATTGTCCAGTGGCGGCGGCGTCGGTGCAGGCGGCAGCAGT
This sequence comes from Phortica magna, assembly GCA_037044515.1. Taxonomy (NCBI): domain Eukaryota; kingdom Metazoa; phylum Arthropoda; class Insecta; order Diptera; family Drosophilidae; genus Phortica; species Phortica magna. The sequence goes on along the minus strand of JBAMBP010000775.1, from coordinate 404,269 downwards.
CTTGGCGCTGGCACAAGTCACATCGATGGTTATGCCACAGTCGGACGACGCGCCATACGTGCGTACGATCAGCGTACCATGTCGCTGCTGGAACCAACAACCAGTGGTACCGGCAGCACTTATCATCGACGCGATGGTCGCACACCTGTCCGAGACTACACATCGAGCATTTCCAGGTGCGTGCATTTGATCCTAAGGGATGCAACTATTTTCTAAACTCGGTTTATTTTGCCCTACAGATCCAACTCACGTTACCGCACCTCATCGGCCACGCGCAGCCCCACGAACATTTGATGTACAACACCACAGAACGGTTTCTGCATCTTCTGCTATTACTCCAAGCGTAAACGCAGCACGGGCGGCAGTGGCACTGGCAGTGGCAGCGGCGGTCATGCCAACTCGGCTTCCTCCATGATGACTACATCGACTACAGTCAGCGGTGCTAGTGCTAGTGCCAGTGCCACAGCCTCGTCGTCTGCATCTTCGTCGCGGGCAACCAGCAGCATCAAAAAGCTACAACAATGCCCCAGAATACAGCCGAACAACAAGTTCTAATTAGCAATACAAAACGTACAACATACTTCGTGTACAATTAGTCTTATTGGTAGTAATTATGAGCAATCTATATTCTGATTCATATTTTATATAGCAGAAATGTTCATTTTTACATACATACACGCATATAATTTTTGATATTTTTATATAGACACATTTGTTAGTGGATTAATAAAACAACATTTTTTTACACATACACAGACACAGACACATGCACACAGTTGCAATAATGCGATGTCATCAAGAACATCTTCTTTGTCGTCGTTAATATTTATTTCTTGTTGCAATTTATACGACGCCTTTCACCTATAAGAAGATGACGAACAAAACAAACATAAACATAAAAATGACAGAATTACAAACAATTCTCAAAATGATTGTGCCTTGGTTCCTTGAGCTAGTTACGAATATTTAATAATTATTATACAGGCAGTTAAATTTATTTATTTAAACTATTTATACATAATTAAGGTGCGTGATCGTGGAATTTGAACGTTTTTTATTTGATAATAATTTTAAGTTTCCTTTTTTTATTCTATTTGCTTTTAAACATTTAACTCGCAAAATAATTTGTTAGAATTTTTTGTTTTAACTTATTCTTTTGTAACAGCACTGATTGTTTAAACAAAACGAAATTATAATTTTTTATTTAGCGGCATGAATATTGATGTTATTGCAAAATAGTAGAAAATATTCACAAAATTTAAAGCGAATTTAAAATGCAAATTTGGCAACGAAAAATTTTACAAAAACAAAAAAATATCGAAAAAAGAAAATAGCTGAAATTTAAAATTTCATATTTGAAAATTACCAAAAATTGTTAACCAATTAAATTTGAAGTGTTACAAGAAAAATTAGTGTGTGAATTTGTAGTGTGAAAAAACCATGTTTAAATATGTTTAAAAAAATAAAATAATTGATTCTAGCGAAAAGATGTTTTTAGTCTGAGCAAATTTTAGATGCGCGAATAGAACTTTAAAGTGAAAATGAAATTAATTTTTAATAAACAAATCAAAAGCGAAATGATCTAATTTTTAGTAATTTTATTGAACTTATAGATTAAAAACAAAAATAAAATAATAATACAAAAAAAACTGTTAGTGATTAAAAAATAAAATGAAACAATAAAAATAAATTTTAATTGACAACAAATTATTCCAAAACAATCTTTTAACTTTAATGTGTAACGAGACTTTCGATAAAATTTGTTTGTTTTTTTAATATTTTAGACAAAACATTTGACGGAAAAAATACAATATTTAAAAATTAATAAAGATTAAGTACGCCGTAGGGTGTGGCAGAGCGCCAAACATGTTAGCTCTGCTTTTGTAATTTATATGTGGGCAAGAATGGCACATAGTAAGTCCATTTCCAACTAGAAATAGTAAAAAAAAAGTATTGAATACAAATAATAAAAACAATTAGTAAGAAAAGCTCACGTACCTTCTAATACTGTCCATGCCGCATGGGAAATCATAATCCGTGGCCGTGCCATCGTTGATATTATCATCGCCCAGAGGCATTTCATTGGCCCACTCGATAAGGCCACGTTCTTCGGGCGTGCCTACAAAGACAAAGACATTTCAGATTGAATTCCTTGACTAAAGTCCCTTAACGGGCAGGCTACAAACCAGGTATAATATTATCGAGCAGACAGCCAAGCAGGCCGCCAACCAAAATGGTTGTGCCCAGCAGCACGGATAGCGTTGAATCGACCGTTTCGTTGCCGGTATTTATGGAGCCCGGATGTTCCTGCATCCACTTGCATAGCACCATGGGAAAGAAAATCGATAAGCCGAGTATATAAAGATTACGCGCTGAACGCAAATCGATATATTGCAGCGTCGACAGGCCAAAGGCAATAATCATGCCGAACATAACACAGAAAATTCCGCCAACCACCGAGTCCGGTATGAGTATGAAGACGGCGCCAAATTTACCAATAACACCTTGCAGCAACATAATCAGCGCGGCCCACTGAATGACGCGACGCGAACCGATCTGAAAGTTTGCACATTGAACAGATTATTGATATACCCAAAAACATAGAAATCACTAACTCACTTTAGTTACGCCAATGGCGCCCACATTCTCACCAAAAGTATTTGTGCCATTGCCGGCGCCCCAAAGACCCGCAAGCACGGTGCCGAGACCCTCAGTGCCAATGCCACGATTAATGGCGTGCAATGGCGGTGAGTGTGCACCAGACATTTGCGATACGGTCGGATAGTAACTGAGTGACTCAACCGTGCAGGCCAAAACACCAGCGAGCATACCGAGCACGCCCGACAGCGTTACTGAGGGCCAACCAAATTGACCTGGATACGGTATATAGAACCAACGTGCATTGGTCAGCACATTCAAACGTACATCGGTGCGTGAGGGATGACCTTTCTCGAAGACGTCCGTCGCAGTGAGTATGCCGCATAGACCCCACATTATGATAATTGTCAATAGAACGGGAAAGAGGCGAAACAATTGAAATTGCCGCACCTCAATGCCATGTCCTTTGCGATAGGCTAACACCGGCACCGAGACATTCGACATAATCTGCGAGAAGAGCGTCAACATGCCCGTCGTGCTGGAAATGGATAGTTTTTGAATTTGCAGTTCTTCAAGTGCCCAAGCCAACTCACCCAACAGCAATGCCCCAGTGCTTGGACGCCGTTGCAGCAGCATGCTCAAATAGCGTTAAGCCCACCAGCGATACGGTCGGCACAATCGTCAGCGGCGTCACATAACGCAATATCTTGCCCACTAAGCCCGTGTAACCGAGTATTACTTGCACCATGGCCGATACGGCAATGGCGCCGGACAGTTCACGCATGCGCACCTGCCACAGCTCTTGACGCGTGTCCTCGTCCATGGCATCCATTACCTCTTGAGCCGGACATTTCCATTGAGGCAGTGCGAGTATAGCCAATGTAGGTACCAGAAACGATATTGTGCCACCCTGGACGATGGGCAAACGAACGCCCCACGTTGCCTGGAAATATGTAACTATGCCCGTAACAAAGATCATCGTCGAGATGATAATGCCACGATTCGGATCCTCATCGGACATACAGAGCGCGGGCGTCAGTATAAAGGGTATCGACACAATTGCGCCAATCATGGTCAAATAATGTTGAAAAGCAAGAAAAATACTGAGATACCATGGCGGATTATCATTGATGGCATATAATAATTGTGGCTTTGTTTTCTCTGGCTTCGTTATGCCATTTGTGGGTGTTACTGTTGCCGGCTGCTGAGAATGTGACTCTGTCTGTGGGGGCGTGGCAGTGTTAAGCGTCTGTTGTCTGCTTCCGCCGTCGACGTTGCTATCCTGTAATTGATTGTTTGTTTATCAGTAATTAAGTTGTTGGTTGGTTAACGAATTAGCGCCGTCGCACAGTGGGGTCTTTTGACTTTTCTTGTTGCATTAAAATTTATTTAAAATACATAATATGTTTTTAAAGTTGGAGTTTGTTGCCGCCTAGTAATTTTTTCATTTTATTTAATGATCAACTTTGTTTAAATAAATTTTATTACTTTGTTAAATCATTGTTCGGAACCGGCGATATCGGATCACTGGAACTGGTAGTCACCAAGCAAAAAGTTCCGATTTCTTTATAAGTAATGTTTTCCTAGTCTGGAAAATTTCCTGTTAGACGCGTATAATTATTATTTTATCCAAAGCGTTCATGAAAGTTTTTAATTTTGCCGCTTGTTTCGGCCAAAGGCCCCACTATGCGTCGGTAATGTTCGCTTCGGGCAGGTTTATTTATCATTAACTTGTTAGAAACATAACATAAACTGTCCACAGTTAATTAAATGGCACAAAATACCGCCATGGGCGTGCAATTCATCGTTATTTGTTGCTTATGTATGCAAATTTCTATTTACTTAAGGTAGTCAACTAAAAAATAACTTATTGCAAATTTAATCAAAACTAACTTGGTATAAATTTTAATCTTAAAAAATAAATTATTCGATGAATTCATTAAAAATGTGAGTTTGTTAAAAATATGTACTTGTGTAAATGAAGGTGTTAAACTCATCAGTTGCCGACTGCCTCATACCCTCTACATGATTATTGGTATGAGAATGCCGGGTTGGAGGCGGCGTAGAATTTAGCGTTACATTATTGCATCGATGTAAATAAATCTCACACACACATTCGCACTCAAACGTTTTTCTTGCTTGACCAATCTTCAAAGAGAGCAAATACAAAAACAAATGAATTACACTGATGCTGTGCTATTTCACTCTAACCACCTGTGTTCAACAAAGAAAATACCGTTGCACACTTTCATTTGCTTGTGTTGTCACACATCAAGTCTTGTGAGTTCAAGGCGTTAGACCTTATTGGAACATGCAAAAAACGTTTTTTTTTTCATTTTTTCCTTGCCACACAATAAAATAATTCACCCCAAATGTTTCTCCACATGAAAGATATGTATTTAAAGAAGAATTAAAAAATATTTTATTTTAAAATATTTAAAAATCAGTGTGCTATAGTAATTCTCGTAGAGGTCTAAATGAAAAAAGTGTTGCGGTGATCACTCTTGTTCGTCACTGGATCATTGGAATTGAGTAAATAAAAGAAGATCTACAGATAATTCCATAAAGCTCCGGTTGAACAAAGGGATTTGAAAAATTTTAATTTTGACAAAATGGCGGATGATCAAACTCAAAATTATGTATGTATGTTGCCACAACTTTACTCACAATTTCGGCCTAACCCCTTAAAACATAACATCATTGTTTTTTTTTCTCATATTCTTAAGGCCAATATTGTTATTGAAGGGTCTAAGTAAAAGTAATAAAAGCCAAACCTAAAACTGATCTATAAATATACCTGTATAAATACTTTTTATGGCTGTTAACAACCCATGCACAAACTATCATTACCCTTCGAAGATTAGGTGCATTGTATAAGCACGCAGGAGGCGGAGTTACGGCAACACAATTGTATAATTATTTGTATGTATTAATTATTTACGTTTTATAATTTTATTTGAATTCATTAACATAAATTAATATATATTTAAGAGTTTTTATTAATAATCTTTTTTTTACAGTTCGTTTGTTCTCGCCTTATTCTGAGAACGCTTTTATTCACCGCAAAAAAATCGCTGATGCTGCTTATTGCTAGCACTAGTCGTTTTCCAATTGGAAATTCAATCGTGATGAATTATTGCGGCTGACAGTCAATTATATATGTATACACGACTAACAACTTACAAAAGATGAATTGAATGTATGTATTAGAATTCTTGATTCTGGATTTGCAATAATAATTAAGCAATAAATTAAATGACATTAAAGTGTGAGTGCGATGTTTAGTGCAGACATCTCGTTGAGACATTTAGTAAATTGCATTCTGATATGAAATGTTGATATCTTGTCACTACAAAAATGTGACAAATTATCGTAAAACAATGGCGATTGTTTGCGTTTTGATTGATGCCTGATTCTAACATATGCAGCATTAAACGGTGTTAATATCGTTTTAATTTGCATTGACATAAAACCAACAAATCGCAAGGAATGAAAATCGCGCATTGCAAATAAGAATCGCACGAAAAAAAACGCGCGAAAAACGCACTTAAAACGCTTGAAGCTGTCAAGGAAAGAAAACAAAAAGAAAACGAACTCTGAAAATGGTTTAAAATGTTTTATCGCTTTTGTTTTAAAATAAATTATAATCAAGTAAAATTTTCATTTACCAAACAATTTGCACAATTAACTACTAATTGTATTAGTAGTTAAACCCAAGAACACTTCAGTTTTCCCAAACTCATTAGAAATAATATAACATTTTGCAAATTGTCAATGTGCATGCCTTAACCCACTAGAGGCAAACGTACCCAATTTAAGACACCTTTTGAAATACATAAAGTCATTTAAATTTTCCAACTATTTCAATGAAGTCCTTTTTTATCAGAATGAAAATAATTAAAATAGGCACAGAAATACAAAAAAATATTCATACATATTTATGAAACAAACACAAAATAATTTGGCTACCATATTGTAAATCACATCGCATGGGTTAAGTAGAATAAGAGCAATTGAGCGATCGTAAAATCAACAATCAAAACATTTAATTATATAAAAACGAACAATATGTACTAATTTGATGAATATTTAACACTTAATAATTTGAAATTCAATTCAAATAATTCTTACAGCAAAACCATCCAACACTTTGATGCTTTTCAACTCCATATTATATTTTTTATATATTTTGTTGCTTTTCACTTTTTATTTATGTGTTATCGCGATTGTATGAGCTTTATTGGGCCCAGCCTTTATAACGGCATTTATTGTATCCTCGCGTTTGGCACTTCTCTAAACTCTAATAAACTTTTTTTGTTACTTATCTCCCAATATGTTATGCGCAGCCTTTTCTTTGTAGGACCACCGCACGCGCTGAGGTCTCGACGCGAAATAAAAGTTGAAAGAAAAAATAAAATCAAAATTGTATTTCAATTCGCAGCACTTTCAATTCTATTCAGCTTTTAATTAATTATCACACTCGGTTAACTTTTGTTGAGCTTCCTTCTGTCTCTCAAGCAGATGAAGGTTCTGCTTTTGTGTGTGTGTTTCTTCTCTGATCGCTGCACTGTTGTTGTTGTTGTTGTTGTATTGAATGCTTCTTATATACAATTTACAAAGAAAGAATAATTTCCTAGCGTTTGGGCTTTTCAAATCAATTGAATGATTTATGAGAGAATGCGGGAGAGTGGATTGCGTTCAAATATATATAAAATGTACATATACATATTTGTAATTACATATACTCGTAGTCAAAGAATTATGCGCCTGTATAAGTGAACAAGTGTCTAGCTTTTAGATATGCTGATTGATAATATTTGATAAAAAAACCATCGTATAATTTTTATCGTGTGCGACTTTATTAGACGTTAAATTCCTGCTAATAAAGATAATCACGAGAAAATACGATCTTTGACTGATTACAATTTACAGTAGTATTTGACAAGACGCGCCTGTGAACGATGCTTGTTTTACAATTTTGCACAATATGAAAATCATGCCTTGAACTTGCTTCACTTTAATTTTATACTTGCAAATTACTTCTGCTGAAAAGTGAAAGCAATTTGCATACTCGTTTTTATGTAGTTTATATTATTATTATTATAGTTTATTAGATTTTTATTATATTTCTTTTTATTGTTCATTATTCAAACAGTAAAAGATAATTTTTTGTGGTGGTTGTGGTGGTGGTGGTACATCAATTGTTAGAATATTGTGTTTGGAATAATATAACCATCTTAAACATGGGTTTGATTTTAACTAGTTTTCACATATTGTTGCCGTAATGGAAAAAGAAAAATTAAATTAAATAAAATTACTTTTGCCGCTCGATGTGTGTTGTTTCGCATTCATCTTATACAAGATGTCACAATTAATTTTTGCGGTGTGGATAGTAATTAATGTTGCTCTTTGTTTTGTTGTTTTTGTCTTCTACTTAAGAATCCCATCTCAATTTTCAGTTTTATTTTGTTTACCATTTTTCTACCAATTTTAAGTAAAGCACAAATATTAAAGTCACCAGTCCTTAGCAGTCTCTCGGATCTCGTCAGCTTGGGTACGCTATTCAGGCGCTCTTCTTATGCGTCGTCCATGCATCGTGCTCATTTCCATTGTTGTCGTTGTCCAAAGATGTAATTTGACCTTCTTGTTCTTCGCCTGTTGGCGATGGCACGTCTTCATTGCTGGTAGTATCATCCACAGACATTGCTTCTTTGTCTTGTGTTTGTTCTTCTTTTGGTTTTGGTGTTTCAGGTGTAAAATCCTTAAAGACATCGACCATCATGCACAGTGGCGTTGAAGTTGCCGCTTCACCGCTATAACTGCTGCTGCTGCTTGTTGCATTCGCCAGTTGCGCTTCTTCTCTTGTTGTCGCCACATTGGTTGTTGCCAGTGTTGATGTTGTATTTGTGGCAACATCATTCATGGCTGGTAATGTAACAACCGGATTAAAAGGTGTTTCAAGATCCTCTAGACCCTCTGGCACTTTCAGCTTGGACAATTCCTCACGCAAATGGCGATAATGACGACGTAAGACCATGGAGTTAAATGATATGGTGCGACTATTGCGCTCACTGAACTGCGGTTTGCTCAACTCTTCAATCCAGTTCTCAATTTGAGCACAGATCTCGTTTCGCTTTAACCAGAAGTGTGTGTGTATAACCTGTTAAGATGTTCAGAGTTTTAACATAAAAAAGTTATTCTATGAAAATTTATTTATTACTTACATCCTTAAAGCATGCACTTGGATTACGTATCTGTTCGAGCATGGCCCAACGAACACAAGCTTGATAAATGTTGCTATTATACTCGCGCGACGAATGTGTGCCACTTGGCGTTCCACGACTTCGTTCAAAGCCCGGTTCATTGAAATATGGTTCCGGCACAAGTATAAGCGATTGTATTGAGACCAAAACTTGTAGGAAACTGGATGTTTGTGCGTTCCATTTCTCTTCAGGACGACCATGCCATGTATTAAGTACGGATAAGCAGACTTTTCCATCATTATACAAATTCGGATTGAAGCGTACCGAATGGCGGCCAGTCGTCTCCAAATTGATTAACATTGGCAAATTTGGGTAGTCTGGAGGAAAGAAGACATCAAATTCGAAGCACCCATTAGCATAGGGTGTGTCAGCTGGACCTGTAATGAGTACCTGAAATCAAGACAAACAAAAAAATTTCACGAAAAGTCAATGAAGAATGTTAAGAATTTTACGCACTTTCATTATATCCAATCTATCGGTATCACAGCGCACAAATACGGAACTACTGTACGACAAAGGCAAGCTGGTCGATAATGTGACCGCCTCCTGTGCCAAACGCTTGACCCGCGATGGATGATAACGATCACCCGCGAGCCGAACCATTTTTTCAAAATGATGAGATATGACAAAACGGAAACCATTATTATCTGACTCGACAATCATGTCGGACGTATCGAATTGCATTTTCTTCATAACGTCAAGATACCGTTGCTCAATGGACTTCACTTGAGTCTCGTATTCCAAATTAGCAATAGGGTGACCATCCACATCCATTTGGTCCTGATGATTTTTCATTTCAATACTGCTCGTCTTTTGTACCAACAAAGTTGTCTCCTGAATGTCGGGTATGAGCAGCGCAAGGCCCTCGTCGTCACCATCATCAATATTAACAGTTACCTGCTGCGTTTGTCCTTTAATATTTGATTTCTTATTGACTCTACAAACAAAAATGAATGGCAAACTTTTAATAACATGTTAACGTACGTGACACCACTTGAAGATACTTACTTTAAACGTTTGGCATAGGTATCCACACAGGTCTTCATGTTGCTCAATAATTCCGCAATCGATGGCGAGTGTTCACCTGAACCGTGACCGGGCTGCAGTAGTGAAACTAATTGCTGTGACAGCGACAGTGCGCGTAAAAGTTGAAGAATGGCACGATAAAGCGGAATGTGTCTGGTTATGTCAAGCACGGAATCATTTCGCAGATAGGAACTAAGGGCCGGTATGAGGCAAGATTGCGTTAACAGATTTTGGAAGGCGGACGGCAATTCGCCAATTACATCGTTAATCTCATGATAGGCCAAAATCTCATCGCACTGTAAAGCAGCAGGTATACGATCACCGGGATTGATATAACTGGAAAGCACTTGAAGCAAAACAGTCACATGCTCCTCTTCGCTCTTTTGACGCAACAAAGCTTGTTCAACGTTCCAGGATTGTGTCGTTGAGCCGGTACCGAAACCAGTGCCCTTCGCCCAATACATATGGCTTTTGTCATCGGATGTCGTCATAGCACAATCATCGACGGCAGACTTAATGCCGCTAGAAGGCAACTGTCGATACATACAAGGGTTACTTTTGGAAAAAAAAGTTTAAGTTGTAAGCAACTTACTTCATTTTGAGGACTGGCAATTTGATAGCTTTGTGACTGATGTGTAAAAATAGCCAAACAATTGAGTACCAAGTGCATGGCGCCGACATCAATAACTACACGCCTCAACAGCATACCGTCATCTGTGGTTAACGGCGAACTGTCTAACAATTGACGAAAGACTTCAAACGGCAACGTTGGCAAAGTCGGTGCCAGTGAAAGACTATATATGTCATCTATAAGAAAAACGAAAATTTATCATAGATATTTATCAAAATAATAAAGCAAATGTCCACTTACTCCCTTCACCGTCACCGGTGACTCCCAGCACAAGCCGCAACAAACACTGTGCACGCAACTTGTCCCTTAGAAGTACATCCGAATATGAAGGCAACCTCAAGAAAAGCCCAAATGCAGCTAAAGAATGCTGAGGCACGGAACTAAAGGTGGCATGCTTTGCACCATGATCTGAAATGGGATCTTCAAGATCTTCGTATATATCGTCATTTGGCTCGAGTTTAACCCAATCATTAAGCGGGGGACTTTTCTCTTTGTCACTAACGGTTGCCGTCGTTTTACGTACGCTGAGCTCCGGATAAACCGTTGGCAAGTAGTGCGCCAGTAATGAAAGACCCCCACGGCTTGAAAAGCGCTGCAATGGCGATGGCAAAGGCTCCGTGCATGCTGCTTTTAACAGTTTGGTATCGCTAACGCAACTTTCATCACCATTTGAATTTTGTACGTGAATTAAGTCGAGACAGAGACACGGTGTAGACAAAGAGTGTCCTGCTTTATGCAATGACGACAATACTTGCGATATCGTGGCATCACTTGTTAGCAATATTTCAGCGCAATCGGGATGCACGAGCTGTGCGTGGCGTGTCATGTTGGTGGCGCTTGTCTGGGTTAAGAATTCCTCAACGCTGAAGAGTTCTACACAACGAAAAATTCTGTTAAAAACATCACAGTCGTACGAATTAATCATTACTTACTTGGTATGTAGGAGAAAATTTCTTTGTCTTTATTTGCAGCCGCTTGATTTTTAACATCCTTTATGCGTTTATCTTTCGCTGTAACGCCAGCAGCAACACTCAAACAATCCATGCCGTACCACACAACGCATGTTTTTTCATTGTCTACCATCAAATCGTTATTTTTGCTTGTGGTTACCACATTCGATGTGCTTGCCGCTGCTGGCACAGATTCAGTGGTTCGCGAAGTTTCTGTTTGTGATGTAGATGGAATATTACAATAAGCTGTAATTCACATTACACAAGTGTACAGACAACCAAAAAAAAAAAAAAAAAAACAAATTAGAAATTAATAAAAAAAAGAAATAAATATGATTGCAACTTAATATAAGTCAAAAAAGGAGTCAAAATATGCTTACCCGAAACGCAATTCTGTAAAATATCCTGGCATTTCGTGTTAGTCGAAACCATAAAAAGCAAATGATGTGCATTAATGCGCTTAGAAGGATGGTGGTTGGCCAATGCCATTGAAATAGTGCTGCTGCTAGTATTTGTGGCATTTGACATGGCAGCTGCATTTATTGCCGCTGGAGACGTGTCCTTCTTTTGCAACGACTGTTTGCTGCGCACTGACACCAAAATTCTTTCATTTTCCAGCAAGAGTTGTAGCACAACTTGACGTGTAAAACCAGAAATTGTCAATTTGCCCGTGGATGGCAACGGATTTCGTATAACTGAAATCAACAGTGTCGTCATAGTGTCCTGATTCTTTGGATGACAAGCAGTAATGCATGTAAAGAAGTTAATAGTGGCACGTTCCATTCGTATAAAAGTACGCTGCAAAGGCTCAGAGCCAGCAAACTCAATTGGTCGAATATTACACAGAAGTTCCAGTAATGGTTTCCAGAAGATTGAACCTTGCTGTGTACCCAACCAATCACGCATTGGACCTTCGGTACAACAATCCGAAAAGAAGTCCAATATCTTTGGCACATGTATGCATTTCAACAAGGGTAAATTCGAATTTGTAGCTGTTTCATCTGTATGAATCGCTTTGTCAGCATCCGTTAAACAGTTGCTATGCTGGTTTGATTGTTCATGCACATTATCTGTTGACATGCTTACGCTCGCATCTACAACACGTAACGATTCGCGCTGTTGCTCACCGGGCAAAAGAGAGTGACAATATTCATAGAGCGCATGTGCCAAAAGCTTTGGTAAACCAGAATCGATAAGTTGATACACCGCCGATGGTGATTGACATGCCATTGCTAATGTTGGCAGATAATTTGGACGCTGCAGTAATGTTGTAAGATTGTCAGTTGCCACATTGGCAAACCATTCGCTGCCACTCTGTTCTTTGCTGTCATCCGTCAGTGCATTTGTTTGCATCGAGTCCATTGTTGTCTCCTGAAGTCTTACATTGACTTTGTGTAGCAAATGATTGAACAGTTCTGGCTTGATGTAGCACAAAGCACAGAGCAATGAATCAAAGGCAATTTTCAATGGCTCCTCGCTCTCTAACGTATCAATCCAAAGCATACAGGTCTCAAAGAGATCAAGTGTTACCAATTCGTTCAAATTTAGCAATTGATTATTGCTATGCACATGCCACAAAATGGAGGCAATGACTTTAACGAAGCCACTTTGCGGATTATTACAACGCGCCTGTTTGCTGTAGTTGTCATGTAATTTGGAAACCCACTCAAGTAATACATGAAGTTTGTCCATCATGTACGCATCATGGCTAATAGACAATTCGTAAATCATATCGCAAATGGCCTCATTTGAGAGCTTAAAGACTGTAAAGTAACAAGAAAATGTTTTAACATATCTAATTCAGTTCATGTTTAATTCAATGAACTTACTTTGCGGCGTCGTGTTCCAAAGAAGAATACGCAATAGTTGAAGACTCAGCTCACGATTGTAAGCTCCCAACTTGAGCAAAATTGTCTCAAGATGTTGTTGTGCCGAATTCGGGATCATGGGCATTATGTTCATTAACGAGCAGCATGCTTCGAGAAAACCGGGATAGGAAGCAGATGCACCAATGACATCAGCTGCCAGTTTTGAGTCCGGCTGTACAGCAGCTGCATTAAAGCAACGCGACAAAATCCGTACCCAGCCAATGCTCGTCTTTGCAAATGTATCATCGTCATGCATTATTTCTGTGCCAGGATAATTTGAACCACCCGGTCCAGCCATGACTTGATTGCCTTGCGAGGTGAGTGTCTGTGTTTTGTTTGAGAATATCGTTTGACCAAGCACAGCAATTTGAGTTAGTCCAATATTGGAACTGTCTTTGGGTCTGTGTATGACATAAAATGTTATAAAAAATACTAACACAAAAAGAAATGTTTAAATTAGGTACCGATAAAGACGTAATACAATGCTCGTTGCAATCTCAGCGTTGGCTAATTTTAAACGTATGCAAGTTAAGCCGGTTGTAGTCATAGGTGGTCCCACGGGAATTGCGCAAAGACCATAATCTCGTGAAATCTCTAAAGCAACCGCTGAGGGGCACGAAGCTAAGCTCGGTGCATGCGGATGCAATTGCACTTCTTTTAGCAGTACCGCTGTGGGGAGAGTTATCGTCAGATCGACATGCGATTCATTCGGATAGAACATATAACTCCAAGCTGGCGTACGCGGTCGTCGATGTGGTGCACTCGGATTTGATATTAAAATTTCAGCTGATTGTGCTGTATCATTTTCAGAGCTAATACTGCAGAAAGGTGCAAAATTGATCATGCCATCATGTTGAGTACGTGGCGGTGGCGCAGCTGGCGCCGTGGCTGTCTTTGTCTTACAATTCCCATTGCCATTAGTTGTTGTATTGAGCTTTAGTTTTGTGTTTTTCGTCATGTGCTGCATAATCAATGAAATCTAAAGGAAAGAAAAAAGTGTTTTTTTTTTGACTTACAAACCCACAATGAATTTTACTTACCAATCCTGGCTGCACATTGACAAGTATTTTATTGAGTTTTACCAGATTTTGACAAATAATCTGTATGCCGCCTAACTGTGTGAAGATTTGTACAGCAGGCGTTACTTCTAGAACTTTTGATATGTACCACAGGAATGGCTCTGAAAGCTGCAAACGCGGCAGCATGTTACGTTGTATTGTACCTGTGTAGCAATTGTCATCAATTAATATTGTTGATTGTTGCAGTGCAACTCTACTCACTTGTCTCTAAGTACTGACAAATGGGCGCAACTATCAGTCGAGGATTTGAAGCTCGATCGCACAACGTTATTAACATATTGAACACAGCATCGGCGGTTGTTTGTGGCTCATCTAGCAAAAATGAGGCATCAGTTGGTTTCACCTGATAAAAACTTGCTGAAGAGAGCAGTGAGAACGAACAACTCGAGCATTGTGATAATGAGCCCAGCAAACGTTTCATAGTTGGAAAATGTCGCAACACTGAAAAAATATACAAGGTCTTAAAAATCAAACGCTCGTATATATTATTGCAATTACACTTACCAGTATCGGCAATACAAGGCACTTTTGGGCGATGTACTTCAGTATTCTGTTGCTCGGCTTTGGTTTCGTCGGTTTGACTTTGGCTGGACAATTCCTCCTCTTCTGGTATTGGTACCTCCTGTAGTATTAAGTGATACATTTAATATTTTACTTTGTGTAATACACAACTGGCTAAACTTACACTTGGTTGTCTTGGAAGTTCGGTTTGCAACAGCGATGAAGATAACTTTAACAGATTTATTGTGAGTGAATTGTCTGAGATTGACGTTGATTGCTTGGAATTCTCGGAACCCAACACATTTGCAAAAAGCGTGCTAAACGCATTCGATGTGTTATTATCAGCGGTGCGTTGACATTGCAATTTATCGCCATTTGAAATATTATTGTAAACCAAAAATGCTAAAAGCAGAATATTTGGATTAGTTATAACAAACATACACATGTACTAATTAACTTACAAACACTCTCAATAATATTAAGCGAAACATTCAAGTCGCTTTTGTCATTCGGCATTACCAGTAAATCGCGAAGCAATTGACTTTGGGCATCAATTGGACCCTGCTGATTGCTGATAGCACCGCCCGGCTGTACCAATTGCAATATAACATGCAAAAGGATGTCCTTCAACTTACGTTTGCACGCTATGACGCCATCAGTGGACTCGCCTTTCTTGTGTAACCAAAGCAGCAGGTCATGTAAGTGCCGGCAAATGGTCGGTCCAGCCTGTAAATTTAACTTTAAGAAAAAACTAATAATCGTTAATTCAATTTCACTTACGCAACGATTACTAATAATCGACGAACTCATTCCATAACCAGAAAAAAAGCGCAACAACATTTTTTCAAAGTTCTCATCGTTAATAATGACCTCATCGATGCGTGTGCAATCCGATTCGTCATCACTAAGCGATTGTGAGTTACATGCCAAAAAGAGACATTGGAAGCCCAGGCACCATGTGCGCAGTTTGATATCATTATGCCAGGCTAAGGCCAATAGTAGACCTTGGACGGCATTAGCGCCAAACGGTATCTTTGGCACATCGTTTTGCGAAATGCCCGTATTAAACGGTTTGTCTGAAAGTTCGCCATTCAATGTCAACCACATGTGCAACACCTGTTCAAGATGCACCCATGTATCTTCGAAATGCAAATCACCAAAAATGCAATCAAACACGTTTTTAAACATTTTGTAAGTATTCAGGCCCGAATTATATTCCGGCCCAGACCAGATTGATGTAATATATTCTGGCCAAACTGTCGATTCCGGGGGCGTTGAAACAAATTCATTTGTAAGTATCTGGGGCAATGATGAATACAAATCCAATGAAGATGAGTTCGTCAAACGACGGAGTTGTGTCTCAATATTAAACTCCAAGCCAACATCTAATCTTGCATCCATTGCCACCGATATCGATTTGCAGAAAAAATTAAACGTGTTCTTACTGAGCGCGTTAGTCTCTTTCTTTGTTGGTGGTTTCGTACGTTCGATCATATCGATGTCATTCAGTATGTCATCGAATTCAGTGTCCTCACATTCAATGAGCGACGGCAAATAATTGTATTTAACTGATAAGAAATGAGTACGAAAGAATTGGCCATTAATTTAAAAGATTTGACACTTGTTTTAATACGCCTAAAGACATAAAAGTTAAATGAGGAAAATGTGTTTACCATCCTGATACAGTTCACTGTTGGATGTCTGCATTGAAGGTATGGACTGTGCAATGTACGCTAGAAAAATATAGAACATACTCATTTTGAGTTTAAGCAACAGGCAATAATTTAGCTAAGCAGCCTACTTAAATGCATACACTAGTAAAATAATAAGCCATTTAAAACAAAAAAAAATGAGTCAGAACATTGGTTTGGTAAACTCACTTGTATACTCTGATATGAAATCCTTTACTTCTTGTACGCCATCTATGGGACGTGCACTGTCATTAGTCGGAGTTGCATCACTGTCCTTAAACTGTTTGTCTGCATCGAGTAAGTCCTGTTAACAATGTTAAATACAAATTTAATAAAATAAAAAGTCAGTTGTATATAAAATGAACGCACCTGCAGCAAACATGTTATGGCATGCACTGCCCAGGGCTGTTGTTGATCGTTCCAAACGGCCAATCGAATCAACTGCTCTAATTGCGCGGTGGTAACAACCTTAGATAACTGAACAGCCGGTCGACAGGCGGCAACCAAGCGTGCAATTACTTTGCACGTAAGCAAAAACTGATCCATGTTGCAGGTAAAGTCCATTTCCAGCAGCAAAGCGATTAAACTGCGTATGACAATCAATATATTATTAAGCCGTAGTGTTTTTAGTCCTTTGTCAAAGTTGTTTTCTGGCTCTTGTGGTGTATCCCTGGTTACTTTGGGCGTATTATTGCTGGGTTTAGTGGTCGTCTTTGCACCACTCGGCTTTGGCTTGCCAGAGAGTTCCATAAATATGCCCGGATGCTATAATACGAATTGTTTAGGACTACTGAACAAAAAAAAAAATTCTCTATATTTAAATTCACCTCATTCTGTAGCATATAAATCTTTTTGCCCCAATCTGCGTACGGCTGCATGCCATATTTGTTCTGTTGAATAATACGCTTTTTGAAGCAACGCAATTGTTTGCCCGACTGTGTACCGCTTGGGCGTGATTTAGTAAAGTCACTTTCACAGCTCATGAAATCCCAACGTGTTGCCGCTAAATGAAAAACATTGATTACTAAACACACAATTTTTGTTTTCAACATACATTTATCCTTGCGTTCGTTACTGTCATCTAGGCAAACAGATAAGAACATAAGCAACCATGTAATCAATTGAAGATCCGACGAGTTGCCAAACACTATTCCCATATTAATGCCATCGACTGTGCCGACCAAATTTTCTATATTGCCTTGATAGCGTGTTGAAATGGGAGCAAGATTACGGACCAAAGTTTTTAAAACTGCATCTATTACAATTGAACGGCATGTACCCATCGCAATGCTACGTCGTCCAAGGTAAGTGAGCAGAAAAAAAATGCTAAAAGGAGAAACAAAAGTTATTATTTTCTGTTTTGTATCATCTCTATTTGATACTAACCGATCCTGTGGAAAAACTTTACAATTTTGCGATGAGAACAAATTGCAAAATATATCTGCAAGAAAATCACCCCACCAAGTCTGAAAACAGCACATGCGTACCAGCAATGAGCATGTAGCCAGTTGAATATGCGCATCGCCATGTACAACCAGTGAATCAAATAGCATGTTGGCCACATCTACGGTAAAGAGAGTGTGCACGGGTAAAATGTTCTATGTGGGGAAAGAATTTATATTACACCAAGTGCTATCAATTTATCGTAACTTCAATTACCTTAATGCCATATTCAATAGAGAAATGCAACAAAATTTCGACCATGCTCAAGCTGAGCACACGTAATTTATCGCGTGAAGCTAATTGTAATGCTTTGGCTACTGGCATGGTGACAATACGTGTCGTTGATTCCAACGAACCCTCCAAACGAGTAATAACATTTCGTATGACATTAATTTGATACTGCAACATTATGCACTCCTCATAGATAGTCACAATTTTATTACTATCTAGACCGCTGGCTTCTTCGTCACGCTGCTTGTTAATGAACGCTTGCATGTGTGCTACATTCGATAGCTCACAGTTTAGTATGGGCGTTAGCAGTTCCATAAGTTTGCAGCTGGCCAGGCTATAACGGCAGTGTACATCCTCGTACAGCGAATTAAGAGCTTTGATTTGTGTTTGTATGTTATGTGGGACATGTTTAATGCAGCGCATTACAGGATCACCATAGCCATCGTGTTCCAACACAATCGGATGTCCAAAAAATGATCCTAATGGTATTTTACATTTTGTCGACGACATGCCAATTCGTCCAACGATTGTTATCTTCATGAAGCGACATATTGGTGCGGGCTGCAAATCGCTCAAAACTAGCGTCTTACAGCCAATGTCAGATGAGACGACTAAGCGCAGTCCATCAGTATCTTCTTCAAAACACCAGATGTCAATATATAATGATGTCAAGTCATCACAAGCAGGTATAACTAGATCCGTGAGCAATATCGGTGTACCAAAGTCCAAAACAACATAACTGCGTGCACCCGAATGCATACGATCGATGACAATGATTTGTTTTGGTGGGGGCGTCAATAGTTTGTGCCATGCAAATGCATGATTTGTAGAGTTATTTACGCTATCCATTGCCTCATTGAAGCGCTTTTGCTGAGTATTCTCTTGTTCTTTACTGTCGCTAAGCGCTTTTTGGGCTTTAACAGTCGTGTCACTTTCCACCTCATCATTAATCATTGGTTCTACATCGCTACTCTTAGCAGGATCGGCAATTTTATTAATCAAATCATTAAGCAAACAAAACTCCTTGGTAATAGCTTTCTCCTCCATCTCCAGTTGATTCTCTATTGAATCGTAAGAGATAACTTTTGTCATTATTTTTTACTATAACTGTAATCCATTAACATCAACTTACTTGGTAAACCGTTTGGCTTGAAACCATTTGTAGTCTCATTGCCTAATTTTCCGCTTGATTTTGTTTTAATTTGTTCAACAATATTTTGTACTCCACTTACTATATCGCTTATCTAAAATATTAAGAACTCTTATGTAGCACATTTTATTAAAACCAAATTTATGTTATATATTTACCAGTTCCTCGTCTTTGTCCTTTGGCAGTTCAACCGAATTTGGATGCATTGTCATTATATCATCTATAAGTATGTTTGATGTGCCATTAATTGCTACATTGTCCATGTTGTCAAGGCGAGTTGCATCGGAGGTGTGCACACAGGTGAAATGCAATTGCACAACTTCAAGTAGTCCACGCAATTGATTACTAACACTCTTGCCCCGTATTAAATGTGGAAACGTACGAAAATCTACGCCATCTAAATTAAAAAGCAGAAAATAAACGAGCATTTCACCAAATATAATTCAAAATTCCAACATACCAACAGAACTTAGTCGTTTGATATCCAAGCCGGTAACGGGTGCAATAACTGCACTATTCCGTATAACATTGGTCAGTGCTGCCGGATTGTTTAAACCGTTTCTATTAATATTCGGAAAATCGTAATCAAAAATTTCAGGTTCAAACGGAAAGCCATAAAGACCAAATCGTGTCCCTAACAATGCACAATATGGATCACTTCGATTGGTCATTTCTTTAGAGATATCGGTCAAAAGCTTTATGCATAGTTCTGATATATTATTATGCGACTCAGCTGTAGAAGTGGCACAAGCCAACAACGAATACCAACGCACAACCCCACCTGATTTGGCGAGTGGCATTTCATTAAACGTTTTGGCAACGGCATCTTTTATGGTACCATCCAATGTTGAATGTCTTTGCAATTCAACGGGCAAATTTGAAATTCCTCTGTAAAAATAATTATATTTAAATAAATGTACAATTTTCGCTCAAACTCAAACTCAAACAAATGAATGGACTTACTCTGTCAATATTAAGACCAATTTAACACACTTGTGAGCCATCGAACGTTCGCTATGAATAATGCAGTATCGGATTGTATCCTCGATATACTTTTCGGCAATGCAAATGCACTCAAATTGCTGGGCCAACAAATCGTTCATATTGGCAGCTGTTGTTTTGTTAATCTGATCTTTAATACGTTCCGATTTCGGTGAACGAAAACGATTTAAGCGTATAAAGTAAATCCACACCAATATATCGAGCGCCATATTTTTAGCTAATGTCGTAGATTCAAAGCTACTAACAATTTTGAATAAATTCTCAATCAATATGTTGCTCTCCAACATAGCAATGCGTTGGAAACGACCGTTCGCTATGCGATTTTGGGTCTTTACACCACGCACTGAGATCGAAATTTCATGTAACCAATCACATCCTTAAACGATTTCAAAAAGAGAGAAGAAACACAATTACAATTAGTCAAGTGGATTAAATGGTAAGATAACAACAAAAATGGAATGAACTTATGAGAATGCATACCTATATAACAATTAATACGTGTTTTTTTCCCTAAGGGAAGCAAATTCGGATAGTTTAAGTTGAAAGATGTGTTTGCATTGATGCCTGAAGTGGTTGTAAGATTGGATTCAATTTTATGTAAAATAGTTTCAAGGCGGTGTGAGCGAGGTAGGGCAAGGCCTTTACGTACAGGAACTGAAATTTTGTACAAATTTTAATGGAAAACAATGAAAAAAAAAAAAAAGAAATCAAAATAAAAGCAATGATGGATGATAGTTTCGAGAGCGCATGCAACAAGTAGTATATTTTCAACATATGTTACGCTCGCATACCTCGCGTTTTGTTTTGACCATCCTTTGATGGACCCGAAACAGTCTTGATGTGAAGTAAAAAATTTCGTGTGCGGGTTTTAAATAATTTGGGTGATGTAAGCGTCGCAGTGCCACCTTGATCGCAAAGATCAATGCATGATGAGAGTTCAATGGGTCCGGCAAGCACTTCAGCATTGTGTGTTTGGAGATATTCTTCGCTTAGCACTGGATTTTCATTGGTAACTACAAAAGGAAAAGATTTAAATTTATTTTTTTATACTTCGCGATAACATACTGTAGGAGAGATCGATGTTATCATCTACAACACTGGTTTTGTAACTCGCATGCGGGCCTTTCATCCGGTAACCAAAACCACTTGAGTTCTGCTTGAGTAGTGTTACTTGTATAGCAGCTGGATTGAGGCATTGTTGATAAACCGTAAATTTCAAATCAATGTGACCCAATGATACAGGCTGTGCTAAATTTAGCTCGATAATATGCTCATCCCAAGTCGTACTAAATAGAAGTAAAATGTCGTTGATTATTTATATTAGATAAACAATTTGGCTTTTACGTACGCATCATTATGTAAACGCCAGGTTTTTATGCACTGCGCTTCATCGCCATGTCTAAGATTTTGAGATTGTTTGCGTTGTTTTTGCGCTTGGCCTAAATCATTCCAGCAGCTAGGCACTTCGGCCGAGTATGTTGTCAACTTATCATCAAAATGTGTCAGAGCATAAAAAGTGCGAAGATCTTCGAGAGTCAAGTCGACTTGCTTGTAAGCAAGCAAATTTGCCGAATTTGTGATTACCGAAGTGCTTGATGGCGATGTCTGCACAACGCATGTTGAGGAAGAACCACTGCCACTAATAGATGCTCCACAATCAAGAGTTGTCATATTTACTGGGGCTAGAAGATCAATTGACGCGCCAGGATTTGCCATCTCGATAGATGCATTAGAGGATACTTCAATAAGCGATGCGTTCGCTGAAATGTTACCCGATGTTGAAACAACAGTGCCATCAGTAACAGATACGTCAGGCACTGGAACATTAAGAGCATTCTGTGTGATTGTCGTACCACATTCATCTTCGTTTTCTAGCATTTCATCACCAGACTCATTATCACCATCGCTTAATGAATAGAACATTAAAGCACCTTGTCGCGTACAGCCACACAGACGATCCAAACTGCGACAATAGGCTACAGTCACAAAATGTTCACCATCCTCCTCGATAGTTGTTGTCAATTGAAAATCTGTCAGTGAATAAATTTCAATTGTTCCGTCCGCACAAACTACACAAATAGCATAATTTTCTCCGTTTTCTGTTGTACTTTGTAACGAGTTGCGCCGTTCGCCAAGTTGATTGTAATGCGGCAAAATAACTAGTTGTTTGGGACATTTTATACGACTAAATGTTAATGCCAACGTGTACTCATTGGATATTTGTGTGTCGTCATAGTCAAAAAGCAAAAGCTGTGCGGCTAATGTATCGGCCGAGCTATTGTTATCATCATCTAAAAAACAATGAAAATGATTATTCGAAGTAATGCTTATGCATCGAAAGTTTTGATTTCATCATGTTTCTTACCGCAGTCCATTCGTTCGTCTTCGAGTTCATGCTCTACAGTTGCCATAATGATATTGCTGGTTTCGGCATTGGGTGCCTTCATCTTTTGTAGTTTGACCAAAAGCTGATTACATTTTATATTTGTTGGTAGTATTTCAGCTATTTCGACCACTTCATTGACTCCGGTAGAGCTATCACTCATGCTAGCATCGCTTGAAAAAGCATTCATGCGTTTTACTGTCGTCCAACTTTCAACAACACATTCAATTTCCTCACTTATGGTTACTTTGGCAACATTATTACCCGCATTGTTATTATTATTACTATTTCCGCTGCTGTTATCATTGTTATTATTTTGTGCAGCGACCGCCTCCTCAATAATTTTTTCCATTTCAGTATCAATTTCACCCATTTCGTTAGTCATCGTATCAACGTTTGGAACACTGTTTACAGCTTCTTCTTGCAGCTGCGACAAAGTTGAAAGATCGAAGTCATAAAGGAGTTCATTGTCACCAGCAGCACCATTGACAGCTTTTTTAATATCTATTAAATCTGAGACGAAACCATTACTATCAAAACCTTCAACGTATTTTTCGTATACAGAAGACAGAGATTTTTCATCATCTTTTGTGTCATAAGCCTTGTCGATATTGGCATGTGTAGCCATTATATCGCTTCCATCTGTGATTGAAAAAATAAGGAAAATTTAAAATTCAATGTTTTTTAATCAATGATATAAACAAATAACTTACTGCTTCCAGTTTGCGATTGTGATTTTTTTATTTGAACACTGCTTGTTGTGCTGCCAACATCTATACTACCAGTGGTCGAACCTTCAACGGCTCGATCTACTTCGATTATGTTTAACATGACCAAGCGCAAGGCGTATTCACCACTGGTCTGTCGGACGCTCACGCCGAGTACAATCTTTGAACCGACGACACCAGCTCGTAACGTTGACGTTGATGTGATTTGCGGCAAGTTTGTCATATTACCATTGTTAACGTTGTTGACCCCCTTACCGTTGCCAGTTTGTGTGGCGTACATGAGGTTAATTTTGCTCTTGGCACGCGCATTCGGTAGTACACAAATTGCCGTAATACGTGCCCACTCGAAGCTTTCGTAGAAGACATCTTTTAGCAAAGACAAAATATTCAATGTGTGCATTTTTTTTAAATGTCTTTCAATGCTCCAAATAGTCAAGTCACCCGTTTGCGAACAACTAGTGCAGAGCACATTAGCATAATCGCTATTGGACATCACGTCGTAGCCGATGCCGGGTGCAGATATCGCTGGATTTGTTGCATAAGTAATAGACAGAGGCACGTTCTGTGTATATTCGCCTTTCACAAATGGGCACATTGGTGAGTGACGTTCATGCTCGCTCCAGGGTTCATCGGTTTTTTCCCAACAAACAAGACATACACTGCACGTAAAGCACATGGCACGATCTTCTCCAGTTGCCGATGGTTGGTGGTAGAATCCGGCCTGTGCCATTTGATCAGGCAGCGCCCACTTGTAGTCCATATGTGGCCATTTTTCGAACGTTTGCCGCCGTACAGCTTCTGAGTGCATGAGCACACGCTGAAAATTACTGAAGTTCCAAGTAAAGTCGGGCAAACGGGAGCCAACTAGCAAATCTGTCAGCCGCTCATTGATTGCTGATGCAATAGCCAATACAGGAATGTGGCGCTCCAATCGTTTAAGCATTATTACAAGATTGTTGGCTACAAGCTTAAGGCTCGAATAGCGGACATCCAAACAGATTGTGTTCCACTAGAAAAATTTAATTCAATTTATGAATACATAATAAGAAAAAAATTTATGTTCTATTGAAACACACCCTTTGTGCTTTAATTCCTTTCTTTGCATTAGCTTGCGCTTGAGAAATTTTTTGCAAAAACTCATTGCTCACATCACAAGGACACTCCAGACCTTCACACTCAAGTTCTGAGATACAGTTGTGAAATATGACTGCTTCGATAAGCAGCATCTCCAATTTGATGTAGTCATCGTTCTGCATTATCGGCGTCTGTAGTATCGTGTCGAGGAGCAGCACTCCATTGTAATCACCTCGAAAACCCAAATTACGACCATCCCAAAATAGGATCTTGTCCTGAAGTGGCATGTAACGCCCGCTTATAAAGGTTTCTGTTTGAGTTTAAAAAGAAAACAGTATGACATATTATTAAACCGAATGACTGGCAATTGACATAGGTCGGTCACACACAAAGAGACCACAAGCAAATTCTTTACAAATCAGAAATTAGCATAGGAAAATAGAAATCAAAACAAACGAAGACCGCGTGCAAAGAGCCGCTGGCTACATATCGGAGAGAGTGAGTATGCGTGAGAGCATTCAAAATGCGCCAGAAAACTGCGTAATAAAACAAATCAGCAAAAACTAACGGCAAACAATTTATTATCTCTTTGTACAAAATAAGGTCGCGGGGACAGGACGGATATATGCGTAGAGACATTGGGTATTACTGTGAAATTCACAGCAATTCAGAGTGCCAAAGTCAGTTTACACAAACAAACATTCACATTTCTAGAATCAAATACATGACTAACACCCAACAAACACCCCACTGTTCTTCTGACCCACAATCAATCACATCTCAGATGTATTTTCAACTCCCATGTTACACACACTTACCATTGCTCCCCAACTGATACGTCTGCAGAATAACTCCAGAATTGACATCCAATATTTTCACTTGATTATTTGTGTCAAATACAAGTATCACATTTAATTGCGGGTGGTAGATAATATTTCGCATTTCGGCTGATGGCGATCCGCCTGGCAAAAGACTGCTGCTCCCGCTGTCGTCGCCTACATCAAGATATCCATCTTGTTTCAGTATCCTCTGCTCCGTGGCCATATTTTCTTTTTTAAGTTCCACTTGATACATTTAACTTACATTTAAACCCGATATGTTACAATTAATTTCACGAACGAAATTTTTTTTAAAGTCAATGACAGACAGTGCTGCTTCTTCTTTGCTGAGATGTCAGAACAGATCATTTGCCAATTGTTTCCAATTTGGGATTAACAATTACCAAATGGACTGAAAGCTTCAACTAGTTTTTAATAAGCTTTTCAAGACCGCTCTGTGGTTCACACAAAAGAAATCATGTACATTTGTGTATAATATAATTGAAACTTTTGTAATACTTTCTAATTTATGGCTGGAAAGGTAAGCAACTTGTATGTTCACTTTGTGAAACAAGCGTTCTTACAAAAAAAATAACATGTAGGTAGCACAAAGTCGAAGTGGTAAATTAATACTCAATTTGTTTTCCCTTCCGATATTTGCAGCTATAAATTTCTGACCAAATATTCTTAAATTATATGGAAAATGCAGTATAAAAATTCAGGCTGAACAACAATGTCTCTCGATTGAAGCTGCCTTAGACTTAATAAATCTTACTTTTTTTTTAATTTATAAAATAGTGTGTCGGCACTGGTTGCGAATTCGTGTATGCTACTGCTGAACAGCTGTTCCAAACGCTTGTCGTTTGTTTATAATCTCACATCGTAAAATGTACGTTGTCAACTTACAAATTGGCGTAGTTTGAACATGCTATCTTGGAGCATCAATCAGTCAACACCTGAAACTGTCATGTAACATTTTGAGAAGTCGCTGAATATGAAGTAAAAAACAACCAACAACCTAAAGTTATTTCGTAGGATAAGCAAAATGAATATTTTGCCAAAGAAAAGGTGAATTGTCAATATTTCGCAAGAAATTATATGTAACCACATTTTATTTTATGCACAGATGGCATGTGCGCACGAAAGACAACATAGCCCGAGTGCGTAGGGATGAAGCTGCCGCCCTTGAGGAGGAAAAGAAACGCCAACAAAAGTTGGAATTAGCAGTAAGTTGTTTTTTTCTGACTGCTTTGATTCTATAACAACCGTTTATTTTTGTTAAATCTACAGGAGAGTGAAGCGCGTATCAACTATTTACGTAAGCAATCTGGTCTACCGGAAAAGCACAGCACATCCGAAGATATAAGACCTGTAGATATAAATACGAAGACCGTAGGCGGTGTTGATCTCTTTGCGGATTATAAGACACATATCAAAACTACAAATAAAGAATTGGAGAAAGAGAAGAAAGAAGAACAAGAAAAATATGAAAAACAAATTGGTTATCTTACCTACCTTGGTCAAGACACAAATGAAGCATTAAAACTGCGAAGTTGGTATGAGGTGGCGCCAAAACGTGCTGTAGTCGGCGACATAAATACCTGCGAAAAGGATCTAAAAAGAAAACATTCACATGACCCACTTACGCTGATTAATGCACTATTGCCGTCTGAGAAGAAAAGAGAGCTAAAGAAACGCTTAATAAAGCGTCATCATTCCCCATTACCAGCAATAAATGTTCCGGAAACTCCAGCTAGCCTACAAACACTAGACAAGGAAAAGCATAGAAAGCATAAGAAGGAAAAGAAACATAAGAAGGATAAAAAGAAAAAACATGAAAAAGTGCAATCACATGTCCAAGATAGATCAGATCGAGAACGAGAAAAGCGGGAAAAGTTGGAAAAATTGCGAAAAGAACGACTTCGTCGAGAAGCGGCAGAAAAAGTCAGGCAGGATGCGCTTTTCGCCCCAAAAGAAATCGAGCCTGTGAAGGACGCTGCTAGTGTTCCCAGTACTCCGCGCATTGTTCAAAAATATAACAGCCAGTTTAATCCAGAAATTGCTAAACAAAATATGGTGTAAAGAAGAATTATATTCTAATTCTGATCTATGCTACATTGTTATTGTACGTTGTAGACTGGTAGATTGTTGATATAACCAGACATGCTTCGGTTTGCACTTGCAAGAATTTTACTATTTTGACATAAATTCCTAAAAATAGGCGCTCTGATATTCGTAACGGAAATTGTTTACAATTAAAAATATGTTACATTTGAAATTCGAAATAAGGCATAAAAGATGATTATTTTTTTTAAACAGACTGTATTTTATTCTCTTCTATTACGATTATTTTTTTAATTTCCAAAAAAAAATTTTGTGACCATAATGTATCAAAATTAGGCAAGAAACCAGAATAGGGATTTTCGACTATGCGACTGAAAATTATTTCTTCCTCTAATCGTAATACTGTGAATCTTATAGAGGACTATAGCTCATACCCAGGGAAGTTGATTATGAAAAATTCCCATGGAACTCCTGCCAGAATTAAATTGATAATATTTTTCCTACAATCAACTAAACAGAAACAAAGTCAGGTAATTGGTTAATTGATATGATAATTTGACAACGAACCAGAAATCGTGAGAAACAATCGTAACAAAAGTGGTTATTTACTGCTAAAAATATGTCTTTAAAAATACGTATCAGCCGCATAGCAGCCTTTTATGAAGTTTTCACTACGTCCTCTGCACTGTTGCCAAATTCGCCATTTTTCAGACTCGACAGACACACGTTTGGAGTAGACGTATTTAGAGCAGAAATTCACTGTGTGCTTTAAAACCAATTCAAACCTAATTCTTTAAACAAAGCGTATTCAAGCTACAAACAAGTAGAAAAGAGTTCCCTTTTTTTTTTGAACAAATAAAGGAAAGCCGGTTAGTTTATAGTTATTATTCTACAAAAGATGTGAGCAAAATGGCCGACGACGAATCGTCTGAAAGTAAATGATATTGCGACAACTTCGCAATGTTTGATGTGTGAAGACAACTTAGATGGACCAGAAGGCGTAAGTGTGGATAAAATTTACACATAAATTGAGAAACCACCGAAAAGGCTAGCAAAGGAAAAAACGGATGAAATACTGAAAAATAAAATAGGGAAACCAGAAGACAACTTAAACAACTACGTGAATGCCCAGAATGATTTTGAGAATACAATCCTAAAAATAAAATGTCACAAAAAATTTAAACCTTAACTCCAAAAAAAAAGAAACAGTACTAACAAAGACAAACATTGTAAGCGCTAACGGAATTTTTGACATGCTGTCAGGGCTATCGATACAAGCAAAAACTCAAAATGTGGACACTGAAGACATTCAAACAATTCTACATGATGATGCTCACATCGGTGAAGCTAGTGTTCTTATTAATAGTTTCAAAGCGAAAAATGTAGCGAACATCAAAATAAAGAATGGACTTTATCTGTATGAAAAAAACCAGAGAAATTGAATTAAAAGGTTTTTTGCAAATCATTGCAATTAGAGTCGCTATACAAAGTCAAAGTCGACAACTACGAATAATGAGTTGCTAAATGAAAAAAAAAACAGAGCCAGCAAATGTACATCTTTTCTACACAAAATGCAAAGTTCTGAATTTCTATCAAAGAGTCAAACAGTGTTACAATTGTTGTAAGATAAGACACCCAAAAAAGTCATGTAGTGTTAAAAAAGGTGCATTAAGTGCGGAAAAGAAGGGGATTGGGAAAGCAATTGTCAAGAAAGACAGTAGTTGAAACATACCCAGCAAAAAATTACGAAATTCTAGACAATTATAAAAATAATTTTTCAGCAATAACTAACAATAGAGATGATCGTAATAATATGAAAGAAATTATAAGCCAACTACTAACACTTTGCTTAAAAGCATTTACAAATTTTTAATATGAAACAGATCTCGCCAATTGCCAATTGCTATACAAAATAAAATATATAATGAAAATGCCCTAAGCATCTATCCAAATTCATCGTCCATAGAAAATCTTAGATCAAGACAAGATGAAAGTTGTGCAATATAAATCCTTTAATAAGAACGGTGATTCCGAAGAAATGATTATAAATGAAAATAACACAGACATTGTTTTAACAAGAAATTTTCAAACTAATAGCACAGACGTTAGAAAAAAAAAAAAAAATGATTAATTTCAACTTATAAAAAAAAGAAAGAGCGGACGGTTATGGAGGAGTTGCTTCTGCCTTCCATAATAAGATCAGATTAACTTTTCAATTTCCTAAACAAATTTAAACATGTACTGATAGCAGGAGATTTCAATGATAAAAATAATCAATAGGGAGATCCTAACACAAACAAACAATTGCTTAGTGGAATGAAAAGGTTATTAAAGCAAAAAGAGAAAGTTTCAATAGCAAAATAGAAGAACTAATACTAGAAAAGCTGGAACTTTTTAAAAGCATGGGCGATCCGGAAAATAAGAGATGTCATGATAAAATTAAATAAATTAAATTAATTTTTTAAATCACTTTGAAAATCGAATAGGAGGGAGCCACGATTAATAATACAGTCTACCAATATCAAGTCAGCAGAAATTTATACCATTCACAGTTAAGAAATAGACAAAGTAAAAAAAAAACAAAAAAGCCAACGCTTGAGAAGAAGATAACATTACTTATGAATTCAATAAGATTAGGGGAATTTCAGGCCCATTGCATTTATTTTAATTATACTTAAAACATTAAACATGGTAGTTAAAAACAGACTAGTTAAAAAATAGATCAAATTAATGTCTTGCCAGAAAGAAGGTTGAATACCTCAAGCCAGCTTTCACCCATACTATTTAATATCTATACTAAAAGACTTAATCGAAAGTCTTCAACAACCGTTCGCCAGTTTGCAGATGACTTCATTGAAACGTTACGTTACAAGTGAAGGATGCTGGAAGGACCGGAAGGGGTGAGTGTGTCACACAACGATCCAAACTTGATCTGCTGCCGAACTTTACGAGCTTATCTCCAAATTTCAAGTCTATTATAGTTTCCGAGAACTCTGGTAAGGGCAAATGGACGGGGGGACATGGCTAGATCGACCTATTTGCCATTCAAATTAAGAATATATATATTTTTTAGCTGAGCGCATCATAACATCAAGACCGTTTTCCCCACTGAAGCTGCTACCATACTTGTAGAGGGGGATGATATCAGATGGCGCAACCCAACTGACCCGTTCATTCTTGGCCTTAGGCGTGCCATCGATGCCAGAGTGTGCGAATACAGGGAGAATAAATGGCTTGATCACCTTGTAAGCTGTCCCAGATGCTCCAAAAAGTTGTGGTCAACCATCAAAACGCAGGCGGCAGAGCTAAAGATAACGTAACGAAAGCGTCCATCAACTACGATGAAAACCTCACCATGAACGCGAACATATGCGCCTATAAGTTCTGCAAACAATTTGTTGAGCACCCACCTAAGTCGGATCGCTGCAGAAGGAGATTGGAAATAAAAAAACTCATACCCGAAGACAACATAACCTTTACGGTTGTGGCAATTGCTATTGGCAACGCAAAACCTTCTAAAGCCATCGGACCTGATGGAATTGCAACCGTCATGCTTAAACACCTTGGTAAGAGTGGTATAAAATATATTGCGATATAATGAACTTGTGTCACCTGTCAGCTGGACCTATCTGATCACCAGCATGGCTTTAGAACCTGCAGGAGCACCTCCACGATTCGTTTTTTCGCTTACCACAACCGCACAGAACTAAGATATTATCTTCCAGAGGTCCTTGGCCACCTGGAAAAGTCACCGTTCAACGCCGAACACATGAAAGCAGCTCTGTAGAGTATACATGCAGAAGTGGTAAAAAAAGCAGTAAGGGCCTGCAGAGTTGACGTTGTTCTCGGAGGCAAGCCCCCACCCATTGATACATCAGAGGCATCCCTGCCAAGAGAGACACGGGAAATGTTATCACAGTTCAGATCAGGAGTATTCAGGCACCTAAATAGCTATCTCTCTCAAATAAACAGCAATGTTGCCGACGCCTACCCAAACTGTGGTGACAGACCTCACGACACGCATCACCTGTTCAATTGCTCTGAGCTACTTACACCACACACACTAGTTGACCTCAATAGTCATTCCCAAATTTAACATTTCATTTTCTCCTCCTATCTTTAAAACTCTTCTACGTACTTGACGAATTGCCTAGGTGATACAACAACAACCAGGCATGTCGGTGGAATGACTTCGTTTTTTTAGGAGATTGGTCAATTTAGTAAATTGGAAGCTAGCACTTGGAACTTTTGCCTCAAAAATTACTGTTAAATCTTTCATACATTTCATTTTGGGAGGCTCCCACTGATGAAGGATTTGCGACACTGTTTTTGACAATGAGAGCCTACTGATTGTTGAGGCTTTTTTTTATTTGGACTGGTACCTTAAAATTAATTTTATATTCTATAACTCAGTTATATGGTAATCTGATTTTAATTAAACCATTGATTGTTTGATGAATAATGTAATCAACTTCCACCGTAAAAAAAATGTGTGGAAGGGTGGTGTCACTCCTTTGATTACCATTTTTTTCATTTTGTAATCATTAAGCTTCATTAACACTGCAATTTGCTTTTGGGAAACATTTCCCAGATGCTTCGAAATGCTGAAGTTGCTATGGTACGCCTCAAAGAGAAACAGGATCCATTACTTGTATTTCGGTGGCATCATTTGCGAGTGCTTTCACTTATTGTTTGTTAGTACTTGCGTACGTCCTTAAATTATGGATTTTGCCACTCGGACTCTCCTGGCAGAAAAGGCAGTAATCTCTACCGGTGTTAGTGTAATCTCTCTTAGCCAAGGCTTAAACTCCTCCATTAGCAATAATCCCTCTAGAAGGCAACTAGAAGACAAACAATTTAAAATGATAATCAATAAAATTAAAAAATTTAAATTAAAAAATAATTTTATTAAAGAAGTTCCGTTATTTTGCACATAAATGTTATTAACATTGTTCTGTAAGCCGATTCGATTCAATTCTTCATTTGCGTTGCACCAGTCGGTGGAATTAAAATGTTACCACAATGTAACCAATAGAAAAAACAAAAAGAGACAAAACATATTAAAATGAAGTGTATAAGTGAAATAATAATAAATTGAAAATTGATGTATAAAGTACGATCGAGAATGTTATTATAGGGTGACCCATGCAGTAGATAACCACTTTACACCGAATTGAGCATGTTAAACGGTGCTTTATTAAATTAAATAAAGTTTTATTTGTGCATGTAGATGCTCAGTATAGTACCCAGACTCATAACAATAAACTTTGACAGGTCGACTATAGATTTCGGATATAGCTCGTATTTCTATATGAAAATACATAGCTAACATTCAGTATTAAGGTTGTTGACAGAGGCGAAAAAGAGACAAACATATCAAAAATGAAAGAAAACATACAAATTAGGGGGACAGCGAGTCAGCACCACCTTTTGCACGAACTTTTGCCGGAAATTATGTGTTAACGATTTGTTTAAAATTGCTTAAAAATTGGGAATTCTCACAACATTCGCGTGCGCACAAAATTCAATTTAATTGAAATTTAAGATGGCCAAAAACAATTTAAGTCTGAAATGTTAATGAGTCGAAGAAGTGGCAATTTGGCTGCAAAGAAGTGTCGCGCTCTGGCAAGGAAGAACCAGAAAAGGCCCCAATCCTAAAAGGCGCAATATTATTACCTGCCTACATATCCCTCAGAATCTACCGCAACATACCACAAATCAAAAGCAACCAGGTGTGACACGAACAGCAAGTAAAAGGTGCGTCTTTGTCTACACCGAAAACATTGCGACATAGGTGAAATATACCCCGAAATTCGCTTAACAGAGCTGTAAACTGGTACCGTACCGAAAACACATAAAAATCACAGTGTTTCAACAAGTGAATAGTATTGTCAACAAATACAAATAATAGAGTTGCCAAATCAGCGAATGTAGACAAAAATAGAATAGAAAGGCGCGATTTTTGATATTATTTAATAAATAACCAAAAAAGAGGAGAAATCTGACATAATTATCTTAAAATTATCCAATGTTTCGGTTGTTCGCTGTAACAAGCCTTTTCTGGCAATACAGTACAAGAAGCCAAAATTGACAGAAAAATCGCTCATTTATCAACACTGTTGGCCTGAACAAACTCATTCGCCACTTTGCCATTTTGCGGTCCGCGTCTTGAACAATTTCTAACCACATACCCGCCATTCGTAGCATGTGTTGTTTTTTGTTATTAAGCTTTTCTTTTATATCTTTGTGAAATCTCTTTTATAACTGTTCAGTGTGTCGATTCAGCTTATTTCAATTTAAAGTTTCACTGGTTTTTGCAATAAGGGAACGGCGAAATCTCTTTCTATAATAGCATTTATTAATAAATAAAAAATGGAATCCCAAACGGATAATGGTAGTGGACGAGGTAAGTAGTATTGAGGCAATATATTACTTGCCGCGTGAAAACCGGCAAGACATGCACATTTCCTTCACGCCATACACATGCATTCAAACCGTTAAGTTCAAAAATCCGCCATATTCTATATGCGTGTATGGGTATGTGTGTGAGATTTGATAGTATTTGTGCAGAAATGTGAAAATAAATCTGGTGTAATGCAATGAAATAAAGTCAGATAAAATAAATTTTTACTTCTGTGTTTTTTAAAAGTGACGCGTTCGCTACGAAAAAGGCTTACATCTGTTGATAGTAACCAGTCGAATAGTCGCCCAGGTACGCCGGTTGCTGTTAGCAAATTAGCAGTTGTGAATGAATCGGGTATGTAAGCATAGTTATCGGAAAATCATTTTTTTACTACATTTTCATCTCCACACAGTTGTAGAATCGCCCCGACGTGCTACCCGACGTAATTCAGTAAGTACACCATCCGGAACACCTCTCCGAAATACGAGAGGTGCAGGAGCACGTGGTGAAACTCCTGAACCTATAACTCCTGCCAGGCGTACAACACGTCGTCGAAGTGTGTCGATAAGTAAAGATGAGGAATCGACAACAACTGTTAAGTCTGCGCGCAAACAAAAAGTCTTTGATGCATTGCCCGAGGAAGATGATGCCGGTAAACCAGATTTCAATGTGCAAGTGAAAGTTTCTAGAATAAAATATGAGGTGGTTTCACCAACATCTCTGCATGATGAAAAGGAAAACACTCCGGTCATTAATGAAGAAGACATAAAAACTCCAGAGCCGCAAATTGTGCTTCACAGTAATAAGATTAGATCTTCACAAAAGATGTCGCTTGATAAATCGCTTATGAATAAATCAATTGACAATGCTTCAGAAGAACTACAAAAAGCCATGCAAACAACATCACACTCCACAGAAAAAGATTTTGCTAATAAAACAGGTTCTAGTTTGAAGAAACCAAATCGTCAGAGTATTGAATTCAATTTAAATGAGAAGACACCAACGGCAAAAAACATTTTGCCTTCAGCGTTAAAAACACCCGAGGATCCTAAGGTTGAAATAGAAGAAGAAGACGATAATACTAAACTAATAGCAATGGAAACTACACCGTTGCGTAAAACTGAAAAAAATAAGTCAGATGATCGAGATAAATCTTTGGTTATTGATAACCTGGCCACTGCGGATGTGCCACCAAACGAAGAATTATCGTTTCGACGTGTTACACGATCACAGTCGAAATCACCAAATATAGTGAATATTACACCTAATCAAAAGAATGACAGCAAGTCATCGCAGGGAGATAAGTACACTTTTCTTGGTGAAATTGTCGTTGAAACGCCGAAGAAAAAGAATGATGTCATAACAATAACGAGCGATGAGGAGGATGTGAATCAGAAATCATTACAGACCGAAGAAGTAGAACCGATGGATGTTGATGAGGATATGTGTATACTTGTGGTAAATTCGGATGATGATCAAGCAACAGATTTGGAACTGGAAAAGAAACAAGCTAATTACTTAAAAAATCCTGAAGACACTGCTGTGTCAACACGATCATCAAATACTTTGGAAAATGATTTTGAATTGGAAAAGCAACAACATAATAACCTGAAAAGTCCTGAAGATAATGTTATGTCAACACCACCATCAATTACTTCATCAAAAGATTTGGAAGTAGAAATGAAACAAGACAATAACCTGAAGACCCCTAAAGATAATGCTGAGTTACCAGCAATTACTTCAGCAAAAGATTTAGAATTGAAAACGGTGCATGCTAATGAACAGAAAAATCCGGAAGATAGTGATAAATCAATATCACCATCAATTACTTCACCAATTAATTTTGAACTGGAAAAGACGGAAGCTAATAATAAAAAAGATCTTGAAGATAATCCTATGTTATCACCACCAGTAACTACTTCACCAAATGATTTAGAACTGGGAAAGAAGCAAGCTAATATAGTGAATAATATAAAAGAATATAAAATGAACACGCCACCAGTAGTTACTTCAGTTCTATATTTAGACCGTATTACACCGAATACTATGGGGGGTCTCTTGCGCCCAAGCAATCAGCAAACTGCAGTAGCTGATGATAAAAGAAAGTCGGTTGTGTTTGGTAAGAAAGATGAAGAAAAAGAACGAAAAATCGTGTATCCCAGGACGCCAGCACCCCACAAAACTAGAAAACAATTTGATGAAGTGGATATGGAACCTAAACCTAAAGAACAGGATAACAGCGATTCTAGTTTCGGGTCAGCAGTTGGCAGTTTAATGGAAGAGGAACATTTCGATAAAGAAATTGATAAAGATTTAGATCAAATTTTTGAGGAAGTAGAAATGTCGGCAGAAACTACAAAAACACCACATAAGCCGAAATTCAAAGAGGCAGACGTACCAAGTTCGACACCAATTTTAAAAGTAATCGACAATATTGTTAGTTCAACTGTAGTTGAGCCAGCTACAGAGCCAAATGCAACAACTGAAGAATCCAGCAATGTGGAGCCTATCTTCAACAGGTCGTGGAATAAAAATATTCATGGCCCTGTAAAAGCCGGTGATAAAATCGATAAGATTGAGTCCATCAAAGAATTGAATATTTCAAATAAGTCTAAAGAGATAAAACAGGACTTAATAAGTAACGGTGAAGATAGTGTAAAACACATGGAAGATGATGAAGAAGCCGACCTCGTAGATCAAGAAAACCAGAGAGAAGAATCAGTTGAACACGAATTTGATGAACAAAATGATGAAGAACTATCTGAATCGGAGAAACCATACAAGCGTTCAAGATTGGTTGAAGATGAAGCTGAAGAGATAGATAGCTATCAAAGTGGTGATTCGTTGGATTCTGAAGAACGTCGTGAGATTGAGGAGAATGAAGTAATTGATCATGGCGAATCCGTTGGCAGTGATGATGATTCAGAGGGTGGTGCAGAAGACGATGAAGAATATGAAAAAGATTCATTTTTAGTGTCTGATTCAAGTCATCTTGAATACAATTCAAGCGAAAGCAATCCTGAAGAAAAAACAAAAAAATGTCGCCGTAAGCGAATTATTGTATCATCGAGCGATGATGATAATGAAGAGGACTCTAATAAAGGACATGATTTGGTCAAAGATAAAACTAATCATGAAAAAGATTCATCAAATGAACAACTTACTGCAGCAATTGCGGATGCTACGAATGGTAAAAGACTTAATCAGTCAAATTGCTCAGAGGCAAGTAAGTTAAGTGAAAGTGCTAGCAAACTTAAAGATGATCAAGAAGATTCCGAAAGTTCAAAAGATGAACTTACTGCCCAGCAACTCAATGCTTCACGAAAGGATATACTACGTAGCATGAATAAATCAGATCGTTTTAATAAAACTGTTCATGAAATGGATGTAGACGCCCCTGATGATTCACCAGAACAAGTCGATAATAACAAATTAAATAAGTCAATTGAATCAAGCAAACAAGGCATTGTAGTCGATTCAACTGCTGATTCATTGAACCAAAAATTAGGTAGTAATGCTTCAATGCAATCAGAATCTGCTTTTGGACGTAAATCAGGGGTACTTCAATCAAGACCAAGCTTAGATAATCCAAATTTAAGTAAGACAAAATGCGCACCCGAAGAATCACCCGAATCAACTCAAGATGAAGAATCAAAATCAGGTGCAGATTCTTCTTCAGTTGATTCAGACGATGAAGCTACACCGGAACCAACGAACAAATCTTCAAAAAAAGGAAATAAAATACTTAGTCGCTCCTTCGGTGGCAACATGTTAAATAAAACTACTGAGAAACGATTATACGCGTCGTTTACTATTGATGTGAAAGTCAAGAGTGATAAAATGCTAAAGGATATGGAAATCGCACAATTGTCGCAGACAGATGAACAAATATGTGGTGACAGCCCGGTTGAATCGGAAACATATGATAATGAGGAATTTCTCAGCCTAAATAATGAAGTTGGAACAATTAATTCTAAATTGCTTGATGAGCCAGAATCAGAGGATGAAAAAGATGCAGAGTTTTCTAGCAGTGAAGATCAGAATGAATTTTTGGATGGCGAAGAGAAGGAACAGTTAGAGAAGTTGAGCCATCTGAACGTATTATTTAATCCATTACAGAAGAGCAAGAGACAGTCTTTGTATTTACCCAATATTGGCGAACAAGATGATCATATTGAGAATAATCGAAAACGTGGCAAGAGCATGTGCCATTTGAGCAGCAATGAATTTAATCCTTCACAATCCTTTATTGAGACTGTGGCTCAACGTTTTGAACAAGATAATCAACGCTTACGCACTAAACGGAAGCGTCTTTCAAAGAGTTTATCCAATGCGTCTGACAGCATGACACAAGATTTGGATGACAAGCATGTGCACAAGAAGTCAAAAACTGTCGAAGTGTACAGTGATGAAGAGCAAAATATTTCAGATGTAGAAGAAGTTGAAACTATCGAAAAATACATTGATGAACAGCAAATAAAGGCAGGTGTGGAAGAAAATATAGAACAAAAAACTCAAAAACCTAAAAGCCCAAAGGAAAAACAAAAACAACAGATGCATGAAAATGACAACAACAATAACACAGATAAAATTTTGCAACGTTGTGATGAAATTCTAGAAGCGGCAAATCGAGCCGCATTGGCGAAGAAAATACAAAATAAGATGGTACGTAAGAAATTAAAATAGATAATAAAAAAACAAAAATTTTCATATTAATTAACAGAATAAGGTAAACCAACCCAAGCGACAAAAGAACAAAGCAATCACTAACGTTGTCAATGAAGAAGTCGATACAAAGCCACAAGTTGTAGCCCACAGTCTCAAGAAGAAAGTAAAACGCTTGAATAAAGAAAAAACAGCGATAAAGTTAGCTCTACAAGCTGCTCAAGATATACTATGTCCAAATGATAAGCGTAAACAGCAGGTAAGTTGTAAACGTATATGAAACATTTTCATAACTAAAACTAATTTATGATGTACTTTTAGCCACAAAAAATAAACTTACCGCAGCCCAAGCAGCAACAACATCATAAATCGAAACGATCGGAGAGAACGGTTCGTTCAGACTCATCAAGCTCAACACCGATAACTTCGACGAGTAGCTCAGATTCTGAGAGTCATAAAAGTTCTCGGAGACAGATTATAAAAACTAGTGCTGGTTATGTTGTGGAACACGCATTGTCGCCGAAAAAGCCACGTTACCTTGAAATAATACGTATTCCAACTGGTCTTGTTCGCGTCGAACCGGCTACGCCACCTCACTGTAGTTTCCGCGAGGAGCCCATTTCCCCCAATAACTTGCACCCTGCTGGTCAGGGGTACGGCAGACAAATGCATTCTTCTTGCGCCGTTAGAATGGCCAAATGGCATGTAAGTCAAGAAATGATTGATTGCAAAGCAAAGCCTGGAGGCTCTCGCAAAGAGCTCTTTGGAAAGGAATCGAAGGGAGGTCATCAAATGGCGGCTGCAACAGCCACTAAAGCTGCATTAAACTTAAAAAAACATAAATTAAAGAACAAGTTTTAAACTACTTAGAATTAATATATAACCGAAGGTATACAAATATGAATTTCCATTAAATATTATTTTCGTTAATAAGTTTACTTTCTATATTTTTTTGTTAATTTTTTTTATGTTAAAACTTATATATCTAAATTCTTTGAAAATCTCCTTTTTTTCTAAATTGTATTTGTATTTGTATTTTTTTTTTTTTTTCATTCAACCAAATATACTATTTCTTATACATACAAGGGGCCATTCGTTAATTACGTAAGACGACTGCCTAATTTTGAACACCTCCCTCCTAAGGAAGAAAAAATTAGATCATGGCGAGCAGACCCCCTCATATATTAGTTCGATCAGTTAAGGGCTCAAAATCCACTCGGAAAGTGGATCTGCCAATGCAACATTTATGATAGTAGGTGTCGCTTCTATTTTGTTAATCACGATTGGCACTCACGTGGATGCTCGTAGTTTTTCAGAGTATAATCTTAATTTTTCGCATTTTAATGATTAATCATCTTACGTAATAAATGAGAACACCAACCGTAAGTCTTTTCTGTCCCGATTTCTCAAGTTTCAGTTAGTATCAATCTCTAAAGACAAAAATTAACTTTTCAGATAATAAGGCCTTAAGTATTCAAACAACTTTTTTCAGTCAAAAACTTAAAAAAAAACATTTTCAACATGAAATTAGTTTAGTTATAAGTTAACCAAATTTCAACATTGAAGTGTCACAAGTTGAAAGCGTCTCTATGAGAAATACCTTTTATTCAAAGATAAGAAATATGTATTTAAAACTCAATTGTTGTATTTTCCTATTTTCTAACAATCAATTTTTTCCTATTCAATATTTGGCGTTCTACGTAAGAAAAAGTTTCCTATGTTAAATTTATAATATTGCAAAAATAAAATATATATACATACAGTTGCGAATAAAATAATAGCATCTTCTTGATCAAAAAACAAACTATTTAGGTTGTAATTTTTGCAAAAAATGATATTCAGTTATTGGTTAGTATTCCCCCTATACAAAGAGAGGGGGCGTGGAATACATTGCTGTACGGAAATCATTGATTACTCAAAAAATTATTATTGGATGTTAAATCCTACAGAAATATGAACCGATTTGTTGGGTGTTCAAATAAAATGATAGGAAAACACCGTAAACTGTGAAGAAAACACTGAAACACGTAGGTGCAAACGACCCTTGACCCTATGTTCACGTCAATAGTTTGATTTGGCTGAGCATGAGTGATCCTTTCAAGCTTTCAACTGGACTTAAAAAGAAGCTTATCATAACTTCATCAGTGCAAACAGTTGTAACATGTCTGAGGCGACATAATTAAATAGCCTTTATTCCAAGACGAGTTTATATAACCATGTTCGTCTTTCTGACTGTTTTAGTGCAAACTACTCCTAGAGTTTTAAGCATATCGAAAAAATTTAAACGCAGAAGTTCTTCAGATATGTCGAAGCATTGTATATCTCAGAAATATTTCGATCGAACCACTATTGCATATAGCTCCTATAGGAATGATTGATCAAAATTAAGTTTTTTGCTAGTTATCGACTCGATATTTTGCACAAAAACTTCCTTGACATAAACGAAGATATAGCGCAAGAATGGTCAAGGTCGGGCTCCTTCAGCACAAAGCTCTCAAAGGAATGATCGGCCAAGAAGCAGGTTTTTGTTTGAAGAACTTTTTTGTTCTTGAATATAAACAGATAAAATTTTGAAATTGCGTGGTTTTATTAATGCCTCGGACTTAAGTGCGTGGTACTGCCCATATGGCAGAAAACTTAAAAATGGGATTTTTCTGTAAGCAGACGTGATACAAGATTGCAAAATATAGTGAAGTATGACTACGTTGCTTTCTTTAAGAAAAATTTTAAAATGGGCGAGACTACGCATATGATTCTTATTGGAAAATGGATCAAAAGGATTTTCTAATAAAAATATTTGGGAAAGATTATATAAGTTTGCAACAAAATTTCCCTAAAACGATTTCCCAAACTTGGCTGAATCGATGATTACGCAGCCGATATCGGGAATAAATGCATCGTAATTAATTTTGAAATTTATGAAGTCTTAGCACTAATAGACAATTACCTTTCTGTAATACATTTGATTATATTTTTTTTTTCGTTTTTTTAATTTAATAATATGTTTGTTTTGTTTTGCTTCGAAAGTTCAACTTTCGCACGTCAATAATGATAGCACTTTGGCGATTTCGCAATATTTAATCAGTAATATTTTTGTGCTATAGAGAAGTTAGTGCGTCTTTCTATTTGTGTATATAACACCATATGACGTCAATTGCTTTATGACCTTTCTTTCTAGAGACTTGAGAACGGTCAACTTGAGTTCAAATAGCAATTCACCTGATGAAATGAGATTATCGCCATTGCAAACACACTTCGTTTTTTGTTTAAAACACGCGCTCCCTAATCGCAATAGCATATTCAATGTGCAAAAAATGTATAAATAAACAAAAGTGAATTTAATCGCAGCTGTTCTCGGAGATCATGTTGTATACTTACTGGATTGTACTTGTGTAATGCGGCGACGACGTGTAGGACATGATCGTCGTTGCTTATCAGTAAAATTGATCCATTAACAATATTGGTTTTATTAATCAGTTTTTATTAAAACTATTTACCAAATGGCGCAGCGCAGAGATTGAATTACGAATAACAGAATTTTTCCATTATTGATCTAGAATTAGATAGAATTTTTCATATTATCAATAATTATCTAAGTAATGGAGAAATAACTTTGATACCTTTCGCGGCGCTTTTCTAAAAACAAATGTTTTTTTTTTATTTTTTATCTACGAAATCATGCAAATTTCTATGCAAATACGTTTATATAGTTATGAATAATAATATCAGAACACTTTGGAGCTTCATGAATGCGTTAACTAGTTTTCGGCACATCGGACAAAAAGCGTTCAGATCGAAGTTGTTTGACGAGCTTTTAATATGATTGCACTCAAAATATACAATTCCACTTGACGTTGATTTGCTTTGGCTTGCGGTCAACTTTTCATTCCAGATTTGTTGGTCGTGCAATCCGTGGCCAAAGTACAGTTTCTTTCTTTCTCTAACGCTCATACACCCTTCAGGTTCAGTGTACCCCATAGGTGAAGAAGTGTCAATGCAATAAAAAAGTCTCGCAGCATATTTTTCTTATTATGCAACTTTTTTTTTTTAAAGCTCTTAATTCCATTCTTATTGGTCTCTCTGAGCTGAGAACAACAAATGTAAATTCAGAAAATTTTAACAAAGTAAAGACTCTAAGACACGCGATAAATTATTTTGGACTTTCAACTAAGTTTTAATGTTGTCTAATTTGGAATTTAATTTAAAAACAATTTAGTTGTTGTTTTAGTTTTTTTTATATTTTTTCGTGCAAGGAAAATTAATTTTAAATTGTTTACATTTTCATTGTTAACTGAGCATTATGGAAAAATCGTCGAGATCAGTTTTTATTTT
Organism: Phortica magna; assembly: GCA_037044515.1. Taxonomy (NCBI): domain Eukaryota; kingdom Metazoa; phylum Arthropoda; class Insecta; order Diptera; family Drosophilidae; genus Phortica; species Phortica magna. Next base: position 361,369 of record JBAMBP010000775.1, on the reverse strand, counting down.
GCGTCATAGAAAAGAACCTTGAAAAGGTTGAGATTATAAAAATGATTCTGTACTTTTTAATTTTTTAGCAAAAATTTTGTTGTCTTATCATGTTGAATGTCGAAGAGCAGACGAAATAAGTATTATTGCTAATAAGTCAAACATGGAAGTGAATAACAATTCTATAGGATTCATCATTCAATAAATGTTAATGCCAGAGTGTCAATAATTATTTTCAGGGTCGAAGTATTTCTTGAAGCAACGTAGATACATTTACATGATAACTCACGAATTGCTGTAAAATTTCCGTTTCAAAAAATTTGTATTGTCTTTTATAACAAAAACAATTTAAATGCAACCAAAACGTCGGTAAACAAACACGTTTTTGAAGATCAAGGTAATTTGCTAATCAAATGTTTATGCATTAAATTATTGATAATAGGCCTAAGGCTACTGTGACAAAAAAAAAAACGTATTCATTTAAGATTTTTGGACTTGTCTGCCATCAAAGGTCTTTCTATTCACTGCTGCGTCAAGAAGCGAGGCCGGAAACGAATGCAATTTTACATGTTATAAATATAAATGAGAAAAGTTTTGCTAAAAAAGGTGCTTGTGAAATTCCTTTGCATGCATTCATGCCCTAATTTGTGTTGTATTGGAAAGCAAATGTTTTCAATTATTTGAATTATTAATAAGAATACTTAATTTCAATGGCATATACGCAATAAGTGTGACTTAAGTAAACTACAAATTTTAATATCAAAAGCTCTTATATTTCAACGTTATACAACAAGATATAAGTAATAATAACAATAACAAATTTTCCGAATTATTTAGCACAATTTTTTTACATAGATTATGTTAAAGAATAGAGTTTATACCAGTGGCGTAACTAATCCATCTGGGGCTTGTGGCATTTTGCACTCTTTGCCACCCTATTGTTACGCCGCTGGTTTAGGCAATGTTTGTGGCCAAAACTTTTCCAAATTCTACAAGTGTGCTAAATGGAAGAGGAGGTGGCTTAGATGCGAGCAAGTAAGTTCAAGCTAACTGCGTAGAGTCAGTTTAAGTAAGAGGGATATATGTATAGATATGTGTACAGAGAGAAAAAGCGATAGCGCACGCGTCGACTTAACACGTGAATGCGTGTGCATTTGGCGTACGTGCAAAAATCGCCGGCTTAGTTAATCTAAAGTCCGTCCGCCCGTTGGTCCTGCAGTGTTTCAATATAAAAATAAATCATTAATTTAAATGAATAATAGATGATTGCATTTCAAGAAACAGAAAAGTTTATATTGAAAAGCTAAAAAAATAAATTGAATCGTCATCACTAACAATATTTACACATGCGGCGTCTTCCACACTCTCTCACACACATACATCAATGAGAACGAACCTGCTAGCAAAGTCTCTCAATAGAGATAGATTGTGTGTGGTTCTTTGTTTTTCTACTCGTAATACAAAGTGAACCACAGCAAGTTGACTTCGTCACATTTGAGCATCACTTCTCTCATTCTAAGTTTAATTTTCGAATAGCGTAGACGTGTACGGAATAAGCGCGTCGTTTGTTTTATACACTACGCAAAGGAAAGAAAAAAAATATTTGCTAAAAGACAGATTGATTGTAAAGTGCATAAACAATTAAAACTTGTGTGTTGTGTTGAACTGTACAAAAAGCAACTACAAATATTTGTGATTTTTGTGGTTTTATTTTACCTTTTGCTGTCATATTTCTTTTATTGACGTCGGCATAACTAGAAAAGGTTAGTTTTTTTTGTATCATACATATATTTTTTTAAGATTGTGTAATTGTTGTGTAGCCATAAAGGATTTCTAAAAAACAAACCCCAAAAACTTGAAATGTAGTATAAAAGAAGACCAAAATTATAAAACGCAAAATTGATAAATTAAATCACACAATGACTGTTTGCCTGTCTGCTTGACCTTTTCCATGTACTGTTTCGCCTTTTTTTTAAATAAATTTTTTCTTGACATTTTGCGTTCTCTCATTTATCTCATTTCGCTAAACACACATATTCGGCACCGCTGCCGCCATGAGTTCGTCCACCAATGTTGCTTTTGCAAGTTGCTTTAGATTATTTTCTATGTCAAAATCGTTTAGATTTTATTCGTTGGCACAGCCTCCACCTTTAATCACTGTTGGCTGTCTTTGCCTCAGCCTTCACCTCGCTTCTTTTCCGCTTGTTGCTGCACGAGCGTCTACTTAACGATTTCAAGGTTAGGCCAACTTGTTTTGCAGTCAAGAAGTATTGTTTTAAAACGACTAGGCTTATGTATATATTTATATAAATGTATACTTTTATTATCTCACAAATATGTTTCGTAAAAAAAGAAAAAAATGCAAATTTCTTTTATAATAACTTTAACAGTGTGCGTCTGTTTAAAGTTTCTAAGGCGTGGCATAAATGCCACTAACCTGGCCCAATAAAACAACAAAAATGTTTAAGCTTAAAATTAAAAAATCATTTCCGTAGCGTAGCTTTTGTTTTTTTGGTAAAGTAAATGTGCTATTTTATATTTTTAATCGCTCAACAATAAAGTCTTTAATTTATTTAATTCTAATTGTATTTTGAACCCTTGAATTATACATATAGACTTTACGTACTGTTTCTGCTTTACATATATTACAGAACTCGTTTTATCTTTTGTTTTGCTGAGGAAAGGTTTAACTTTAAATTGGATACCTATTAATGAGTACAAAGGTTCAAAAGACGAGGGCTTAAAGGTCTTATTGATTTAAATAATATATAATATATATCTTATATAATTTCTCTTTATGTCTCTTCGATTCAAGCCAGTGGTTTGAGCTGCTTAACGATCTCTGATAGAAACTTTGGACTAAACTGCTCTTTAGGCCCAGTAAAGCAAAGCTTCAAAACATAAAAAACAGTAGATTAACCTTTGTTAGGTGGTTTCAACAATACTCATTACATTTAGATATTTTTAAAGACATAACAAAGCACCAAACATTGCGAAGAAATTATTTAATCATTGGTATTCGTAGTGCCAACACTTGGTTGATTTTATTCAGATGTAGTAATAGCTTGTGCAATTAGAATGTGGAACATTGCATGCAAATTAATTTCGTCTTGTTGGTTTCTTTCCTGGAGACCTTTCTGAACTCAAGAACAACAGTAAAAATAAAATTTGCAACTATTTACCTTAAAGCGCAACATGTACGAACAGGTGTACATATGATGAAAGACATTATTTTTACTGTCATCGTTCCGTGCCGGCGTTGATTGACGGTAATTCGGTTCGATCAATTTTGCCTTAGTCAACAAATTTGCACAATTCGAAGCTATTAGCTCAATTCAGACATTTTAGACAGCTGATAAAAAAAAGTCTCTAACTTCGGCCGACTGCTATAATTTGACAGTCAAATTAAATATGTATCTACGGCAAGCGAATGAGCGTGAGAGGGAGTCAGCAAACAGACAAATTAGAAATTGGATGCATCAGACAGAGAGGCAGTTCTGAGTGGGTGATTAGCTGATGACGGGAAAAGTGCGCGCCAGCGGAAAGTTCGAAATGAATTTTGCAAGCCCCCCCTTGACCTAACATAAACACAAGATAAACGGCAAATTGTTTATATCTGTGTTGGTTGGTTTGTTTGCTTGTGGAAATGTGTGTGCGTGCCTTTGTGTGTGAATAGATATGTTAAAGTAGTTGTGATTGTCATGCTTTTGCAACGTGATGTCGGTTAAGTACAATTTGCTATGTTAAAAAGTCCAGCAAAGAACAACACAATTAATTTAATATACGCGCGCTTCAAGTGTTGCCAACTTAATACATTTCAAGTTCAATATCAAGGTATTTTATACAGTTGAACTTATGCATAACGAACGAAATTTTTATCAAATTCGTATCAAGTACATAGCAGAAGAAGAAGTAAAGAATTTCAATTTCCATACAGAGATTTGTTCTCGAATGTTCATGGTTCTCAAGCAATTCGCAAAGGGGAAGTATGACTGTAAAATTGTTACGATGCCCCTCTTTCTTTAGCACATGTTGTGTGTGGAACATGAACGAAAACTGACTGAATCACGAGAAAGAGATAGCCCAGTTACATACAATGCGTGAGAGTGAGAGTCTGTAACCCTTCAATTTGCCGGTTTTATTATGTTCGTTCGCTCTATGCTCTCTCTTTAATTCGCATTTTGCGTCAGCTGTTTATGTCACGATTGTATATGTGGGCTTTTTAAGCAATTTTTTAATGCTTTTTTCATTCGTATGTTTTAGCGACTTTTATCGGTCTTTATGCTTATTCCTAAAATACATGTATGTGTAAACTTGAGGGTAACTAGAAATTTTTGTACAGCTTTTTATTTTTTAACTCATATTTGTTTTCAATTGTTCATTCAATTATTTGAATCGTATGATTTTTTGTGTTAACTTTCCATTCGTTAGCAATGATGACACGTTTTCATGAGATAACCGAACGGAAAATGTTAAAGAGCACGTTAGAGTGAGAAAGAGCACAAGTACGATAACTTTTGCACTACAATCAGATTGTACTTTCAAGACAAATCTTATGCGCGTGCAAAACTTATAGATATGTATGTATGTATTCTGAGTACGTTTATTTCTATGTGTGTGTGTGTGTGTGGAAAAGAATAGCAAAAAAAAAAAAAAATTTGTTTATTTGTTGTCTGTCGTCGCTATTTGTTTATGTATGAATTTTTGTAGTAAATATCTTATTTTTTTCATTGATAATTCGGGCTTGTGCTTTCTGACTCTCGGCCGTTAATCTTTAACTTGAAAACATTTTGTTCGATTTTCAACAAATTTCCAATATCCTTCAGATGTTTTTAATTTTTCTTTTCACGTCCTTATCAGAATTTACCTTGCGCAGTGTTTTTTCCTCCGTTATGTTGCAATAAAATAATGCTCATTCTCTTCCTTTCACTCTCTCGGGGTTGTGAGCGTTGCTCTCTCGTTTTGACAGCTGCTGCCGATTTTCTTCGACACATTTGCGCACCACACGTGAAAACAGTATGACGCTTGTTTCTTCGTAAAGTCTTTTTAAATAAACTTTTCTTTTTTGCTGAGCAATTTAAAAATAAAGAAATTAATTATAAAAACATTTAAAAAAACAAAAGTGAACGGTTTCGTAATTAAATTTCAATTGTACAGAAACAGCCAAACGTTATTGTTACAAAAGAAACACCAACAAATAAAGGTTTGTTTTGCTTGGCTTTTTTTTTTATTATTAATCATAAAGAATTATGTGCAAATGTTGCAATGTATTAATGTGTATAAGTCATATGTTATTTTTCTCGTAAATGAATACTTAATGTAAACGCAAATTGATAAGTTCTCACTACGATTGAATCATTTTCATTCTTCAAATCCTTTTAGTTATTGTTGTTTGTATAGTGCTAATGTGTGTATTTAGCGATCTTCCATTGCCATCGCGCCGCCGCTAAATAAGAATTGCGAAACCAACACGTCGAGAACGTGTGACTCGTTTGTTGGCTTATTAGCTTTTAGCTGTATATAAATATGTGTGCGTGTGTTTACACAAAACGACCAAAAATTGCTTGTCTAATGTTATTTGAAATTGACAAAAAATTTGATTTTTTTTACTAGAACTAATCGCCTAAAGCAACGCCAGTCATTTCGTCATTTTTGTTTATTTTTCTGTATAAATCAAATGAAGAAACTTTCTGAAGTTTGTGAAAACATAAGATTATCATCTTTGTGTGAAAGATAAAAAAATGTACGAATTACACTTTGGAAATACATATGTATTGCAAATCGACAAAATATCAAGAACCCAAATTTAAAATCAATTTCGTCATCTACTTTTCAAAACACATTTTCCCGCAACTATTTCATTTTACTTGATACATATTTCAAGGCCAACAGGTTTCATATCAATTCTTTTATCTCAAAAGCAAATAATGATATCAATCAAAAAGAAAAACAAAGCTTTGAATCATAAAACTTGCACCATAAAGAAATAATCAACTAATTTGAATAATTAATAACGGAATTGGAGCAGTTGGCGAATTCATACAAACACACAGACACCACACTGGTATCTGCGCAGTACAGAAATCGGCATGGCTCAAGCTGTTGCCCATTGACCCATTTACAAATTTTATTAGCTATACGCTTATAGACGCCTCACACGTAAGCACACAAACACACCCCACTTGTTTCGTTGGTGTCCTGCCGGCGTTTTTAAAAGCAAAGAACAAAGCACATTGCATACGGACACATTTCGTACAAGTGCTACAAAAAAACCAACAAAAACACAAGTTAAAAAGAAGGGGCAAAAGTAGTATGAAACGTCGTCATCATCATGCAATAGAAGTAGAATTCAATGGAGAGAAGAAATCCTTCAGCAAGGACACTCGTACTTATCGATTTTTCGCGATGACGCGACGAACCGAAAATTTCTTCTTAAATTCGTAATGCGGACACTGACATACACACACACACACACGCCGTCAATTGAGTTGGCTTTTATAATTAAATTAAAGAAGACGAATACACCATTGGGAGTAATTAAGTTGAAGATTCATTATTACACAAATCCAACAAGTTTTAAGTGAACTAATCAACTTATTGGCTCCAAGACAGGTTGCGCCAACACAAACAGACGTAAGAACAAATATAAAAGGTCTGCGCAATTAGCAAACGAGCTAAGTAATTATGAATAAAATGTGCGAGCGAGCCAGCAAACCTTAGGCAAACGTAAAAAGAAACAGAAAAAACTAATAATAATAACAATAATTGCGTTTAGTGTGTGTCATTAAAGCCACGAAAGGTGTCAAGTTCATGCAACTAAGTAGCAAAAGGCCATAAAAAGCACATGAATACAATTAATAAATGTATGTTTTTAAACCTTGATAATAATAACCCCCCTCTCTCTCTCTTATGATTTGCAGCAAAATGCCACCAAATGCCGCAACAGTGCCGCAATCCGTGACGGATTTACTGGCAACCGCTGCCGCTGCAAATGCGGAACCAAATGCGAACAAGCTGCAACAGGAGTCGACGGGCGTGCTCTTTGAATGCGATGCCGAGACAACCGACGGTGGACTCGTGAAGGATATTGTTGCCATGAAAAAAGCGGAAAGAAGAAAGCTAAAACTTGTCTGGCGTAATATCATTGCCTTTGCTTATGTCCATGTTGCTGCGCTCTACGGTGCCTGGCTGATGGCCACCTCCGCTAAATGGCAAACCATCATTTTTGGTAAGTGCATCCATTTTAACAAACAAAAATGAAATTAAAAAATTGTACCTGACTGGTGGATTGAACATCGCATGGGCTCGAAAATAACAAACACACCTTTTCACAACTTTTTATGCAAATATGTCAATATATTTTATGTCAAGTAATTTTAAAAAATTATCAGAACAAATTGTTGTTGTAGATACTTTAATTTTTACATGTTTACATAGGTGCCCTACTAAGTTAGTACCTCTAATGTAATGTTGATCATTGTTAAGATTTCTTTCTTAATCGGATTTGTTATTTTGCTTGGCTTGTTTGTCGTTTCGACTAATCGCGCAATATTGTCTGACCTTCAAACGTAGGTTAATTTCGCATAAATCTGTGAACTTTCAAGTACATTGCTGCTGATTGTGATGTTGATGGCGGCATCTTCCTGTCGCGTGCCCTGTTACTGTTTTCTGTTTCCAATGAGCTTATCACGGTTCTATTGTTGTTTTTTATTTAGCAATGAACCGATTATCGCAATAAATGTTTTGGGCACAGATTTGCACTCATATACTTATGCATATAATATGTCATACTTTCGAAATAGATTGGCGATCGTTTGTTTTGGAAAAAATATGACAATTATCAAAAGTCCATCGATAACAAGATGCCAAATGTTTTACAAATGATATTTTAGGATCTTAGTACACGTTGCACAGTTTGTTTGTTATATTAAAAAACAAAATAAATGTTGAAATATTGTTTTGTCATAATTTTTTTGAATATCAGTTAGTCTGTATGCCATTGCGACAAAATAAAATTTTAACGGTCAACATTGCTTATATATAAAGTTATATTTTGTAAAAAAGGCAATAAAAAATAAATAAGTAAAATGAATAATACATCGAAAAAAGTTTCACGGCACATAATAAAAGCGCTGAACATTTTAAGTATGGCTTACGGTGAAACCTTTATCGCACGTCCGGACATAAGCAACCAGGTCATGTATCAAATGAGAAACCTGGTTCCTGTAAATAATGTCAAGAAGGTTATAAACAACACATTGACGACGCTCTCCCACATTGGCTTGTTGCAACAAAAACCAAAGCATTTATATGCATTACACAATACCAAGGATATTATGGATCTAATCAAATACCAAGTAGGTTGACAAAAAGATTTAAAAATTCATTAACGAATGAATTTAACGAAATTTGCAGGTCCGTTTAATGGAGTTAAGCGCTAGTAAAATGGAAATGGAAACAATTTGCCAAAAGTGTCGTCTTCAAAAAGAGCCATCAAGAAGTCGTAGTAAACGCGCTCCTAAACGGAAACGAAATGCCATTGAGAAGCCAATGGGATTGTCAGATTGTTCCTCTGGTATTCAGAAGGCATCTGATAAAAGAAAAATACGACGAACCGTGACGGAACGAGCACGCAGATTGTGTAAAACATGCGCGAAACTGTCCCAAAAACCAGGAGCTAATGATAAGAGTCGATTGCATAAGTTGCCGGCAGCGACGGCGGCAACGAAAAAACAGCAAATCCAAATTGGCAATACGAGATACAATCTAAGGAGCAATGCGAGCACGACAAACACATGGCAAAACTGTTTAAACAATGTGCCCAAATGGAATTTAGTTGATGAATTTAAAACTCAACATGAGGCAACCACGGATTATAATACAAATAGTAATAGATACTTTAACTTTAATAATGCACAGACATGGCAAGATAATCAGACGACACAATTTTTTGCATTCGAAGATGAAACAGCTGTAGAATCAATGTTAGGAGCACAAAGCGTTACAAATAATAAAAACATACCACAACTGATGGAAACAGAATGCGTTGATGAGGATCCATTAGGAACGCAACATTTGCCTACAACATTATTGCATCAATCGGATACTTTTAACTTTGGAGGACAAACAGTGAGACAAACAAGAACTTTTGAATTTATTGATGACTTTGGGTCCCAAGCTAAGCAATCGAGTTCATCGCAAACGCGGTTTCAATTCTAGACAAAATTGTTTTCATTCAGATTAATTGAAGAGTTTTCGCGTTCAAATTTTTTAGTCTCAAATACCTTGAAATTTCTGTAAAACTAAAGAGATTTGTTTGAAGTAAATAAGCTAATCTATAAAACTACAAAAAAAAGGTTCATAATGCATTAAAAAAATAGGTTACAACAAGTTTAATTTCAAATAATATTAATGAATATAGTCTAAACTTTCTGCCTTTATTTTCCTTTACAGCATTTGCGATGTATGTCGTCTCTGGCCTGGGCATTACTGCAGGCGCTCATCGTTTGTGGGCTCATCGCTCCTACAAAGCCAAGTGGCCGCTGCGTGTTATATTGGTTATTTTCAATACAATTGCATTCCAGGATGCTGCCTATCACTGGGCACGCGATCATCGTGTACATCACAAATACTCGGAAACCGATGCTGATCCTCATAATGCAACACGTGGTTTCTTCTTCTCGCACGTTGGTTGGTTGCTCTGCAAGAAACATCCCGAAGTAAAGGCCAAAGGCAAGGGTGTTGATTTGTCCGATTTGCGTGCTGATCCTGTTTTGATGTTCCAAAAAAAGTAAGTATTTTTACAAGTTGTCCTTGAACATACAAATCAATGCTTTGCTTAACTGTTACAAACTAGATACTACATGTTGTTGATGCCCATCGCCTGCTTCATTATTCCAACAATGGTGCCGATGTACATGTGGAATGAGACATTCTTGAACTCCTGGTTCGTTGCGACTATGTTCCGCTGGTGTTTCATTTTGAATGTGACTTGGTTGGTGAACAGCGCTGCGCATAAATTCGGTGGTCGTCCCTATGACAAGTAAGTCAAAGGCGTTATACTTGTTGCATGACAGTTAATTGATTTTGGGTTTTGTTTTTTAGATTTATCAATCCTTCGGAAAATATCTCAGTTGCTGTGTTGGCTTTCGGTGAGGGTTGGCACAACTATCATCATGTTTTCCCCTGGGATTACAAAACAGCTGAATTCGGCCAATACTCGATGAATATGACAACCGCGTTTATTGACTTCTTTGCCAAGATCGGCTGGGCTTACGATCTAAAGAGCGTGTCGCCGGACATTATCAAGAAACGTGTAAAGCGTACCGGTGACGGCACACACGCCACCTGGGGCTGGGGTGATAAGGATCAACTGAAGGAGGAAATCGAGAATGCGCTAATCACGCACAAAAAGAGCGAGTAAAGTGTACGAAACATCAACATTAGCCAAGTCAAAAGTGAAAAAATATTTTTAAAACGCAGTTCTTAGGGCAAAATGTCTGTGTGTATGATTAGATGAACCAACAATTTTTGGCTATCGATTCTAGTAATTATTAAAGCAAAACTAAATGGGTGAATAATGAATCAAAAAGAAATCAAAACAAAAAAAAATACTGCAAATGGAGATATCATTTTTTGTGTATTTAAGGCTACAAGTTATGAATATGAAAAAAGATACAACAAAAACTAAGGTTAATGTGCATAAATGATGTTTGCATGTGAACCTATCCTGTCTGTGTTAAATGAGCTCTGGAATTTTATTATTTTGTTTTTTTTTTTTTTTTTGTACCAAAAGTTTATTTTGAAAAGCTCAGTTTCAATTTTGATATACTTAAACTGCTGAAAAACAAAAAATCGAGCTGAAACAAACAAAAAGAAGATAATTGTAAAAGATTTAAAAAACCCTTTGCGCCTTTATTAATAATTTTCTTCAGAAGAAAGTATTTCTAGTAAAACCAAAAAAAAAAAAAAATATTAAAAAAAGGAAAAAAAAAACAAATGATAAAAATAAAAACTGAAATTCATGAGTTTGTGTAGAATCTCTCTTTATCATTTTATTATTATTATTTGTACACTATTATACTAGCATAGCTCCCGTTAACCTTCTTGCACTGATACACATCAAATAAAATAGATGAACATAAAGATAAAAAGGTGAAGATAAAGACAATGAAGAAATCGTTGAAAAAGAAGTTGATGAAGAAAAGCAAACATTCCGAAATTATTAGTTTTTCTTAATCATAAAACTTAAGTAAACAAACAAAAACACTTCTAAACTCGTTAATCACTTAAAATGGGAGATTAGTATTTATAAAAAAAAAACAAAAAAAGGAACTTCAAATAAAAAATACAAATCATTATATATATACGATATAATAAATGTTAATTTTAATAACAAGAAAATAATATACAATATATTGAATTCAACACTGTTAAAACAAAATACAAAAAAAGTAAAATTAAATTTTATCCTTTTGTTTTACTATTATTTCGTGCCGTTTAAACAGTTACTTTATATGGCTTATTGACCTTTGGCTGTCATTCATTCAAATATCAAAATTTAATATGAAGTGAGTTTGATGGGTTGAAGAGTGATCACTTTGAGAAAAAAAAGAAAACTAAATTCTAAAAATATTCTTTACACAAACTAAATTTTTTCTCTGTCAAATATTATAAATATTTATTAAACTCACGTAGACAATATTGTACAAAAAAGGACAAACTAATTTCGTGAAATGGATAATTTTAGCATTCCGAAAAAAATTAATCGTCATGTTTTAAAAGCCATTAACTACCTAAGTCCCACCGGCTTAGTAACACGTGATTCAATTACGAATCAAGTTGCATACCAGCTACGAAATAGTGTGCCTGTTCCAAATTTGGATCATGTGATAATGATGTCGCTGAACAATTTAACTGCGTTGTCATTGTTACGTAGTGAAAATGACGAATATGGCATTAACCGTGTGCTTGATGAGCGTCGTTCATCTACTTCAAAATTTAAATTAGTTGAGTCCCCATTAGTCGTTCGTTCAAGGCAATCTCTAAATCTTCATGAGATGGATGTGCCACCGGAAATTATCAATCCTATGAGGACTTATAACGTGCCAAAGGTGAGTAATTGCGTGACAAGCGATTCATTTAACATTTAAATTGAAGAGAATCAACTTGCAGCGTAAGGAGCCTGACAATCGTAACGTAGATCCTTCGGCAAATGTAAGTGCATTTAGCGAAGAATCGCTTTCCGGTGATGAGATTGAACTCGTCCGCAAACGCTTTCGGACAAAGAGAGGGTTAGAGTTTTACGGTGGGCAAGTGCTGTTGCCGCGGAAACGTGAACACGGTTCTGGCGAAGAAGACGGCGAAGCATTTGTCAGTTCAAACAGTAACTTGTCTTGCTTTAAACAACGGCATGCATTGACTTATGATGATGACAGCAAAACGGGCATGGTCGAATCTACAATACTGTCTCGACCGATCCAATATTCAATGTCTGTTTGCAGTCAATGTGAAAACAAGTTAAGAAACAAGACGCTAGAAATTGCAAATCACAAATCTAGTATTAATTTGGCAACTGTTCCAAATGAGGACAGTGTTATGGACAAAGGTTATTGGCTTTTTGTAAAACCTCGTAGTAAATCAAATGACTTATTGTCTACACAAACAGCACAGGGCTTAGTAAATGTTTCGAAGGTTGACTCATCAGAAAGCATTAAGAGTATTAAAAAAGAACCTATTGAAATTGAATCAACAATTTTGACTACTTCAAATGGCGACAATCAAGACGGACAGCAAGAAGAAGGCACTGATCACCAACAAATGCAAATTGAAATGTCAAATCGCAATGAATTTGAAAACAACGAGAGTGCCTTTTATATTAGTTAAAATCGATTCTGCACTTTTGAAAAATTCAACAAAATTGGAACTGTATTATGTGCGTGTACATAATTAATCATGTACAATACGAAATTTCCATTGCATGCACCGAACAACAAAACATTTGTTAATTTTTTTTGGTTTTTCCTTGGGATTAGTTCGTTTTACTTTTGAATAAATAGTAGTTTAACAATCATAAGTCACCTATGTACACAAACGTCATTAATTTAGAGTCGTACAAGGACTAAAGTTTCTTTTGTGTTACTTCGTCTGCTGGTTTTTCGCTTTTTGTTAATTTTTCGGCTTCTGGTGACTTTTTATCTTCAGCTTTGGTGGCGTCACCTTTTGCAACAGATTCCTTTTTGTTATTTTTTTCTTCCAATTTTTGTTTTTCGGCTTCAATACGTGCCGCTTCTTCTTCTTGTTTCTTCTTTTCGACTTCTGCTGCTGCTGTGGCCACATCCTCATCATCCCAGTCGGCCATCGATTTATCACGTTTTAGCCACGATTGAGCAGAGTCTTTCTCGAAAGCTGTAATTGTTTGTTTGTTGAATTAGTTTCATTAACTGGCTTATCAGCTCTTGTCTCTCAAAACTTACTCTGATTAAACCATTTGATGCCATTCTGCATCTCATCAATGATTTCGCGCGAAGTGTACATAACTTCGTTTTGAACCGCCTGATGGAAACTAGCCGTTTCATATGCAGCGGAATAAAGCGAATTTCGATCATGATTTAGCGCGCGTTGTGGAAACTTTGCAAGGCTTCTAGCCAGTTCAATAGCATTATCTATGCCTGTTCCTGTCGGTACAATTCGATTGACTAAACCAATATCATGAGCCTCCTGTGAGCCCACAGGTCGTCCAGTGAGTATTAAGTCCAATGCACGTGATAGGCCAATCATTGCCGGAAGACGCACGGTGCCACCGTCAAGCACAGGCACGCCAAAACGTCGATTGAAGAAGCCCACCACTGCAGATTCCTCCATAACTCGCAGATCACACATAAGCGCTAGCTCCAGACCGTTTGCAATACAATAACCATTAATGCTACACACTACTGGTTTCTTAATAAGTCGTCGAGTCGGTCCTACCGATCCCTCTGAACGCATGAGAATATCGACACTAATTTCCTCCTTGCCATCAGTGCCCATTTCAAGAATGTCAAACCCGGAACAAAATGAACCACCAACGCCATACAGGACAGCTACTGGCGAGGTTTCATCTGCTTCGAAATGACTGAAAACTTCGCAAAGCTGCGCTGCGGTCGACGAACCGATGGCGTTTCGTTGCTGTGGCCGGTTGATGCCAATCAGAGTAATATTCTCATCTTTACACACGATAACCCCTGGCGGCTCTTTGGGCTCTTCAGGCTTTGGACTCTCTGTGTGCCGGTAATTTGAGCAAAGTATATGTATATTAATGATGTTTTAAAATTATGTCACGGTCGAAAACAACTTACCTTTACTCAATGCTCGTGTAGTGGAGAGGGTACGTGAAACGTTTGCCTGGAGTTCTAGCTTTTGGCCAAATTGTTTAACTAAACGTCGCAACATATTTACGTTTATTTTGCTCCCTAAAATGGCTATCAAATCAAATCAAACTATTTTTTTATTGAAAAATTGCGCCGGCAAAGTGCTGCCAAATCAGCTTTTTTCGGGTTATATTTCAGCGTTTGTTTAAATTCTGCTTATGTTACATAGTGGCAGACCCAAGATACGATAGGTCAATAGACGCAGACGCGAGTCAGCTAAATTGTAGACACTGTGTCAGAAAAACACACTTGCATAGAAAAGGGCGCAGTTGCTTCAAAAACCGGAAGAAACGGAATAAGGCTAACTCAAAAGTCTTAAAAGTGCTGGCTAGTTCAATTTTGCTTCCAGTTACATCGGCACTTGGGCTGATTCAATATGGATGACTCTCCCAAATAAAAGAGGAGAGAGTTTACATTCTGCTAAATAACAGATTGCAAGCAACACTGCTTAACGGAAAAATTTTAATTTAACATTTCTTTGGCATCGACATCAGGAACAAAGAGTATTCTATCTATAGACTGGAAACGAACTCTTAAATGGAAATTTTGATATTTTAACTTGGTTGAAATTATAAGCACCCAAAGAATCCGATTAAAATTTTCAAGCCGACCATAAAAGTGTGTGCGAGGCATATACATCCATCTCGCTTCGTCCAATGCCTAAATCAAAACAGAACAGCACAAAATCACAACAAGTTTGGCTACAACAATTGCCAATGTCTTTTACAACAAAAATGCTTAAATTTGCAACTAAGTTTTTTAGAAGTCTGTTTT
Organism: Phortica magna; assembly: GCA_037044515.1. Classification (NCBI taxonomy): domain Eukaryota; kingdom Metazoa; phylum Arthropoda; class Insecta; order Diptera; family Drosophilidae; genus Phortica; species Phortica magna. The sequence goes on along the minus strand of JBAMBP010000775.1, from coordinate 346,208 downwards.
CCCAGATTACGGGAAATGTTGAAGTAATGTTTTTATTTTTATTATATGATATGAGTAAATTTATTTTTATTCCTGTTTTTTTAGATAAAGCAAAATGACTCTGCGCAAAAGCATTAGACTTTTCATTAATAAGCAAAGAGAAACACTTGGCACTTGAACGGTGGTCGATTTAATATTTGATTTTCGTTCTTTATTCCTTTCATTAATGCTTTGGCAACAACGCATACCATGTTCATGCCCACTTCATTCTTTTCCAAAACTTTCATCAAACTCATGAAATTGTCATGTGTTTACCTTTTTTGGTAACAGCGCATTAAATTCATTCATAGTATCATTTTATACTATTTTCAAATTTTAATAATGGCCGTCGTATCGAACGAATTGTTCGAGCGAGAAAGATGTATATTTTTGCTTGTCTTCTTTCGCTGTTCTACATTTTCACCTTGAGACGAATGGTCAGAGTTGTTGCTGGAATTTTCACCTGGAGTCCGCTGGTAAGAATTTTTCCTGAGCTTTTTAAGTGAGGCCTTCGGTCTCTATTAATCGGTTACTCTTAATACTCTCTGTGGCTGACGGCTTGTCGAGTGAATAAGACAAACGCTTTTATCTTCTTTCTCTGTCAGGAATTTTCACCTTCAGAATTAAAATTTTCAATCAAAAACGGCAAGCTTTGTTTAAGCGAGCTTCGGTCTCTTGTTAATATAAATACTCTCTGATTTTCACCTCTTGATTTTTGTCACAATTTTTCCTGTGCTTTTTTTGAGCGAGCTTCGGTTTCTTGTTAAAATTAATTCTCCCTGACATAAGAGACCCTTAAATTAAAAAATTGCTGAGGTTAATATTTCTGCCTAAGGAGGCGCTTTTTAGAAAGCATCGTTTCATTGCGTCGAACTAATGACCACAATCGAAAAAAAAGGCAGGGCTGGCACCACTGGTTGTCATTCAACTCATTTTGTGTTTTATAAACGGCAAACCAATGCCGCATCAGTAACAGGGGAAATTTGGTAATTGGCTGTACGTTGTTACATTGGATGTGGTAATATGAGACATTTGTAAAATGAAAAGAGTATTCATGAAAGTGCTACCAATTTTTGTAAAATCGACATGGTGCAAGAATATTTTTTTTTAATTTGAAATTTTGCTAGTAAAACAATATTAAACATATTATTAAAGTAGAGTTCTTGCAGTTTCGCTGTTTTCAAAAACATATATTTGAAAGTAGAGCGAGTGTACTTTAGTATTTAACGGTATAACGTGGCGTGAATAGGAACGCCAAGCTTGATTGATTGATTACTTAACTGAGAATCAGAGCCTCAAACAGCAATTCGATTGAAGGGTGCATAATTTCATTATGTTACTGTTGATTTGTACAAATTACTTAAGGTCGACTTTTAGCATCATGCTGTGCGTGTCAAATCAGTATCGCTCGCTCAGACGCGTTCTCATTGTGTCTGGGGTGCAAAAAACAAAAAAAAGAACAAAAATAAAAATAAAAAAGGAGAAAAATTTGTAACTGTAAAACCGAATTCAACACTTGTTGCTCTGCGACTGTCGCATTGAGTTTTGCTTTTCAAACCGCAAAACTAATTAAAAATGTCTCAAGCATAAAATTTTAAAAAGTTTTTTGGTTTTTTCTTTCTAGACTGAGCGTGTTGCATTAGTTGCGGTCCAAAAATTAATTTAAAACTTTGAGTCCCAGCAAAATGAGTTCACTACAAAAATTTAAAGTTTAGCTTAAATTTAGCATATTTTTGGTCTCCTTGTATCCTTTTTTTTTAAATACCCTCTATCAGCATGTGTGCAACTCAATTGAATATAATCGTTGGACATGATTAATTTAATTGTCACTTAGATGTAACATCAGAGCACACACGAGCATCTTCTGCTTGGCTTGTAATGACAGTTCATGGTTGGGCGTGTTGGTCGTCCATTTGGTCGCTGGCTCCTTTTTTATGCCAAGCTCGAAATCAAGATTAATTAGCATCATGGCCGCGGGTGGTCAACATCATTTGATAACATGAAGCAGAAATATTTACAATTAATACTTTTTTGTTAAATTTTGTATTTACAAAGTGAAAAGTTACTATTAATAGAAAAAGTCCAAGACTAATTACATTATTCAAGTATTAAAAAACACATTTTGTTTGATGGTGCAACCTTGTTCCCGCTTGACTTGTACGCCCACAGCAACAACCTCATTTTGCCAATTGGTATGCAGAAGGCACCGCTCACCAGCCACCAAAAGAAAAAATAGAAATTGAGCTTGCTGATTGCAATTGTTTTTTCGAACTTGTGGGCGTGTCGCGCAAATTTCGGCGAAGCAAAAAAATTGCGCGCAATTTACTTGCATTTGTAATATTCTTTTGCCTCTCATACAAGTGCACTTTAAAATTAAATTAAGACCGTAATTATTTTTCTGCTCATTATGCCGTACGTTCTTTTCTATGAACATTTTTGGTTACAAGTTTTTTAAGCATTTTTCCCCCCATTTTTGGCTCTGTCATAAATTAAGCCTGCAATTTTCAGCTCTATTGTGGTTAACCCCAAAATAAATTGACTCACACACGCACATTGCAAGGATACCAAGTACGTGCTGATGTGTGGGCACGTCTGTGTATGTGTGTGTGTGTGAGCTGCGCCAGTAGAAAACTCAATTAAATTGCTTGCACTGAGTTTCATCTTCATCTTATTTTTTTTCTGCTCCGCTCAGCCACATGTCGGCGACTGGCTTAATTCACACAATAACTTTTTTTCGGCCAAGGCTATCGAATTTTCTTACGTAATTGAGATTTATTGCCTTTATCCATTGGTTTTGCATTGAAATTTAACAAAGTTTTTTTTAAGCCAGTTTTGGTTTTGTTTACTTTCTTCACGATCATTTATTTCAAGTTGGCAGCACTGTTGGGTGAATCTTTTTAATGCGCTTGGCTGCACTTTTGTATGTCAACTATCTCCGGTTTGCGCGATTTTCTGTTTTCCTTAGTATTTTTATGTTATTTAAAACAACCATTTGCTTTAAGCACAAAATAAAAAAAGACAAAAATAATTAAGGCAGTTGTCGCGTCAGACTCTTGATTGGATGATCGAAAAACCTGAATAAACTTTATACATGAAAAATATGTTTAAATCTTGTGTCTCCTGGTTGCATTTTAATTTTCCATATACTTGATGTGTGTGCAATGATGCAATCTGATTTTGGTGTCAATGCAACAGCGCCCACTTCGCAGTATTTAAGGTTCCCGCATATAATGTACTGCGCACGTGGCCAACACTACACTGCAGCCTTATGACCATGTCTGGCTTGTATTGTGGCCAATAAATAAATTAGCATATCAAAATAAATTGAGAAGAAAATGCAATTTTCAAGAATGCAGTCAGATGAAACACGTCATCAACGCGTTGTGTAAGGATATGAACGCATGACAATGAATGTATGAATGAGCGCGTGTCTGTATGTGTGAGTTTCTCATATCACATATCAAATAACCATGACAAATGCGTAACAGAAAATTTAAAACTGACTGCGTTGCGTTATTGTTGTTGCTTTTGTTTAAAGCACCCAATGAAATCATGCACATAACATTAAGTTTTGTTGTTGATATTTGTGCTTAATTCAAGGGCAAAGAGTAAAATTTTATTCAAATTGAATTAAAGTTGGACGAAAATTGAAGTAGCCATTAGACATTTTCATATGTTTCATGGGCGAATGGGCTCGACTGGGCTTACAACAGCTCAATTACGCTAATAACACTTAAACAATGCTGATGATGCTCATGATTACAGCGATGGCAAATAAAATGGCCACGGGTGGCAAGGAAGCGACAAGAAGAGTCACTCAAAAGGCAAAAAGTTTTGCTTTATTCGCAAATTGTCTAAAAAGTAATTGAGCCATTGATGAAGGCACCAGACTCAATGAGACAAACCTAAAGGACAACGCTTCAGTTAAGTTGCTCCTTACGCAAAAGTAGCCAAAGTAGAAAAAAGAAGAAATAACGAAAAAGGATATCGAGACACTTGATTGTGTCGAGTGGTCAACATCAATGACTTTGTTGTAGTGTAGACCCATTGACGACCTTTATCGGTCGGTCGGTTCGAGCATAAACCATAATCGCAATTGGCAATTGGCAACTGGCAACTGGCGTACTCAAATGCTGCTGCTGATTCGCACACTTGGACGACAATAACTATTGAGCTATTGAAGGCTACTCGCAACGGAAACGCTTGGCCATTCATTTAAAAGTTGTCTACAAGTTGCCAAGTTTGCCGGTCGCCTCGTCGGTTGCCGTGCCGTGCCGTGACTCTTTGCACCTTCAAGTTGCCTGCATTGACTTGTTTGCTGCCTTGCGGAGTCTTCTTTGTTGTTGGCGACTTGTGCTTTTACTTAACAGTTTCTTTTTTTTATTTTTTATTGTTATTTTAGTTTTTTTTTTGCAAACTTCTGCGTTTAACAATTTTGTTTCCTTCGTAAGCGGCGCCAGGTTGTCGTGGAAATTTGTTTTAATCGTCATCTTTGCTATCTTTGTAAGTTTCTACACCAAAAAAAGAAACTTTGACTTGCTTCTTTGCCACAATTTAACTTTTGTGGGGTTTGAGTTTTGGTGCGTCGTCGGCTTTTAGCTTATCTATCTAACCGATGGCTGTTCAATATTTTATTAGTGTCGTTTGAGCTTTTGACTACCTCAGTCTCAGTCTCAGTCGACTTTATGTCTGTGTTGTCACGATGGTGGACTTTTGCTACATTTCACTTTGATTTCTCAGTTAAGTGCATGTGTGTGTGCGTCTATGCGTGTATGCGTGTCATAAAGTTTTATTTAGCGCGTTTAGTGTTGTAACTTTTGCTAAATAACCAACTAATTTGCATAAACGTTTTTATTAACATTACGCATACGCAACGTGGCGCATTTACTGATGTCAATTTACACAGCTTAGCGCTTATAACCTCGACTGGCACCTGCACCCTTGCCATCTATCTATCTGTCCAATTGACTGCCTAACTGACTATACTATGGTTAAATGTGGTACGTCCTGCTAGATGAGCAATGGATAGGCAAGCTATGTGGCAGAATGGAGAGGTGCACAAGCTCACCACTGCTTGAAAGTGTTACTGCTATTATTTATCCCTCTACTACTATCATTACTATTACTTTGTAGTAACACGAAACCTGACCAAAGGTTTGATTTTGGTATAGCGGGGCGAGACTGCCCCGGATCATTGGTTGTTCCGGCAATCCTTGGTCTGATCTCTCACCCGTTGAGGCTTGAGAGGTTGAAATACATAATAACATATAAAATAAAAATAGCACAATTGTGACCAGGTGCAACAGAACTTCCATAAGGTACTTGCGTAAGTCGGGATGCTGATTTGACATGAATCCAAATTCATGTGCTGAATGCTTCTCATTCGGGCACCGTGATTTTAAACTTTACAGTCGTACATGCCACGTAAAATAAAGTTCTGAGAGATCTGAGACATGTTGTTGCCTAACTGACTGACTGACTGACTGATTGACAAATTGAATGCCTGACTAAATGTCTCGGACAACTCGACCAATCGATTGAATAATCGTACACATCCCGTCTAATAGTCTGATTAATACACAAGTTTCGAAGCAATTTTTTTTCACCGTTTTTTTTTTTTTTTTTCAAATTGTTCACTCATTTGTACGGCAAAAGCGTCGTGTGCTGCTCGCTGTGTTGCTTTGCCGCGTGTAACACGATTCAAGTGGATTAAATGTGCTTAAATTGATTGATTGTTAAAATGATGTATAGTCATTAGAATCGGGGTTTTCTCTCTCTTACTTTGCTTTATCTTTTTTTTGTTTCGTTTTGTTGTCCGACACTTTTTTGCACACATGCCTTACTCGACTTGACTTGACTTGGCCTTTGACGACAGTGTGTTGGAATTTAGTTTGTTGAACAACACGGTTGGGGGCACGGGCGATCAACTTCGCAGCACTCAATCAAGCTTCTTCAATACCTGAGCGTTGGCTTATAATTAGTTTTATTCAAGCATGCAATTAATAACTTGGTTAGTTGCTTCGTATAGAGTAAACTTTTTGCAGTCGTAATAAAAATGCTTTACATTATCAACGCCAAAGACAAGCCTTAGTAATTTCGAACTGTACTTTTCTTGTGGGTGTTTGTTGTAACTTACAGTTTTTTGTATACACATGGTTGAATAAATACATGGCTATAAAGATTCGTCACGTTGAACTGATCAAGAACGAATTCGAGTTTGTGCGGTTTCCGTTGTCTTGACTAATGTACAATACTTTTTGTTGTATATAAAAAAGAAAAATTATAAATAACATGATATATTAACGGATATCCGCACGTGTGTGTGTGTGTCTTGATTTACTTACTTATTTCATGCGTTTGACAATGTTTCGAGCATGACGCCATGTACGCAATAATTTTCAAACAAGACAAAAGTATTCGCACACACACACACACACACACTCACTCACACATTTCCATTTATACGCATGAGTGCCGCACAAAAGTATGCTACAGACTTTCTTAACTAGCAAGGCTTAAATAGTGCCATTCGATAAAATGTACACACACACACACACACCGGCACACACATACACATGTACCCCTATGCATACACATGCATATGTTTGTGTTAGTATTTATGCGCACACTACTGTCACTGAAGTTTTACAGTTATGCACACCTTAAGTGGCATCGGAAATAGTCGACGTCGACGTCACCGTCCCCACCAACCCCCTCACTATCACCCTCACCGTTGTCGTCGTCGATGTTTTCATCGTCTTTTTCGTTTTCGGCGGTTATAAAAGAGAAATATTACACATTACTGTAAATTGTGGAGACTTGCAGGCGACAATAATAACGCTTCGACTAACGGCTTAACAGAAGGCGAATGGCAGTGAGGAGAGCCTGGTTGGTTGACTGCTCGGCTGTTAATGTCGACGTAAGGGGCATAAGTATTAGCGTAAAATGGCTTAAGAACAATAGTTTGACTGTATGTGTGTGCGATTTAAGTTCAATAAGTTTGCTGTCAAATTTATGCATTTGTTGAGTGCAAAGATTTATTTGCAAATGTATTTTATTCATTTTCTTTTTACTTCACGTAACCTAACCTAAGTCTTAATTTATTTTCATTTGTAGGTTTTTAGTTTAGCTACAATTAAGTTGGAGAGGGCTTTATTGAGATTTCGCCTGAGCCAATGGCAAAGTTTATTACCAGTTTCAGTATTATGTAGCATACTTTTAAGCGTTTGCTGTTTTATGTCTTCATAACTATAACTTCCTCATTCCATACGTTTTTGAAGTGGTAAAAGTGCAAATAATTGTTCGATTTTCTTGACTTGGTTGAGATTAAATAAAAAATCGCACCCTTTCTTCTGACAAGTGTTTCGTGTATAAACTCGTATTGTTGTTCTGTGTTCTATATGTCTTTTAAGCTTTTATAATTGGAATGTCAACCAAGTGTATAATCATAAATATGAATATTCACATATTTTCAATTCAATTTCAACGCACAAAATCTTTATTTGATCAACATTATTGCCAACGTCGCAAACGCCCAACTTCGCGTCGAATGACGTTTCCACTTGAATGTCTTATGTGCGACAAATCGTTATGTTATATGTCCATGTATCTTGTTGACAGTGTGTGTACTCACGCAACCGTAGCCTCATAGTTGTGCTACAAAGCGCAAAGTGAGATCTGCAAGTAAATTCCATTCAAGTCAAATATTTACGGTTTTAGTGCGAATAAAACTTTATTGTCGAAGCATTGAATACGCTCAACGATAAAGTTGAAGCATACCACCGTTGAAAAGTGATAATCCAAAGCGAAAATTGAAGAAAAAAGAAAAATGTTTGTTATTTGAAGCGTTTAACCATACCACAGTTTGAAACTATTATGAATGAGAAAAATACATCAAAATTTATCAAAAAAATGTTTCTTAAAATCTTATCATTTCAATACTTTAAAGTCCTGAATTTAATTTAAATGCGCAGCGAAACCTTCATTTGCATATAACTCATTACATGACTTATGGCTCATTATGTGACACAGCTTTAGACACAGATGCAGATACAGATATAGATAGAGTTAGAGATAGAGATACACAGACGCAGATAGTATACTGCTGACTGGTGACTGCAGATTTGCATACGCTTGCCAAATGTCAAATGTCGAACATGTGTGCGCACAGCGCGTTACTATAGATGGATGCAGATACAGTATCTCATCTCATCTCATAACATCTCATCACTGCTCTACACTTCTACACTTTTTCAATTTCATCATCATCACCATCATCGTTCCTGAACCGCAGCAAAAATGTTCCAAGACTTTTTTTTGGGTTTGCTCTCCTTTCTTTTTCGGCGTTTGTTGTAAAGTCTTGCGACACAAAAGATTTATTTTTATCGCCTACAATTCAATCCAATCCAATTCATTTTTTCAGTATTGTTTCTTTTTTTCGTATTTCATTTGTATGAATTTCTGCAGGACTTACACGTTTTGTTTTAGCTATGAACTTTGATTTTCACTAGCGAGGGTTGAGCGCCAAAAACTATGCTTTTTTGCTCTTTCATTCTTCGCCTACTTTCATCAATGCGAGTACTTGGCATTATTGCCAATTGGGGTAAGTTGTATTTGCAGGGTGTCACTCGAAGAGTTTTCGTTGTAAGAACTTCGTGGCGTGTTCAGTTTTGCACCCTGTGTGGAGGTTTATTTGAACAGAAAAAAGAAGCAAGAGTGATATGAAATATTGAAATATGACTTTGCATGCCGGCCAAAAAGTCAATTGTGGCAAATAGTAAGGCTAAAGCTGTTACCAATTTTAATAATTCAATATGCAAATACACCTTGTTCCTTTTTTCTGTGCATTCTTTGTTGGCAGCGAATTTCGGTTTTGTTGAAAGTTCAAAGGTGTAAATTACTAATTCTTTTTTCCACCTTTGCAAGCATTTCACTTTGTGCGGTTTTACTTTCAAGTCTTCAAGCTAAAAATAACGTTTATCACTCGTCTTCTATTAGTGACGCTCAAAAGTTCAACTGCCACCAAGCATCAGCTTATCTGTTATTGTGGAACTTTTTTTATCTCTTCAGCCAATTTTATATCTTTTGTGTATAATAAACATTTCACGATTAGAAAGTGCTTGTCACTTGGTTGAATATTTGTCCTTGTGCTTAATTTTCCTAACCGGTTTTATGTCAATTATGTATATTAGTCGGCTTAACATTATGTTATGTATTAAATGAAAAGTGTAATTAAATGCGAATGCTTTGTGTAAATAAGGTTGCATTTAGTTCGGTTAGTTCGGTGGTTTAGTGTACATTATCTATTTATATTTGTTTGTTTGTAAGCCGATTAAAAAGTTTATCTCAGCGCTTGTAGCGAGAAATCTTTACTTAGCACATGTCCAAAAAAGCGGCTATTAAGAAACTGTTTGCTAATAGGAACGTTTCTGTTAACACTGCCTTTGGCGCTAATAGAGTTTCCAGAATAGGGAAAAAATATTTGAATTTGAACTTTGAACAGAAATTTTGAAATTATCATTGAAACTAAGAACGTATTCGATGGTGACTCTTTGATCAAGTCTTTCAAGAGATTCATCATCAAAGCGAAGTTCTTTGGTAAGTTTTAGAAGACCTTAAGCATCTTGTAGTTGATTGTCACAAGACTTACATTTGCAGCTCCATATAGACATCGGAAGCATTTTCATGGTCATTCGTTTTGCATTTATGCCATTTGAAAACTGACAATATCAACTTTTCATTTAATTTAGTTTTTGTGCTTTTTTTATTGTTACAAACTCAAACCCGCAAAATTTGCATAGAAACCAACGTTTTACGAGCGTGACTTTAAACTGTGCGATCTGAGCAGAGTTGTAAAAGAAAAATGACTGAATTCGATAAGGATGTACTCACACACACACACACACGCACACACACACAAACAATTTGATGGCACACTTCGAGACAATATTCTCAAGTTGGGACAGCATGGCAACTGGAAGCAAATCGACGGTGACGGTGACGTACCCGTTGTGAAGTATAGTTTACGACGGCCGACCGACGGACGGACGAACGGACGGACGGAGGGACAAAGTGACGTTGGCACTACTTGGCTTAAAAGCGTATAAAACGCGCATCGACAACACGCAGAAAGTTTAACGCGCGCGGCTTAAACACGTTTTTACGAGCGTAGAACATCAACGTTAACGTTAACGTCAACATTTTTGCAAATTCATCAAACAAATTCGGTACTAAATGTCGAACATAAAAGCAAAGGCTGCGCTCATAAAAACAAAAGAAGTCAAATCTAGTTAAGACAAAGAAGTGCTGAGCTGAGTCGAGTTGAGTTGAGTTGAGTTGAGTAGAGTTTTTATGGCTGCGCATTGGAATTATGCATGTTAAATGCCATGAAAATCAAGTGTGAGCAGTTAAGTTAATCAATCAGAGGCGTGGTTAATTGATTGACTTGCAGAGCCAAAAAAATTCACACACACTTTCAGATACTTTACATTTTAGCAAATATACTTTTTATTTAGCTATGCGTTATGTTTGCCGTGCATGCGTGAAAATTGCAAAACTATGCGAAAATGTAAAGTTCCGTTTTCGGCATCGACGACGACAACGACGACAACAACAACAAAGCGGAAGTTGAATATTTCGCAAAAACTCTAAAAAAAAGTTTGGCGTTTTGTCTTCTTTGACTTTGCTTAAATGAAGGCAAGCGCACAAAAGTCGCGAGCTGCCAACTTATTGCGCCAGTGTGGGGCTTGCATAGCAATCATGCGGCAAAGTGGTCAACACGGCCGATATGCCCCAGCCCACCCCACCCCGCCAACCGACAACCAACAACCGCCCGGCAGCCTTTGCCTTTTAACCATGTTCGAAAGTCGCCTGACGCCAGAGCGTCGTGCTTAATTTCATAGCATTTGAAAAATTCTCAAAAAGCAAGGGCAGGGGCAGTGGCAGGGGGGCAACGGGGCAGTGAATGATGACTGATGCAAAAGTTTCGAGTTTGCAGATTCTTCTAAAACATTTTTTAACAATTTAGCACAAGAATTAAAAATTGCAAACGCAGGCACGAAATTCGCACACAACGCAAAGGAATTGCAAAACACACAAAAAGCGTAGTCGACTTTTAGGTGCGGGGCACGGCTGCAGCAGCAGCAGCAGCAGAAGAAAAGTGTTGTGCGGCAAACGAAACGCAAAAGAAACGCAGCAAAATGAAAAGTTCTACGCAAACTTTGAGGATATAAATTATCGTTTGTGTGATACCTTTGGCACAACTCTTCACTACTTCGCCCCCGTCGCCGTCGCCGTCTCCCCCGCCGCTTTGCCGTTGGCACCGCTTTTTTAAGCGGATTCAGTTCAGTTCAGTTCGGTTCGGTTCAGCTTTTTCTTCTTTTCCTTTTCGCTTTTGTTTTTTGTCTTTTTGTCGCTGTTGGCATGGAAGACGTTTGGCGCCAACGGGTTTGACTTGTACAAATGGCTGACGACGTCGACGTCGACACCGACACCGACGCATTTACGCATACACAGACACACACACATGCACATAGGCATACACACGCACACTCATACATTCATTCATGTTGTACCTTTCCATGTTCAATGTTGCCTTCTGCTCGACGGCACTAATGGATTATCTAAGCTTTTAGCGGCTCTGACATGGTTGCCAGCACTTGTGTTTGGTTTGAGGCTCACTGAAGGCTAAAGAGGTCAACAGTGTTTTGGGCGTTGTAATTGCGGGGGCGTCTAATGGGCATGTTCCTTATGCTTTTAATTTTTTTTACTTTATTTCGACTTTTTTCAAGTTTTTCGAATTCAAAGTTAATTCGGTTTCGACACATTTTCAGTTATTTTCATATTATTTTCAAAATGTATGCTTGACGTTTCCGAAAATCTCTGTTTTTTCGACGCTCAAAGCACCGTTTTTTTAACTTATTACTTTCGAATACATATTCCAATACGTCTCTATCAGTTTTAAAATTATTCCAGATTGCAGATTAAAATTGTATAATTTGAATTTAATGTATTATTTTCATATAAAATGTGAAGTATAAATTAAAGCTTAAAACATAAGCAAAAGTAAACGATGTGAATGAGTATAAATAAACGTGTGCCTATAAAAGAACAATCAAGGCCCAATACGACATCATAATAACATCAAAACATAATGAATATGTTTCACATCAACGTCAACATTAACATCAACGTTAACGTCATCATAAACATTATCAGTCCACATTAGAGCATGAACATGATATGCTGCCATATCAACAAGTGATGATGAGCCATTAGGTAAATGAGCAAATCGTCGAATCGCCCCATTGTGTGCTGCCCGTTTGGTTGACCCATTTAAGTCATTACTTATAACTGCAAGCGGAAGAATGAAACTATGAAAGTATGAAAGAGACAGAGTGAAAGTAAGTGAATGAATAATATGGGAAGGCAGGGTAAGATGAAAAGAAAAGAAACGAACCTGTTAATTAAGCACTTTGTCATGGCTAACAATAATTTTATACTTGAATGCATGACGCGCGCACACACACACACACACACACACACACACACTCACATTCACACATATACAGTTAAACAAACACATACGCACACACACACACAGAGCAAAGACAAGCGGAATACTTCCTCTTTTGTAGTGCGACCCTCTCCCGCACACTCCCCCTGCCCCTGCCACCCACATTCTGCTTTTTCAAAGTCATGCTGTGCAAATTTTGCTACTCAAATAACAAATTGAGCTGAGCTGAGCTGAACTGAGCAGAGCATTGAGAGGGGTTGGAGTCGAGACTCTGGTGCGCTACACATGTGCTCTTTCTTTCTCAATTAGTTGGTTCATCTCCATACGCATGAATGACATCGGTCGATCGCTTTGGAAGAGACAATTCTGCCTCTCACTGTTGCATTTGCTTGAGTGCCAACAATTTTTAATGAAATGCTAAGCGTAATTGAATATTATTTTATTACTCTGCTCTTCTTACTTATACATGATACTTGCATACGCACATACAGACATACACACACACACACTCAAGTATGTGAGCACATACGTACAGATAGACTAAAAATGAGGCAAAGAGCGAAAGCCTCTTATCATGCTTATCACAGCGCGTTATCAATTACGTACGCCAAGTGGTTGCGACTACGCCAGGCACGGGGCCTCTCACTGACCTTTAACGTCGCTACCGCGGTCGCCATCGCCGTCGCTGCCGAAGTCGCTGCTTTTCTGTCCTCGACGCCTTCGCCGTTGTACGCTACGCGAAATTGGGTTGCGCTGCCAAACAGATCTGCGCTGAGCTGAGCAGAGCCGTTTTACGACGATCGTCTTTTCGTTGTTGTTTGGTTACATTGAACCTGTTCAGCAAACGTTTCGGTTGCATGAGATACTTTTTAACTTGGGCCGTCGTCGTCACTGCACTGTCGCTGCAATCGGCCACTGATGTGTTTGTCTGTCTGTCGTTTACCATTGGAAAATTTTTGCAAATTGATTAAATTGTAATAATTGTAATGATTGCTCGCTCTCTCTCTCTCTCTTCTCACTCCTCTCTTCTCTTTCAATTCTATTTGGTCGAGTTCATGTTTGGGCGCGCGACTTAAGCCAATGTATGTGACTGTGTGTGTGTGTGTGAGTGTGTGTGAGTGAGTGTGCCTGTTTCCAGTTCTCTATCGCATTGTCGGCGTACATGTTCTCGCTCTCTTCGCTGCTGTCAAATTGAGTGCATGTCGCGGCCTTGCTGATTTCTACTTAGAAGTGTGTTCCTCATCATATTTTAGCTTTGTAGTCCGGCGATTTTGTGGTTTCGAATGTGTGAAATCGCGGAAATGTAAATTCCTTTGTTTTAATTATAGAACAGATGAAAATGCATTTCATTTATTGCAATTTGCAATTTGTGTATTCATTTTTAATTTGCTGTCTTTGCTCAATTAATATATTTTTATACTCTGTACATTATGGCACTTGGGTATATTAGTTTTGAGCGCATCGAAAAGGCATGTAACACCTAAAATAAGGCGTGGCAGACCCTATAAAGTGTATGAATTCTTGATCAGTATCGAAAGAGAAGTAAATTTTCCCATGTCCGTCTCTCTGAATGAACGCGTCGATCTCGGAAACTATAATGTGTAGAACCATAGTTGTTTTTCAGGCAGGTTCTGTTATTCATTGCGCAGATAAATTTTGTTTTGTTTTGCTCCCCGGGACTTAGTTTATGGGTTAGGGGCAAATAACTGAAGCTGCCTCGGGTAAAAAAATACAAAAGTCGTATTTTCTCGCTTGTCTCTTGAGATAGGAACTGCAACTTCTTACTGGTTCATGCATATACATTAGCGACAAGTTTATTCGTTTGGATATTACAAATTATTTTCATTCAACGATTAGATAATTTTCTTGCAAATCGTAAAATAAAATAAATAAATTAAATATAAAAAAGAACAAATTTTTTGAACGAAGAAAAGAGGGTATGAATTTAAGGTAATGAACGGGTTTCCAAAATTCGAAAATAACCATTTTATTGCATAACAAAGTTGCTTCTGCCAATAATAAATAACTTTATTTTTCGCTTTCAAGTGAAGTTGCTTTGTATACATTTCGCAATCGATACCTAATGCTTCATCGACCTGTGGGCCTAAAATGTCGTCTTCCCACGCCAAACTTGACTTCAAGTGGGTTAAAAAAAATCAAAACTTAAGCAAAATAAAAGTCTACAAAGTTTATATGGAATAAATTATTAAAGCAACGAACTCAATCACCTAACAAAGTTTGTGTCATATAAACGTGTGTGCTCAAGGACACGACGTTTCGACTGAGGACACATCCTACAACTGTCCAAAGTCCAAAGTCGAAAGCCGACGGGAGTTTTCAGTTATCGAGAAGTGCGATGCGAGAAGTCAGAACGAGTGCGCCTACAGGAGCGAACGAGCACGAGAGCCTGTCAGCGTTGCTCGTTGCCAATTGAACGAAATTCAACAATTAAAATCGGACAGACGACCTATGAAAGCAGCGCATGAGCTGCGCAGAATCCGGCCAATGAACAAAGGAAAGCGTGCATATCATGCTTTTAGGCACACCCACCACAAGAGAAAACGGCATTAAATAACGGTTAACGGCGACCGCAAAACGAAAACGCTACCAAGCGAGCCAGCAAGCAAGCCTCTTCAAGCCGCTCGCAATTCAACCTTTCTTGCTGACTGCCCTGTGAAGTAATCAGCGTGAAAACTGTGCCAACGACGAAGAAAAACGAAGCAGGCACCTGTCTGTATGTGTGCGAGTGTGCGTGCAAATACCGAACCGAAGAAATGTCATCACATCCTGTGACAAAGATGCACGATATTGTTGCTGACTCGTTCTAACAAACAGGCAGAGCGTTTCGTGTGGTTGCGTTAAACTTTTAATGCGTTTGTGCGAGTGAAAGCATTGGCTTTTATGAATGTTGGAAAGAGAGAGTACACGAGTTATTAGGGTTGGGGAAGCAACGAAACTTAACAATAAAGAAAACTCATACTCTCTCGATGAAAGTTTATCGAGAAGCATGCATGTGTTTGTGTTGGGGAGTGTATGTGCTTTTACGATGTGTGTGAGTGTAAAAGAGCGCACTTATTTCCAACAGGAATCCAAATCATACAAGTGGCTGTTGGTCAGAGCACATTGCAAGAGAGCGTGCGTGTGTCTGTGCTGAAGAGAGCGCGTTTAGAATTTAAAATCAGACAACAATGTTGCGTAGTGCGTCGTTTTAAATTCCCCCCTTCTTTATTTAAAACTACACAGCGTTTGTGTAGATAATTTATTAATTCTCATATTATACCGCTTTGCACAACACTTCCCTCAACACTTGTGTTCATTAGCTTTAAGCTAATGAGCATCGCGCCGCGTCACGTCACGTCGCGCACCGCACTTTCATTCTTATTGGTATAGTCGTGCGCGTGGTTTCTCTTCTGTTCTCGTTCTTTGTGTTGGTGCTAGTGGCGCAGGTAGACCACAAAACTTGCGTAAGTTTTGTTGTTCCTCTCGTTATTTTCAGTCTTGTTTTTTGTTTCTTTTTCTTTTTTATTTTTGTTTTCATTTTATTTTACGACGCAATATTTTTTACACATGCCGTTGGCGGCGGCAAACCACGTTTTTTCGCTATTTTATGTTTGTTTTCTCTTCTTTTATCTCTTCGCTTTGGCAACATTGTTAATTTATGTCGCTGTGTGTGTGTGTGTGCGTCTGTTTGATTTTTGTCGCTTTTGCTACATTAGGTAAGGTTAGGTTTTTCTTCTTTGTGCAGGCATGCCAACTTGTCATTTAAGTCACATTACATTGAAATAGCAAATATCCAAGCAAAGAGAATCCGCTCACTGATCACCCATTAGTTGTTATTTTTATTTGATAATCTGCAAATTTACCTAAGCTTTTAACTAAAGTGAATTGTAGTTTTAATTTGTTTCTCTTTCTGGCGCAGTCACCTCTGCCTGTCTGTCTGACCGTGTTGCTCTCTGCTTTGCCCTTAAAAATATTTTCGCATAGCATGTGGTTTTCCTCAATGCTTTTGGCATGAATGTACATACATACATTGTACATATATATGTGTTTATTTATACTATTTTATTGTTGTTGTTGCTGTCGTCGCTTCTTCTTCTTTGACTTCTTTGTCTGCTCTTTGTTTTCTCTACTTTATTTTACGCTATGTGAACTTGAAAAAAAACACGTGCTTTATCATTATAGTTTTGCAGGGCATGAATTGTGGATGATGAATCCAAGTGCTTTGCAATTTTCATACAAATTTTTACATTTTGCGCTCAACTGTTGTGTATTCTCTTCTTCTTCCTTTGATGACGACGCTCGTGATCACATTCCTTGGCGTGAATGAATTTCTGCGATCATCTTAATTTCTGAGTGTGTCATGAGTATCTTTCTCTCTCACTAAAGCGGAAATGTGCTTAGTTTGGGATTCAAAGACGCATTTTGATCATGCGCAAACACCTTCGTTGCAAAACCCGAAGTCTGCGTCAATTACTACGCCGTTCAATTAATCTCATTGCTCAATCTTAATAAATTACAGATAATGCAAAGTGGCTTCGAGTGTGCTTTGTGTGTGTGTGTGTGTTTTTGCATTTCAAAAGCTTACGCTACCGAACAGCGCAGTTTCGCATTGCGACTCGTTGTGTTGTTGTTGTTGTTGTTGTTTTTATTCATGGGGGCTCGCGTTTGCATTCAAACAAGCAACGATTTCAAAGACGATTTACAGTTAACTTGGGTTTTTGATTGCATTGACGTAATTATGATGAAATCGTTTGAAATTGATAACAAAATTATTGGAAAATCCTAGTTCAGATTTAAGTTAAGTGTTTGGCTCATGTTCAAATATCTTCATAGACATGATACAATAGTATTGAGCTATGGAACGTTCACAAGTTACGTGAGATAAACTCATGGTCCGGCAAAACCTTACCATGGTGGGGAGCCAGAATCACACGTGAGTTAAAATAGGGGAGGGGTTGTTGTTTGTTTGCGTTCCGTGTTTGAATAATCGAGATTGTACTATAACAAACTATTATCTCCGGATCTTTGAGGCAAATTCGTTACTGAGTTGAAAAATTAGCAAATTTGCATTAAAAACTATTTTTATAAACATTTATGTTTTTATTTATTATTTGTGACATTTTTAAAACTTTTTAGCTGTTAATGAAACGCTTGGAAGTAAAATTCTGCGAAAATATTAACACAACAAAATTCATTGTTAGTTGACGAAAAAAAAATTGTTTAGAGATACAAAAACAAAAACAAAAAAAACGCTTCAACAATTCAAATTGAATGCGAAACGATGCCGAATGTTGGTAAAGCGAAGCGAAGCAGAAACGGAAAGTCGAGAGGGGTGCGGGGCCGAGCTTAGGAGCGCTGCATACCAGCGTGGCTGGGTAATAAAACGAATAAAACAACAACAACGAAGACAAAATGATACAAAATTATAATTTTTTGAAGGCCAACGACATAACATAAACTGACTGACTGATATCATTACTTCATCTAATGCCAATTACGCCTTGTGCTTTAATTTTTCACGTTCCAATGTTCGTTCGTTCGTTCGTGCTCGGGCGCGTTCCGTTTGTTCGTTCGTTCGTTCGGTGGTCTCGGCTTCGGTCGTTGTCGAGTCGTTGCTGTTGTTGTTGCTGTTGTGACTCGTTACTCGGCGGAAACTCTTGACGCACAGCGATTTAGCCACGCTTCAATGAATTACACGAACGACGCTTCGAAATTTTTTCGGTTTCAGTTTCGATTCAACTTCGTTTTTTTATACTCTTGCAAAAACAGTAAATTAACTTTGAAATGAAGTGTGCAACGCAGAGAACAAGACCCCTCCGACTATATATAGCACATATATTGTTGATCAGCAGGACGACACAAGTTCAAAAAACCATGTCGGTCTGTTTCAGTGCAAACTCCTAGAGTCTTAAACACATAGAAAAAATGTAAGCCCTGAACCCTCAAGATCAACCTTTGCAATATCGTTTTTATTAATGCTGGACTATATTCCAAAGTTTTCTAAAAATGGGACATAAGGGCGTGGCACCGCCCTTATAGAGAAAAACTTAAAAATGGGACTTCTCTGTAAGCACACGAGATAGAAGATTGTAAAAGGAAGTATGACTGCATTGATTTCTTTAAGACAAATTAAAAAAACGGGCGTGGCTAATTATATTGGAAATACAATAAAAATAATTTTCCAATAAGAATAGTTGGAAAAAAGTTTTCAAGAGTATATAAGATTCGGCAAAGCCGAAAATAGTAATCTTTTTGGTTTTGTTTTAATTTTATATTTTTGTTTATTATGCCGAAGATGTCAAACCCGTCCCCGCCTTGTTGCGCTTTAAGCGAGTCAGGCGGGGGTTTAGCGTCTCTTCGGCGTCACCAAATCCAATTGGCATGTCGAGTTCGTTTAGAAATGAACGGCAAAACAAAGCAACAATAACGACAACAAAAATAATAAGTTACTACTTTGGCGCACTTTGAAAAATTTGCGTTTCAGTCTCGTTGACAAATTTGGGTTTACGATCGTCGCGAAATTTGCCACACGCCACAACATAACGCAAGCGGGGTGTTGGAATGCGGGGGAGCAGTTTTGTATGGTCAAGAATTCGCTCGGCCAAGTGGGTGGGCGGCGTCAGACTGTGCAGCATTGAATTTCATATGTGTGTTTATGTATTTCATGTTAATTGGCTGTCTCAGCGTCTAGACTCTAGACTCAAAAACTAACGCGTTGCATGGAATGCGCGTACCGAACGAGTTTTTCTATGACGTTGGCACATTTACCGTGAAAAGCGCAACGGCATGACATTTTACAGTTAGCACTCAAGATCAAAATGCCAAACACATTGAAGAAAATCTGGCATGATACGTAAATTGTTTATATGAAACAAGGAAAAATTTATACAAAAATTAAAATTCCAAACGTCTAAAATAGGTAAATGGACAGAAAGCAAAAAAAAAAAGTTAAACAAAAACAAGAAATATTGCAAAAAGAGCGCGAAAAAGTCATTACACACATTGTGGATGCTCTGTGGATGCTAAGACAGGCAAATAAGATGCGAGCGAGTTAGAATGAACACAAGTCCCTCTCTCTCTTTGCATGAACACTTGTGGAATGCAAGCGTAAAATAATAGAAAACATGCAAAGAGCACATGAACGAACGTGAGCAAGTAAGAGAGCCGCTTATCAATGTGTGTTAAAAAGAAAAACGCCAACGCCGCCAACACACACTTAAGAGCATACACACACACACACAGTCGCACGCGTTACGTGCACCTTACGCCCGCTCTCTTGACTAGCTTGGTTGTGTGTGTGCGAATTTGTGACTGGCATGAAACACAAGCGAACAAATCGTAAAGCGACAATCGTGCGCTCGTCTTTCGTTTCTTATCGTTTCGCTCACTAATACCAACAACCGTAGCACACACACACACACACGCACGTAACCGAACTGGCATTTTGCTTGCTTGCGCCACTCAGAGCAAAGCGAACGAAAATCATTCGTTCAATCGCATCCAACTAGAAAGCAGTTACTAAGAGTAATCCGTATTTGTGTGTTTGCGGTTAAAAGCCACGAGGTCGCCACTTTATTTTATAACAAATACATTTTGGTACATACGAATATAAAACAAAAATACTAATTTATAAATTAGGAAACAAAAATAATAATAACAACAAAATCCATAAAGATAAACAGAAGCGTAGTGCCGTGAAAGGTGCCAAAGCGGAATCTGTGCAAGTGAAAGAAGAAAGAAAAAGAATTTATGAAAGCAAAATACAAAAAATAAAAATAATAAAGAAATTAAGCAAAGCAAAAGCAAATAAAAAACATAAAAAATTGTGTGTGTGTGTGGAAAAAAGTTAAAACGTAATAAACGAGTGAGTGAATGGCGAAGCAACAGACAGAACGACAGATGAACGGACGGACGGAAGATACGATCAAAAGGCAACTGATCTCGTTGCTGCTGCTGTCGCTGTCGGCGTCGCAGTCGTGAGAGGCGAGACGAGATTCGACTCGTTTGCTATTTCATTCTGTGTATTTTTGGCTTTATTTATTATTTCTTTTCTTTATTTCGGCATTTATTTTGTTTTACTTTTATTACGTTTTGTGCGCGCGCCTACCTTAATGAAAATACAAAAACAGCAACAAAAGAGCAAGAAACAAAATTGCCACCGTGCAAAAGATCTTCGACCAAAAAATGTGCTTTAGTGGTGAAAAAAAAACAAGCGAAGAACATAACAGAAGACAAAACGCACACACACACACGCACATCGACGAACACCGCTGCCGTGTGCGTGCGAGCAGCGAAGAAAAAACAACGTGTTTGTTGCTTATTTCCATATGAACTTTAAACAATTTCAAATTACATTGATTTACTCTGCTCTGCTCTGCTTTACGTGACTGCGCTGCTTGAGCTTTTTGCTTTGAATTCTTATATGAATATCAATTGATTTGTGTGTCGGCCGCGCTGCCGCGTTGGTTTTGTCCAATTGATGTGAATTGATGACGTGATGAATTTTTTATTTTTTTTTTTATTTATTATATTTTAAATTTATTTTCCCATTCTTAGTTTTGATTTATTTCTGTGATTTTCTTTTAACTTTTTTTTTAATGTAAAATATTCGCGCTTATCGGCATCGAGCAGCGCAGTCGACTAAGGCAGAGCGCATGATCGTGTTGAAGAAAGAAAAATCCAATTGGAATTTTTGTGCGTGAAAATACGAAAGTTTGTGTATAAATCACAGAGCAATAAAAATGTTTAAAATATTATTGTTTTAACAAATAACTGAAATGGCGTGAAAAATCGAAATTAATAATGATTAAATTTCTTTTCTAAAACAGCAAACAAAAAAAAGACAAAAAAAAAGAAAAAATAACTTTGGCTTGCAAATTGTAAAAAAAGAGTTAACTTGAAAGAAAAATAAGCAAAGAAAGCACTTTAAATTTTTAATTATTTGTGGCAAGTCAAAAAGTGTGTAACAAAAACCCAAAAGTCTGTCCGACCGCTAAAAAAACAACAACAACAACAAGAAACAATCATACTCGATCGCATTTCGAATCCACAACTGATTTGCAGGCGAGCCGAGCCGAGAAGAGAAGACACGAGCCGACAACCTTTTCTTTCGACCATTTCGCAGTATTTGGGTAAGCAACCACAACAACAATAATACTCATTTAACTACTAATATTAACTCAGACAATTATGGTTTCAATAAGTAAATATGCAAATAAAGTTCGTATCTCAAAAATAGACTAACGAAGTCAAACTTGAACTGAGTTGTTTCCAAGCGCGTTATTTGATTTTGTATTAAGTTTCTTCCCCTTTTTTTTTTGCAAATATTTATATAAACTACTACAGTGTAGCCTCGATATATGAAATTTCGTACTTCTTCAAGTGTCGTAATGAGAAATCCAGAAGAATTTCCGAGTTTTTAGTCCGCCCACAAGAGATGTCCGTCTGTAGCTAAAGTTGATGCCTTAAAACATCGAACTTACGACTGTTTAAAAGTAACAATGCAAGTTCTTCAAACATCTAGATTGACATTAATATGCATTGAGTCATGCAAATTGCAATTGAAATGTAATTTTATGGACTTTGCACCGAAATCGCTGGCCATATCTCCAATCTTAGATGAAAAGTTTAAAAAGAAATGTGCTAAAGTCTTTAACAGATGTTTAAAACTCAAACTCCATTCGGAACATACAAACTATTTATACTATCGATAATACTTCAGCTTTCGTGGATAAACAATTGAACATGTTTCAGTATGTCAAATTTGCTATTAGGAAAGTGATCTAATTATATATATTTTTTAATAAATTTATTCATTGTATAGAGTCTTGTTTGGCTGAAATGCTTTAGACGTTAACTCAAGGTTGCTATCCAGCTTGTTCCGGGTTTGTTCAGTTGGTATCTCTATATCATCTATTATTATTATAACTCTCTTTTCAAAGATCGTTATTTTCATCAGTACGTTTCTTCTTTCTCTTGTCCAAGTTTGCTTCTTTCTCATCGCTGTCTGATTAGTTTCCACGAACACACACAAATGCACACATATATATATATATATACGCTCTGCTTGAGTTCGGGCAATGAGATTCCTAATTAGAGCACACACACATTACTGATAAGGAGCTCTATTAATAGGCGCGCATTGATATGTCGTTGCCGACTTCGGCGTCGACGTCGACATCTCAGTTGCTGTCACTGTGACTTATTTGTTCCGATGCGATTTTCCATATTGATCAAAAGCGATGAAGGCTTGACTGACATCGTTCGATTTAAGCATATTTGTTGTTGCTTTGTGCTTCTTTTTTGACATCAAATCACTCCTGACATTGAACGCCGCCGCCGATTATGTTCTAATTTAATAAGTGGAACTTCTCACTTCCCCATAACTTTCGTAGTTATACTTTATTTCATTTGAGGCAATTGGAATTGTTCATTCACACTTGACGTGTTGGCGCTTTTAATTAATCTTTGCCGCTGTTAGATTACCTGAGCGCTCGTTGTGATTACTTGAGTTGCGATAGACATTTTTAAAGTGTTTTTCTTTCTGTTTGTGAATATAGAAAAGAAATATTGTTAATTCTGAATAAAATATTTGTCGAGGTTGAATTCTCGAATATTTATGGCATGAATAAAGAGATCGTTTACTGTGATTTATAGGTCGCATATATATAAATAATTTCTCAGTTCTTAAAGATGTTCTGAGCGATTTCTTACCTGTCAGGAAAACATACACGTGTGCTTGAATCTATTTGTGGGTGTGTAGCTTACCGTAACGAACAAAGATGCCTCAGATCTGCTGTAATGCTGAGAAAAAATTAACATTTTCAATAAGCATTCATTTGAATATTTCCGCGATCATTCATTTTATAAATTTATTAAATATTAGCAACGTAAAAAAAACCAGAATAGTAAAAAATTATGAACGAATGAACGAGATGAGCGTGTGTGCTGGCGGGGGGTCGGTAAGGCGGGCAGTGCGGTCATGATGTGAGCAACTGATGGCAATGTATTACTTCGTTGTTGTATGTAAGCGTATGCAAGTGGGCAGCAAACGCAAAAGCAAACACAAACACTTACACTTACACACCAACAAACAAACATGGACAGTGTAAAGTAAATTACCGCAAGAGCGAAAAACGTGCGTTCATTTCAAAAGCGCTCTCAGTTGATCGCGTCATTTATGAAATCAACTCACGTTGTTTATGTTGTTGTTCTTGTTGTTGTGTTCTTGTTGTTGCAGTTAATGAAAAATAATGCAAAAATCATGCAAATAGTAAAGCAGTAAATTACAACAAAAAAAAGAAAGAAAGCAAAATGCACTAATACGATTATCGTGCATAGAGTACAACATGCTAATAAAGTAGTAAAGTGACAAAATGAAATGAAATTCATTGAGTGCAACAAAATAGCAAAGAAAAAACCAAATAATGTGTGAGTGTGTGAGTGTGCTGCACTATGCACATGAAATAAATTCTTTTAGATAAGCTCGGAATATGAATAAACAGCAAAGGGGGCGGGCGGGGGCGTTGCGTTGGTTGGCGACAACGACGACAATGACGACGACGAATAACTGTAATGATATGAAATATTTTTATTATCTTTTTCAATGCAATTGATAAAATAAAAAAAATAGTGCCATGCTATCTGAAACCCACAAGTATCATTGTTATAATATTACAGCAGCCAAAACTTGGCGTTTCATTAAAGTGATTCTTTTGAGTGACATGGAGTTTGCAAAGTAACACTATTGAGCGAGTTGAATGGAATTTTTAGTTAAGGCTGTGAAAGAAGTCGATTAGTAGAGCGAATGGCTGCTTGTGCTAGGTTAGGGTTGTCAGCGCGCCAACATTTTGAAGCTTAAAACAAACGGAAAGTTATAAATGAACCTTTTTTTATGAGATTTGATTTGAAGTTTTTGTTCTAGAAATAAATGTTTTGAAACTGAGACCCCTCCCCTCTTTTGGTGAGATTTTGACGAGCTCACCCACTCTGCATCTCATTTTGTTTAAATTTTAAAATAAAAAGTAAATTATTGGACTAAAAAATTGAAACGCGATTTTCCAATGAGCCTCTCCCCTTGGTGAGATTTTGCAGGACCCCTATCCCTAACATTGTCTCACGTAATTTACGGACGGTACTTATAGAAACCCAGTTTCACTCCAATCTCACTGCTTGCTTCCAACTGGTGAAATATAGGGACGAAGGGATGTCATAAGCAGGGATCATTTCGCACTATTCGATCACTTTTTACTTTGTTACCGTACTAGTTCTTCAGATAAGCGCCAAAGTATGGAGGCCAATTTGACGCTGTTCTGAATGTTATGTATAAACACAAACTACAAATTAAGAGAGGTCGACAATAAGAGTGTCAACAGCAACGACGATGGCAACAATTTGACGCTCTGAACTCATGCTGAACATTGGAATGCGTATAGAAAATGTTGAAAAAGCATGCAGATGATGAACAAGTGCAAAGTGAAAAGAACGACCGACCGACCTTGTGGGAGCGAGCGAGATGGAATGCGGCAGAATGTAAATGACAGCGATGTGTGCATGAGCGAATCGTGCGACCGACCGATACAGCGACAGCGACAGTGAAGGTGACAGCGACGGGTGCCTTTTGATTTTCAAGAACCAGCGACGTTGCGGCGTCTGTTGTCGTCTGCCGTCCGTCGGCCGTGTCTGCTGACGGCTGAGCTGAGCTGAGTTGTCAGAGTGTCGGCGGCGACCAAACGACACTCACTCAGTCACTAGTTTGCTTTTAATAATGAGCGACCAGATTCCACTCAACTCACCAGCACCAGCACCAGCACCTGAGTCTGTTTGACTTGACTTACTTTGCTTAATAATCCTGTTTGACAGGTTCTCTGCCCGCCGCTTATATGCGCTTAATCATGTCGATGGCAACAGCGACTGAGACTTCGACTTCGACTGCGGCTGCGACGACATAATCACTTTAGGCCTTCCTTCACTAGTTTTATTAATATTGCTCAACCAAAAGCTTTGTTAATTGTTTTCTGCCTTCTTTTTACGAAAGTCTTGACGCAATTATGAATTGCTTCATATGAGATATAATAGACAAGCTCAAAAGTCATTCAATAATCATCATTTTAGTAGCAGAATAAGGCGGTCCAATCCTTAGAAAGAGTTAATTATAATTTCAGTTGTATTTAATGTCTTAGTTTTTCGTCAATTATAAATGTATCGTTTTAAAACATTTGTAGTTGTAAATTCTTCCACGACGCTGGCGCATCTGCGTTGTTGTTGTGTTGTGAGTCGCTTTGAAAGTGAAAGAATGGAAACAAAGCGAAGAGCAAACTATTAAAATACTTACGTAACAAGTGGCAAAGTCAGTCAGTCACATTTGTTTGCTGTCATTTTCATTATTTTATTCTCTCTGTTTTAATTTCCATTCTCATTTTTTCCAATTCACTTTTTTCTTATTTTGCCGCTCTTTTTATTATTATTATTTTCATGTTGTTGTTGTTTTTTATTTATTTATACTTTTTTTTTTGTTTATGCTTTTTAGTTTGCCTTCGTGCTTTGTTGTTGTTTCGATTTCTTGTTGTTTTTTTGTTGTATATAATTTTGTATGTTATTTCTCTATTGTGTTCCTTTTTTGTTTGATATTTTTCATGCAAATTTTTATATTTTAAATTCTTTTTGCTGTTATTTTTATCGCCGCTTGTTTGTATTTGCTTTTCACCGACTAACATGTTTTGTATCTTGTATCTAAATATTGCTTTATTACGTACACATTCTCAGTGTTTGTTTTTCATGCTTGTTCTTCTTTAAAAAATAAAAATTAATAATGAAATATCAACTTCGAAGTGCGCCTTCGTTTTTTGGACATTGGCACTCGTCGCTGGTTGGCTCAATTTGGGAGGCGTGCAACTTGTTAACATGCATGACATTTTTACACACACAAATACAAACATACATACACACGTACATATGTGTGCATATTATACGTTATGTATTTGCTTTTTTTTTTTTTTTTGACATTTTGCAAATGATTTTGTTTTAAGATGTTTGGCAATCTTTGACATTGAAACATTTCTGTTTGAGAACTTGCATCTGGCGCTGCCTAAAGTGCTCGCGTCACCTGTTAAAATAGAATGAGCACTGTGGCTTTTTGTTTCTTTTTTGTTTGAGTGCATTTATTAAAAGTTAATTTTAATTTGTTATTTTTAGATGAATAATCTATGAGCTTTTATTGCCATCTGTTTTTATGTAGAAATGTTTTGCAAATACAGACTTGAATCTTAAAAATTGTCCGGTATCTTGCATCCTTCCAATTGTCGCACTTTTTAGTTTACTAATTGAAAAAACTTGATTTTGAGCATTTAATCACCAATTAGATGCTTTAAATAATATACAACAGATACTAGAAACTCGTTTTTGATGCAAATTCATACATGTTGAGTTGAGTTTTGAATTGAGACCGATCTTAAGTAATACAAGATCAAATAGGACTTTTTGTCTGTGAATGAAAGTCTCTGCAATGAGACATTCCGAATGGCATTAGTCAAAACGCATAGTCATCCATTTTAAATGAACTGTAATTGAATAATACTCGTAATTCAGATAATAATGAACTAATTCTATTGACACATTTGTGAGAAACTTGAGCACACTTGAGTGTTTGAAGATACCCGCATCGCAGATCCGTCGTCGTCATAAACACCCGCAAAACGAAACTGATTCATCGAAATGAAGTGGAAACATGCAAAATTTAACATAAGAATTCGTTTCGATTCGATTCGATTACGATTCGTTTCTTTGACGTGTTTTGTTTACAACAAAATGATTTCTGTTTTTGTTTTTCTACAATTTTTCTAGTATTTTTTTTGTTTTGTTTTTATTTTTATTTTTTGCAGATAATACGTGTTGTTATTTATTTGCTATATTTATTCTATTTGTTAGGATTACTGATTTGCGTAAAATGCGTCGATGTTGAAGTCTTTGAATGTTCAACTGTGACTGTTTTTGTTTTTCTCGTTTATGTTTTGAATTTTATATTTTTCGCTTTTATGCTTCAGCTTTGAAAATAAGCCTTTGAAAGACGCAACGAATATTTGGCAACTCACAGATTGCTCACCTCAATTTTACAAATTTCGAAACGTAATTTTGTTGTTTTTGTTTCCCAAATTAACAGTTTTAAAAATAGTTTCTGCTTTTCTTCGATACAAAACAATAAAAACGCCTCCTTTGTTGTTAAAGGTGCCACCGTTAAACACACAAATGCCTCATTTATTTGTATTTAGATACATTAAGACTTCGTTTAGTGTCACTTCGAGTCATCTTCCGTGTGTTGCTTATTGTTTTATTTCTTTTTGAGTTGGTAGTGGCTTAGGTCAGTTGCAAGCGAGCGAGTGAGAGAGTCAGTGAGTCAGTCAACAACTTTTCGCTTCGAAATTTCACGGAAAATGGAAATGATTTCATTGGCACGACATCATTATTTACGGCCGTAAAAAAAAGACATGTGTGTAATTTGCACGGATATTAAATTTCCTGGCTTGTTAGCATTTAAAGTATTCGAGGATTTTTCAAAATATGTTTTTTGTTTTCAATAAAATTCTAAATCTCAAGAGTCGAGAAGACTTTTAACCTTAACACGCCATTTGCAGACAGAACTGGCGACGGCAGCTGTTTAATTTCTACCTGCGAATTTCATTCTTTATGTCGTCAGCAGAGGCAGCAGCAGCAGCAGCAGGAGCAGCACCAGTTTGCATGCCCCTTTCTGAACTGCTGTTTGTTGCAAAGATTTACGCTTCCGGATTCTTCAGCAGATGTGCTTTGCTGCTATGCCGCGTGTTCGGCTTCAGCACACCATAAGCTTCATTTGAAAGATGCGAAGTATCAGCGAAAATCGCTACGAGTATTGCGACCTACTGCGCCACTACTGTTTTCGATTTCTGGCAAGCGAGTGAGAGAGAGCGAGAGAGAGAGTGAAGCGGAATGTGCAAACATATTTGTTATGTGTTGTATTTTATTTTGTTGAACTCTGCTTTGCTGCTGCTGCGGTAGATGTTGCTCTTGCTGCCGTAAGATACAAGTATATCTGTTATAAATACATACAGACAACTGTATGCGCATATGGCGAGTGTGTGTGTGTGCGTCATGGTATGAGTGACAACGTACGAAAGACTTACGAAAAGAGGTAGCGAAAGCAAAGAAAAAAGCTCTGAAATACTTTACGAGCGATCATCACAATATGTTTTTTGATCATTTTTTTTCTTGTGCTCATTCGTAGCGTTGTACGCTAAAAAGGTCTATTGAGCAGCTTTAAAAGTCTAAATGTGTATCTGTGTGCGAGTGGTTGAGTGGCTGAGTGTATGTGTGAGTGTGTTGTGTGTGAAGAAGTACCTGTGGTCGTGTTTGTTTGATGGTGTGTTTAGTGTTTTTTAATTGAGTGTAACTGAGTTCGCTCAGTTCAAGTTTGTTGTGTGTCTGTGCTTGTGTGTGAGTCTGAGTGTGTATGTGTGTGTGTGCGTACAAAAGCTATTATCATATCAGTTCACCAAGCACAGATACGAGTACTACTCGTTTTCGCTTTTTGTTTCTCTTCTTGTTTCATGTTCTTCTTTATTATGTGTTTTTTCTTTCTGTTTTTTTTTTGCATATTTTTGATAATTTGTATTTTTTTTGTGTATTGCGCTGATCAAAGTATCTTCTGAGGTACTTTGCGGTTTTTAACAACCTCATTCAATTTTAATGCGTCAATGTGGCTTAGAAAACGTGACTTCTGTTTGACGATACATGTATTAATGCTGAAATATGCTTTGTTACTTGTTCAAAAAACTGACATTAAAACGCAACACGCAAGTGAGAATTGTGTATTTGAATGAAGTCTTTAAGTATATTTTTGTTTAAAGAAACTTTGCTTTAATGATATTTTTATCTTGACTCTTAACACGTGATTATGTTTGAAAGCCATTGTCGTCATTATGGTTGCAATTGATAATTAAAGACTTTTTTGGTGGTTTAATTCTTGGCTTAATAAACTTGAAAGATATAAACATGATTAGTGGCTTGGTGTTGGCAGAGATAATCAGATGATTTCTAAGTTCAAAGTAGTTTCGTTAGTTGTTGTTAGAACATGTTACAGTGGTGAAAGATTATCTGCAATGAGCAATTTTTGGTTGCAATTCAGACTTGTCTTTGCTTCATATTTTTACGGTTCTTGACTCTTGTATTCACTTATCTTTTATATAGTAAAATGGGAAGTTTTCTATTTGAAATCAGTTGGCTTGCACACCTGCCCCGGCTCACCCCTTATCTGCGGAATACAGATATTATAGCTACTGAGCACATTCTACTTAAATAAGAAATTTAACATTTATACTAAAAGTATTATATATTTAAAAAAGAATATTAAATAAAATAAATCATTTTAAAACTCAAGAGGAGAGGCAATGAGCACGCGATAAGATAAAAGCATGCGTTGAGAAGTGAGGTGGCAGAGCGCGAGAATGATCACTTGGTGGATTGTGAGAGCATGAGCGAATGGTGAAGAGAGAGTGTGCGCAGAGGGTGCGAATAGTATACAATCGCACAATCCAACAACAAACTGAGGCGAAGGTGGGCAAAGTGTGAGGAAGAGAGCGAAGAAATTCAGACACTTGTCTGTGACAGCTTTTGAGGTTCGGGAGGAACGTTGATCGTTGCGTTGCGTCGTGCTCGTTACGCTTTACGTATCATTGCGTTGCGTTGCGTTGCGTTGCGTTGCTTATCAATGTGCAGCGCAGACAGCGCGGCAAGTGTCAATAGACCCAATGGGAGTTGAGGTGAAATGTATTTTGTTTAATTTACTTTATTGATTAAGTGAGTTTATATGAGCTTCATTGATTTGTCGATAAGCATTTCGAAGTAGAAGAAGAAATCACAAACTTGGTTTGCCTTCATTTTGGCACTTGTAAGTGAAACAAATACTTTTAGATACATTTTGCGGTCTATTAACATTAATTGAAATTAATTGATTTCACTTTGTAAGAAACATGGAAAACTTTGTTTTTTTTTTGCCTCAGTGTTTCTTGTGGCAAGATCGTAACCTACATTATCGTTCATTCATTTGTTCGTTCGCGCGTTTGACTATTGTCGATTGATAGCGTATAATTGTGCCACGCGCACATAGATACATTTACATAACACACACACACACACACACATACACTAATTCAATGTACATGTACATAAATGCACACCCCCTTTCTTGTCAGGCCTGATGATGGTGCGCAACTTACTCGCGATAACAAATACATAGAGCAAAAAAAGTAAATAAATAAAATAAAAACTTAAAAAAGCTACAAATTTTATTTTATTTATTTTTGTTTTTTGCTCTAATCGGCCTAGAGTATAAAGTATGCTCTGCTCTCATTTGAGCAGCTCTCAGCTCGGCTAGTTTGCTTGTTTGTTTAATTTGCTTATATTTTTCATACATACATACATACATGAACATACATGGATGTGTAGGTATGTTTGCATATATGTTTGTTTTTGGCTCACTCGTGCTCATTGCCTGATGTTGGAGCATATGTATGTCGGACCGACTGCTTCTTTATACTCCTCTGCTCTCGCTTGGCAAATTGCTCATATTCAATCAAGCCAATTTTAATAGTTTCAATGCCAAGCAGCAACACCAAAGATCGCTCTCTCTCTCACTCTCTTTCTCTATGAGCATGTTCGCCGCACATGTTTGCTGTACATAAGTATGTAAGTGCACATGTACTCAGCCTCAGTTCTTTGTTTTTTCTTGTAACTGTTGAAACAATTCTCAAAATCAATTTGGTTAAAAGTGCTCATGTTAATTTGTGCCTTATAACTTGATTGTTGTTAGCGCCAGCAGGTTTTCGATTTGAATAGATTTCTATGCAAACGTTGTTATGAAAAGCTCGAAGAGATACAAGGCTTCGCACAAAATTACAATTCTTTTTAAGAAACATGCTACTGAATTACATAAATTTGAAGGTTTCTTTTGGCATTTATGGCCATTCAAACTAGTTTGGTTTTTTAATGATTATTGAAAACGAATTTTAAACCATATAAATTTTGATAATGTTCGTTATCTTATTTGCAAATATTGAGAATCTAAGCCATTAACTTAATTGAAATTCATACGAAAATCGTTTGCTGCGCACACATACATATACTTGAGCTTATTGAACAGCGATTAACTGACAAAAACCGATTTTTCTAATTAACTAAATGTGTTATCATTGTCATTAACTCTTTTATTAGACAAATTCAAAGTTTTATTGCTTTAAAATTGATTAGCCTTTGAATTATGTTCATGTTCTCGTGCCAACAACCAAAAACGGAGATAAACAAAAACTAGTTAGGACGATATAGTCGAGTATATTCGACAATGGATTGCCCTCCAGGCACGGTAGGCATCGTCCATTTAAATGGTCCAAAAAATAGTCCAAAAAATGTGCGACTTACGAAAAATTTGAGTTTGCGGGTCTTTGAGGGGTAGACAAACCAAGAAAAGGATATTAACTGAGTCTTTCTATCGCTTCTGTTGTGCGAGCTATAGCCTTTTTTAAATAATGGACGGTTCTGGTTGGGCGTGGCACAAAACCGTCCAAACTTAAACTGCTGCCGAGCATCAAGAGTCTTGTCTCCAAATGTCAAGTTTCTATCTCTTATAGTTTCCGAGAACCGAGGTGGGGGAGGACGATGGTCATCGCTCAAGTGATTTGTCGTTCTTATCAAGAATGTATGTATATATTTTATAGGGGGTCCTCCACTCCTTCTCCTATGCTTTGCACCACAGTTCGTCCAAACCCTGGTTCACAGTGTGTGCATGGTATAAAAAAGAAAAGAGGGAATTGCACCGAGTCATGTTTGACTCATAAACGATAATGACTTTGCACTTTTCTAAGCGTGCTAAGCTCAACTTAAAATAAAACGCATTACACAAACAGAGGATGAAGAAGAAGCAAATAAACAAAGTAAAGCAAAGTGCAATACGTTCACACTGTTGATACTATTGTACACATATACATACATACAGCTGCGGTCAAAAAAATAGTAGCGTTGCCAAAAATTATTGGTTGCCCAGTCAAAGTTCTTGTAAAATGCATCATTCAATGGATCTGCAATCACGATTGGGGGATTTGACTAATATACATTTAAGGGGCAATAATTAGGTAGAAAGCGCAAAGCAAAGAACACCCACAATGCTCCGAAAAGTTGATTTGTAGCTACCAGTATAAATTTATTGGGATGACATACAGTTTCCAGATTTCTGAGAACCTGATGTATGACGTCGAGGCAACAATTGGCCCTTGCAAACATATTCGAAATATGAAAACTCAAAAGTGGTATCCAATTTAGTGTTGCTCCAACTATGTAATGTCTGATTTCGTTGGGAGCACTACTATTTTTTTGAACGTAGCTGTACATAGATACAACTTTCGTGAGAACTAACACTCCAATCGGTTGTAAGTGAGTTTGCTGATTAGTTCCGTGCTGTGTGTAAGATCACTCAATTCGCGTGCAAGTATTTTAAATGAATTTTCAAATAGTTTATTGAAGTTGTTGAATTACTTAACCCCCCTTTTTTGCGGTTGCGCGCATTACATAACTAATAAGCATTCTATAATGTATACGTTTTTTGTTTAGCTTTTGTACCTGTTCGCTTATCATTATTTGGCTTTAAGCGGCAAAAGTGTTAATAACGTCGACGGGGCATCTCTTATCTCACATTGTTTATGGACTTTACTACAATATGTAGTATATACTCTTTTTGGTTTTGTATTAATTTTCATTTGTTGCTAAGCGTGCAAGTGTTCGTGTTTAATTAATGTCATATGTATAAGTTATCATGAGAAATATTAAAACAAAAACAATTCGATCTTAATTCATTGCAGCAACTGTAACACATTGTAACAACGTGGAGAGCTCGAGAGTCCTTACAGCGAAGCGGATACTTTTGTAAGATCTCCAGTCACAATTAAAAAACGTCGAAATAGAGCGGCAACAACAACAACTGACGAGGTACGCCATTATGGACGGCTTCGCGCAAGACTGGCCCACGCCGTCAGATCCGGATAACAAACTATTCTTAGCTGGCGAATTACACCTCGATGGCTGTTTCGAGCCACAAACGAGAGCCAGATCAAATACATGGCCATGTCCAAGGCCGGAGAACTTTGTTGAGCCTGTAGATGAGTTGGACAGTACGAAGGCGAGCAATCAACAATTGGCGAGCGGAGGTAAATGCACATTTCTGATGTTTGAGGATGACTTTATTGACAAAGAGAGATTTTAATAATGTTGGTATTTATATTTGCACACAGATTCACAACAAGCCATACAGAATGCAAACGCTGCCAAAAAGAATTCATCACGTCGCAATGCATGGGGCAATTTGTCCTATGCGGATCTCATAACGCATGCCATCGGCTCGGCTACGGACAAGAGGTTAACGCTCAGCCAGATTTACGAGTGGATGGTGCAGAATGTGCCATATTTTAAGGACAAAGGTGATTCGAATAGCAGTGCCGGCTGGAAGGTGAGTACAGTGTTTTGAATTGTTTACAAGTGCGTTGACTTTTTCATGCCGGTCAAAGGTGCGTATACGTAATATTGTCAGCGGAAGTCCTCCTCTCCTCTCTTGTTGTGTAACAGCAAATAAAAGTATGAACGCGTATTACGAACGAGTTTTGAGTACAATTGAGTGTCGTCATTAATATTCGCGTTCAACAAATATTTTACGCGTCTCGTCCGCAAATTGCGCTCCTTTTTTACCAATCAATTCAAACGAATTGAATTTCTTTGTTTAAGTGGGAAATGTGAAGAAATTATTATACTTAAGTGCTTACCTTATCGATTGCATTTTGGTTTTTTTAGCGTTTATTTGGTTCATTGTTGTATTTGTTTTTTTGTTTGGTTCTTTGTTTATTCATGACTATCCATGGGTTTTCCGAATTCATTTGTTCCACTCAACGCAACAACTTAAACGAGTCAAGTTCATGGTCAACGAATTTGTTGCTGCATTTGCTTCGAGGCAACTTTTTCGCTTTTTTTTGAATGACGTTTGTTTGTTTTTCAGTCGTTTTTGCTTTTGGTATTTGTTGAGTGTTTGTCGTTGTTTCTTTGTATCATTGTATCTTTGCTTGTCTGCCGGTCGCACAAACATATTATTTAATGTGAAAATGATTTTTTTTTGCAGATTTTGCAATTAATGGTCCTTTATCTGTGCGCATTGTTTGCATGCGTGCTGGTCGCGGCAACGGCGACAAAGTCGGCTTTGTTTGACCTGTTCCACCCACTAATCAATCTGTTCAAGCATGTTTTTGCTTAGCAGCTCTCTTTCCCCTCGACCGCTCGCTTAATTACTGACTCAGTGGGAGAATTCAAAAGCTACGCTCTTCTACGGAAAGGGGAGCGAAGTGGCATTGCTTTGTTTCACGTAAATGCGCGCCAAAAATAAACCGAAATCACGTGCAACAATTCAGAGCGATGAGTGTCGTCGCACTATGAGTGCATGACACTTTGTTAGTGTATTCGATGATATATGTGTGTGAGTGTGGTGTCAACTCAGTCCTTTTTATGTTGTTTTTTGCATGCTTGAGGGAAGTGCTTGCAATTTGCGGCGTATTTCTCAAAGGTAAGCAAAAAGATTTGCATTTTGCTGACTTTTTTACGCTTATTTTTTATTTTTGTGGATTTTGTATATTCATGTTTATCAGTTTTGAAAAGTTCTTTGACACTTAATAAATAAAACGCAACATTTTTTTTGTGAAAGAAGTCATTATTTAAATAAACTTTGCTCGGAATATTCCCACGCTTCATTTCATAAAACAAAAGTGTATTGCTTGTAATATTTTTTTACGCTTTGATATCAGCTTCGAATTACACACTTGTTTCATCCGGTTGGTTAATCCACGCCAGTGTTGAACACTTCGGTGTTGGAACATTTACTATTGTTACATGCTTCGCCTACGCCCCTGTACTGAACCTTCAGGAAGGTCATATAATTTTAGAATATCAAGCATATTCAATGTATTTTTGCGATAAGTGCAAATTACAAATTAATTACGAGTAATTTTGAAGGAAATGCCATTCTAACTACAAGTCCTCGGTATTTGTTAAGTATTTGTGGATAAAAAAAAGCAATGCTTCGAAGTTCATAATAAAAAATAACTACTTACTCATTTAAAAACAATTATCACAAAATAATATTTTCTTTAGTTTTTTTCATGAAAATGATGGCAACTCATATGTTGTTAGATGCAATAAACATCATTATACTCATACTTCACTCGAAAACTTCGTCACACACTTACGCTGTGTGTGCCCCACACCCCTCACTGGGGTAAGATAACCTTTTTGCGTTCGATCGTTTGATTCATTGATAAATTTTATGTTCGTTGGCACATAAGACGTTGGAAACATGATATCAACGTGATTCCGACGAATTGTCACGGCGTATTTAACTCTGCTCCACTTGAGAGTGCGCCTCACATACACACACACACACACACACGCTCATACACACTCACAAAACATGCGATTTTAGTTGCTCGCGAGTAAATATTTTCATGAATAATATTTGTGTTATTCTTGCGGAAGAATTTTGATACGCAAAAAAAAAAACAAAAATACAACAATAAAATTTAAAACCGATAAAAAAAAATGAAAACAATTGAAAACGGTTTTCAACTGTATTGAATTATTATTTGGTGTTTAAATGATTATTTGTGTTATGTTTGTTTGCTTAGTTTGAGTAGGAAATCGTGCGTTCTGCTGAAATTGAACTTCGTGGAAGGCATTCCTCAGTGTTGTGGATTTGTTTTGTTTTGTTCTGTCTGCGGCGAAAGTGCGCAGTTATCGTGCGAATGAAGAAATCTGCGATGAAATGTTGTAAAACCAAAAAAAGATACTTTGTGTGCAACAATTTTCTTCTACACATTGCGTATTTTTAGATAGCTTAGCATTGCTGCAATTTGTTGCACGTTTTCCGGTCTGCAATGTGAGGGCTACAGTGGCGGCGGTGTTGGCGGTGTTGGCGTTGAAGGTGATGGCAAAAGCGCCAAGCAGCAAGACCGACTGACTGGAGTGGTAGTCAAGTGGGCGACAGAGGTGATGGTCGGGGCGATTGAGCAAGCGAAGCGAAGCAAAGGAAAGGAAAGCAGCACAGAACCGCGCCGCAACGCACCGCACCAAGAGCTCTGCTCATCAATATGTAATTTCATTTCTAATTTATGCAACACGTTGCATTGCTGGGTGACTCTTGCCTGCCTACTTGGCTGATGTCTTGCGTATGCATTAATGCATACAACCTATGCATGTATGCATGTGTGTGTGTGTGTGCGTGCGTGTGCGTGCTTGCCTGCCTGCTTGCCTAGTAGATGCGCGTCATCATTGGCTGACATTTGCTTCCTTCGTCATCAAATGTTTGCGCTTGTTGCATTTCATAGTAAATTTTATTTGCGTAGTAAAATGAGGAAAATCTTGTGGAAAATTCATTGAAGTTGCATTGCTCCACGCAGTTGTCTTTCTCGCTCCTTTGCGGACATTTCCTTTCTGTGCAGTATGTTGGATTAGGGTAAGCGTGCATTTGTTGCTGGACAAATCAACACGTTTGTCCATTGCGGACGCATTGCAAAAATGTCATTTGTGGAATTCAAAATTTATGCAGAAGTGTTGCTTCTTTGCCATTTCCTTTTTTCTTTGCTGCTTATTGGCGTTGTTGCTGCCTGCAATGCAATCCTAGTCGAGTGCCTTGACTTGACTTGATTCACCGCAATCGTTTATACATTTTGTATTGGCTTGCATGCACCCTTCCCCCGCGCCGTGGGTAGACTCATCTTTATCAACGTGTGGCCATTGAACTTGTGCCAAGTTTTCTTCTGCTTTTTTGTTTTTGCCTTTGAAATGCTTTCGAATTGGCAGCATGTGAGATTCTTCAACATGCGTCCACATTCACTTACTACGTCGTACAACGCAACTATTTAAGCACGCAGCGGCAGCGTCGATCGGGGGCACAGCCGTTTGTTGCTTCTGCTCGGGCTGTGCAACACTTCAGAAATAAACATTTTGCGGTTTCGTACTTCGCCTTCGCTCATATCAAGTAATTAAATATTTTGCACATAAACACATCACAGCCAAATTTATTGTTGGCCGAAATTGTTGTTCTTTTTGTTTTTTTTTTTTCAAGTGCTGCGATACAATTTAAAGCGTTTTATTAAGCCATAGATTATGTAATATTTACGTTATAATAAGTTTGTCTTTTGGCACAACTGAAAAATAATAAATAAAAAGGGGGAAAAACTATTATCATTTTAATATTGAGATAATTTTAATATTTTTTTTTATTATAGAAAAAAGACTTTTACGATCTTAACAATCTTGAAGAATTCGCCATAAATTTGTACAGTTAAAGATGCGAGTAAAGCCAACCAAAGTATCTGCATCTT
Source organism: Phortica magna (assembly GCA_037044515.1). NCBI lineage: Eukaryota > Metazoa > Arthropoda > Insecta > Diptera > Drosophilidae > Phortica > Phortica magna. The sequence goes on along the minus strand of JBAMBP010000775.1, from coordinate 308,246 downwards.
CACTATAGAGAAACTTCGACAATAACGGAGTAGACTTCTTGGCTTGCGAATTCGTTATAAGGAAGTTCGTCTGTGCAATTTGTCGCCTTGAATTTTCTAGAATTATCAATAAGTTGTAGACTTTATTACGACTTTTAGTGTTTATGTAAATTGGCAAGTGTTGTCGCATAAAACGCAACGCAGCGCAAATGTAATACTTTTCATAGACAAATGCGCATAAGCAATCAGTTTGGAATTTGGGTTTTTCTAAACGTTACACTCGCGAACAAAAAAAAACAAAATAGAAAATCACTCATTTTGTTGCATTTCTGAGAATAATATTGTAAATGACATGTTTTAACATTCATGACAAGACCGTAAAATAAAGCAAGATATATTTTTATTTTAATTACATATTTTTTGTGTGATGAAAATGTCAGTGTAAATGAAATGCGGTTGCAGTTGATGTCTACGCATGGGGGGTGGCACGCTGTGCAAGTGTGAAACAAGAAGCTTATTTAGAACTCAAAGAGGCGTGAAATTACACGCAAAAATTCGCAGACGTTGCAAGTCCAGACGAGCAATAAAACAATGCAAATTGCGCACATGTTTTATGGCGAAATAAATACTTCAAAACAAGAGAAAAAATACACTACTGACCTCGGACAATGCAAAACATATTTCGAAGCGAAATTGTCGTTTTCGACAGTTAAAAGTTTTGTTTATTATTTCATATTCAAAGTGTTGTCATTTTAGAATTTTTTTGTTACTTACAAATCGCCATAAAAATTGCGATATCAATTAAAAAGCAACTTGCTTAGAAGCAGGAAAACACATATGTATAAAAATAAAACGCTTCAAGTGCAAAGAATGCATTAAATCACACATGATTAAGAAGCATCAACAGAAGCAAATATGTAAGCAAACAAGACAAACAGAAAATAGTAGCAAAATAATAATGAAAATATTTACGTCGTTCAACACTTGTCGTACGACGCAATGCAATGTGTATCAATTCAATTGAATCGGCGAGCAAATGTTGAGCAATAGCAGAGCTGCTTAGACGGCGTAGAAGGGCGGGGCAATGCGATTTCTAAAAGTAACGCGCTTTAAAATAGACTCAGCTGCGCAGCGTCGTTGTGGGTGTGTGTATGTGTATGTGTATGTGTGTGTATATGTGTGGGGGCACGTCTATTTCTTGTCCCGCAAGTATCGTCGTCATTGCCAGCGATGTTGACGTCGACATTGTTGGCAAGTACAAACAGTACAGTAATGGCACGTGTGCTCTTGTCGTTTTATATTTCCGCATTACTTTGAAGTGCGCATCAGCATCAGCAGGCGCAGTACAGCGACAGCAGCAGCAGTACTGGCAGTCGTTTGGCTTGCTGTCTAACTTGGCGGGCGTGTACAACAAGTTGTTGCTGTTGTTGTGACCACAACTGTTGCGGCTTTCAATTGCGGTACAAATGCGTCGTAATTAATGCTTGAATGAAAAGAATTTTTTAGCGCCACACATGATTGAAAAACTGTAAATAGCAACGATTAACATGGTTTAGCAATGCTAAATGCATCAAAGGTTATTATGAAATTTACACCTTTTGAAAGTAGTACAAGTAAAGGCAACTATAAAAGCAACAATAACAGCAACAATAACAGCAACAATAACAGCAACAACAAGAACAACAAGAACAACAAGAGCACAAGAATAATTGCAAACTTACTGCGTCATATGTAATTGCAAGTGGCAACAAAATGAACGAGAAACATTTTTTGCGCCATTTTATATGCAAATGTGATTTGTTGTTGTATAAAATTATTTCAATATTTGCACGTTTGATTTAATCAAAATGTCAAAAGAAACGATTAACTTGAAAAAGAAAAAAAAACTATTAAAAATGAATTAATTATTTCATTATATATTTATTTTTTTTGATTGAATTTAATATTAACCAGAAAGGGAGCTATTTTCGGCTCTGACGAAACTTGTATACTCTTGCAAATGTTATAGCAATTATTCTAATTGGAAAATCATTTTCGTTTTTCAATAAGAATTATATACGTACGGTTGTGAAGATTTTGGTGCGTAGACACGCCCATTATAATTTATCTTTAAGAAGGAAATGCAATCGTACTTCTCTATACTTTGCGATCTTCTGTCTCGTCTTCTTACGCAGAAATCCCATTTATGAGTTGTTGTCTATAGGGGGGGAGGCACGCCCTCATGTCAGTTTCTTAGAAACTTTCGACTATAGTAAAACATTAATACAAACACGTAGTTGCAAAGTTTGGTCTGTTTATATTTGAAAACAAAAAAGTTGTTCTAACCAAAACCTTATTTTTAAACGATCGCTCCTAAGTGAGCTATATGCTATAGTAGTCCGATCTTGACTAAGATCAAGATGGTTCTGAGATGTACAATGCCTGGCCATATCAAAGGAATTTGTGCGCTTACATTTTTTCGATATATTTAAAACTTATGGAGAAGATTCCACAGAAACATACAGATGACGGACATGGCTGATATGAACTCGTCTCGTCGGGCTGATCAAGAATGTACTTTATATAGTCGAATATGTCTCAAGCTCCATGGCAAAGTTAATATACTCTTTTGGCAAGAGTATAAAACTGCGCTTTAATTGTACCGTACTTCATGTCGTATACTTAACGTCACTTGTTTGTCTCGCTGTGTGCTGTTATTGTTTGTCGTCTTCTATCTCATTCGCACGCTTGTTTATACATTTGTTTACACTGCAAGTATGACAAACAGAATTATTTGTTGATATGCATTCATACACAAATCTATTATACGATTACAGTATATATTTTTTGCACGATATTCTTATTTACATTCTAAACTGAAAGTACTTGAGGAGTGCACTTTTTGTTATTGTTTTTGTTATTGTTTTGTTAATTGTTGTTTTTCGCTTGCATTAATACGCAGTAGGAGTTGAGCTCTCAACTAAATATCGCACCGCACAAACAACACCAACAACACTAACAAGAATAATAAAAACAGCAACTTTGGTGTATAATAAAACTACGGAAAACAACAACAAACAAACAAGCGCGCACATTTGACCCGCTACTAGGAACAACCCATATAAACCCCTAAGTTTGCGATCTGTGTGTCTTGGGTGGTAAGACCCTTTGATATAACCTGAACAATTACCAAAGGTTCTCGGTTCTATTAACACAACTGTCAATGAATTGAATTGCATGTCATTATTGACACTTGTATTGGTTGACGTTATGTAAAAAGTAATACTAATACTAATCAAATGCTATACTACTATAAAAAAAGGTGACTATTGGCGTCACTATCACAAGTGCTTACTATTTGTTGGTTTAAGCTTTTTATTGGCCAACTTAAAACACATTTGATGTAATAAATTGAAATTGTTGTAGTAAAAAGCAAATAAACTTGAACAGTTCCATTGAATGTTTTTTAAGTTGCTCGTGCCAAACGACGTAATTTCTTTGGAAACTTTTGTACAGTTTTTTTTTCACTATTTGTCTTTCTAATAAGAATTCCTTACTTGAAAGATTTGCATATCATTGCATATGTTGAATGCGCAATTAATGCAAAATGACAAAAATTGTTTGGAAATTGGAAAATTTCTTCGATTAAGTGCTGTGGATAATTTTGTTGTTTACTTAAACTGTCTTAAAACATTTCAACAAACACACTTTTCACGCGAATTGCATTTGTTGTTCCTCAACAAGACTCAGACACTTTTACTTACATGTGCTTAAGTATAACACGAGCCAAATTAAAAATAAAAATAAATTTGTTATTGTGGTATTTTATGAAATCACTTATTGATTGTGATTAATAAAGTTGTTTGTTTGGATTTTTGTTTTCTTTTTCTCCGAACTTGGAATTTTTCGGAATGACTTATAGAAATTCCATCGGCTTATTTTTTAAAATGTGTGTTAAATAAATGTGTTTGTTTTGCAATCAAAGGTACAACCAATAACACACGTCACAAACAATCAAATACTCCCCACCAAAATAACACTCATGACAATCACTGTTAATTTAATTAATTCATCAAATTTAAGACTATTGGTTTTCTCATTGTCTCTTTAATGTTTGGCGAGACTTAGGTTAAAGGCTCTAGCAGCCAAGGCCCAACGGTCTCCTATGTTTGCTTGTAAGTTTCCTAGCTTACAGCTAGTTTTACACAAATAAATAAAATATTTTTGAAATATTTCTAAAATAAACAAACTAAATATTTTATCAAAATATATGTAATAATCTTCTAAAAGAATTTCATTGCTTTGTTCTCGTTTTCTCTTCTGAACGACTTCGTTCTCATATTTTTTAAGGAGGAAAAAACAAAAAAAAAAACAAAATTGTTTGGTTATTACGTCTCAAAAATTGTGCTAAAAATTCGAACTTGTCGAACATTTCAAAATGGTTCTGAACAAGTATAATAAAAAATAGAACAGAATAATATAAGCACTCAAAAGTTTGAAATAAGAAGAAATATTGTGGCATGTCATTTGATTTGCCATTTAAGACAAACTTTGCCAAACAATAAAAGACCAACAGTTTCATATTTGTACTTTTTTGCTTTGACATTTTAGAAAAAAAAAAATCAACAAGAATTGCATGTAAAAGTAAAACTTGTTTTATGCATACAATAAAAAAGATGCTCAATAACCAAACAGGACGCAGAATAATTATTATAAATGTATAATATTTATTAAGAAATTAACTCATATCGCTTGAAATGTGAGGGACGAAACCATAAAACAAAAGCATAAAGGCAAATATTGAAGTAGAAATGGCACAGAATGCGAAGTGAAGAAATGCTGCTCAATGAATGGCAAAATAACATAAAACTAAAAATAATAACACATTCTTAACTGACCGACCGACCGACCGGCCGAATGAATGAAGACCAACAGAAAACCATAAACGTTGGCAAGGACGGACATGCATGCGGATGTGTTTAGAGTTGGACTTGGTCAAAATTTGCGAAAGGAGCAGAAAAGTTTGTCCAATAAGAATAGGAGTCAAGTTGGCTAAGAGGAAACTTTGCCAAGTGTGAGATAAACAGTTTTATGGATCTTTCAACAACTTAAAAAGTACTTAAATTTATAGTGAGTTGAGGAACGAGATAATACAGCAAGTTTGAGAAGGAGGGGGAAGGGAATAGCCAAGAAGGTGAAGTTGTTGCGCGAACTAAGATTGCATCGGCAAATGTGAAGAAGATAATAAAATTGTATTGAGAACTTAATGCTACATGTGAGTAAAATTTATGACTTAACTCGTTGTCGATGACTTTACGAACTGAACCGACACGTTGACGACGACGACGACGACCATGAGGAGACGACTCAGTAGCGGTTCAAAGTGGGGCGTAACGGTTGCAGTCATGCAACTTGCGCCGCCACAAATGCCGCACCTTGTCATACGAGCACATGTTATGCCTGCTGCTGTTGAGCATATGAAGTCAATTCGAATGTGGCGTGTTGCATGCTGCGCACACTGCTTGCTGCAGCTCAGGGCTCGTATTGTATGCGTTCGTTTTCTTTTTGGTTTATTTTAATAGCCAAGTCATTAAAATTATTGTGCCATAAAATGTTGTATGCGCATTCTCTATCTCACTCACTCATGCGCTCACCGACTCCCAAACTTACAACTTAATTTTTGACCTTTTATGGCATTTGGCTTAGTTTGTGTTTCTGCCTTACGCTCTCAAACTCATTTGGTAATCCTCTGTCTTGGTCAAGTGTATTCCATTCATCATGGCAAATGTTCTTTTGATTGCCACTAATAATTTATATTTAATGCGGGAGGCGTTCTTCGTTTTTTTTTGTTTTTGGTGGGGTGGGGTTTGTGGTGTGGGTTAGCCTGTGATAAATGTTTAACGAGCTGATCGTAAATGTGTCGTCTTCGTTGGTTGGTTTATTTTTTTTTGAAGATTTGTTTTTCATACATTTTAATTTCATCGCAACTTTTCATGAATCACTTGTGTGTTTGCTGTCACTATCGATAAACTGGACTTATTAATAATACAGCTCTTTGGACTGCCTTGCGGTCACAGACGCCGGCAAGCTTTAATCATCGTTTTCCAACATTCTTGTACAATAAGCAATCAATCAGTACGGCAGAAACGCTAAGCAATTGCGTCGTCGTCGTCGTCGTCTGTGCGTCTTAAGCTCCAGTGAAGATGACAAAAGGAATTAAATTGTTTCGTTTGACTTAAGAGCAAATGCACTTGTATAATTACAAAGGAGAAATAAGCAGACATGAAAGGGCACGAGCGGCGGATTCACAATCAACTTTTTTCGATATAAGTTGAGCCGTAAAGAGATAGAAAAACCAGTAAAGAATTGCAGTCGAGAGTGCTCGACTTCAATATACACTCTAATATGACGTTTGCCCATTTTTCAATTGAAACAGATATAATTTCCATTTAATTTTATACTTATCAATTTTTACTCTTCTTGACAAAATGGTTCCAAAGATATAACTTTATTATATTTGTACTGTATGGTCACGCCCACTTTTATATTCTATCTTGTACACTCCAAATTTAAGGCTTCTATTTCCAAAGACAACCGAGAAAAAAGGACTTTTTAATTTTTATCCGTGGTAGCTTCAGTTATTTGCCTCACCCCTAAACTAAGACCCGGAGGGGAAAAACAAATTAAATTCGATCTGCTTATTGTAGATCGACGCTTTCATACAGACGGACAGACAGACAGGTGGTCATGGCTATATCAATTTCTCTTTCGATTCTGATCAAGTATATGTATACTTTATAGGGTTTGCCACGCCTCCTTTTAGGTGTTATGTATATTCTCGATGAGCACAAAACTAATATACCTTTGTATTATGAGGAACAGGGCATAAAAAGAAACATGGAAAAAACTTTTGCTATTTTCCACACTCGAGGCGAGGTTTTTTTCTAGTTTCTTGTATTTGTTCTTGTTGTTTTTTTTTGGCGCAAAACTTAATGAATATCATAAACTTCATAACCGGCAGCAACCAGCGATAGAGCCAGGGACAGAGTGTGTAAAAGAGAAGCTCGCACGGCAGCAAGTTTGATGTTGCCGCCTGCATTTAGCAAACAGACAGGACTGAACAGAGAGAGACATACTTACGGACGGACGGACGGACAGATACACAGTCAGACAGACGGACAGACAAAACCACAAAATCGACTGTCAGAATGGCAGACAAACCGACCGAATAGAGTTGAGACTCTAAGCAGTAACGATATAATGACTGAACTTGGCTCAATTTCGGTTGCATACATTTTGGGGCAATGGCCTGACAACAACGCTTCTTCGTCTTAGACATTTGTGCGTTGTCACTGTCTGTCTGTCTGTCAGTCTGTCTGAGTGTCGTCGGCGTCTTTTGAGCGTTATGTGCTGTGGTCGTTGACTGGCGTCATCTTTATTCAATGTAATTTGGCTTGGCCCGATTTCGATTTGTTGCGTTTGTTGCTTTTCACGTTCTTTTGCTTTCTGTGTTTGTGTTTGTGTTTATTTTCTTTGCCTGCTTTGCGGCTGATTGCATTTTCAAGCAAAGCGCAACAGACACATTTCGTTGGCAGTATGGACAGACAGAATGAGACAAATGCGACGCTTATTACGCGCATATCCTTATTTTATATGTGATGATAAAGAAGAACAAGGGAGGGAGGAGGAGGGAGAATAAGAATTAGAAACAGCGCTTGCAAGTGGCATCTTTTATGGTCATATGAAAATATGAAGTAGTAAAAAAGTGAAATACAAAATTGTACTTGTTACGCTTTCCTTTTTTTACTGCAATTCTGTTTCCTAAGAAGAAAAGTTTGCTTGAGGTTTAACATGCTTACCTGCAATGCAAAGGCAAACATAGAATACACACACACACACACGCGCATGCTATAAAATACCAATCAAGCGTATTTCGACAGGCATTTCCACTTCCGCCTGTGTTAAAGTTTGAATTTTACTTCCGTTTCCGGCGTGTGGGCGCCAACGCGTCTTTCGCATTCGTATTTAATCGTCAGTCTGTATATGACAACGCCGAAATATACAAGAAAGGTTCGATTGAGTAAAAGAAGACAAGACAAAATAATGTGAAAAAAAGTGCCGTTAACAATTTAGTAACCACAAAAAATATGCAACTTATTAAACTATCGGTTTTGAATTTGCTTAGCTTGCTTAGTCCTGAATAAGTTTGTTCTTTTTCGACTTATATTTCTTTTGCTGTCTTTCAATTGCTTATAAATTGTCGTTGCTTCTGTAAAAAAAGTTCTATTGAAAGCCACCAGTAAGTAAATAAAGAAAAGCAAACTTTCTCTTAACCAATCGGCAAAAAAGGCATAAAACTTACGAAAAAAAAAGAAACGATAAAAGGCAAAAGCAAACTTTTGCAATTTCATATGATATCATCACATCATCATTGCGATAATGCTGTCTCGTTATGTATCTTCTATTTGCTGCTCGCAGTCCAAGTGTATCTTTTCTGCTGTCCTCAGCCGAGTAAGACGAAGATATCGACGGCGGCCTCGTCGAAGAAGATTAGAATGAAGATGATGATGATGGCGGAGACGAGAACGTTCAGCAAGCCTTTTTAAGCCTATTGGAAATCACTTAGTCTGGCCATTGGTTAGCTCATTTATCTGTCTGCTTTTGTTGGAAACGACTTTTTGATTCAAATTGCTTGGTAATTTTTAGTTTTTTGTATCGATTTGTTACAACGCTTTGGCAACTAAAACACTTTTTTGACCCTAATTTTGATTTTGTTTAAAGGCCATAATCGTTTAAAAAAAATCAATTGTTGTAAAAGGGCTCTAAACAGTAATTAGCCATCTTTAAAGTGTGTGTGTAGTCAAATCGATCAAACACAAATTTACCTAAAAAATTCACGAACAAATCTAGTGAAGCAATTAGAGGCGCGTGCCTCATAAAATATTTCGTCGCATATCTCATAGTAACAATCGCAAAATCACGACCTGTGCGACAAAAAAAGAAATACAAATTATTACAATGCAAAAAGGTTCAAACAGTAAGGTTGTGCTTAGATTTTTTTGCCTCGCCCATTTTCAGTTGGTACAAATAAAGATATATTTTTTGTATTTTATAGACACAGTGTAAAATCAGAAATTGAAACGCAAATCTGCCAAACTTGCTGTTTGTGCGAACATTTTTCGTTGGCGGTCTGCGTGCAAATCAAATGAAATTAAACATAAAAAAAAAATAAATAAAAATCATGCCTGTCCACGAATCTGACCGCATTTTAGGTGTGTGTGTATATGTATATAATCTATAGAAGAAATCGCGTACTAACGCTAAACAGCTGCAGCAGTTCTCACAGAAACCAACAGCGACGACGACAGCAAATAGAAAAAATGAAAAAAAAGATTATTCGCATTTAGATGTGAAATTGAGATATAAATTTTGAATCGAGTGCGGCGCAAGCATTTGTGCAGGTGCCACACACACAGATCAGTAGAAGGAGCCCCGCCAGCGCCGCCTGTCTGTCTGTCTTGCCGGTCTGTTTAGTTGACTGGTCGACTCATTTGATTGCTACTATTTTAACCGCGCTTACTCATGTCTTTTTATATTCTATCTAGAATTCACTGAGCACGCATGGAAAGCCTTCAAACATTATAACTTCACTGGGCTTTGAAAATGACTTCTATGTGCAAATCTGATGAACTTGTATCTTTAATTAATTTCTTCTTTCCGTTTAACAAATGCTTTTTTAATTTTATACAAACATTTAAAACGCTGGAAGTCTAAACAATCTGTGCGATACAATTGGCTCACACATGCAGACAACATTTGTCCGCTCATTCTTCCACACATTAATTGATCAATTTCATTGGATTTTTTCAATATTTTGTTTTAATCACGCACTCGCATAAATCGCCTTTCGACAGCTTCTTTGGTCGTGGTCTGCCGGATTCGCACGCAGATGCGCCTTGGATTTCATTAATATGTCTGTGTGTCCGTCTGTTTGGCGGCGTCGGCGTCGACGTAGTTGTGTTTATGTTTACTTTAGGCTAATTAATTGTTTAAACAATTTGCTCTGTTCTGTTTTTGGTGTTGTTCCGAATTCTGTTTCACGCAATCTTGATTCTTGACTTTTGACTGAAATTTGAATTGAATTTTTGTTTTACTGATTTGATTTTGCTGTCGTAATTTCTTTGATTCGCAAATTGGCGTGAAATCATTAATGATAAGTTTACTTTCTTCAACTGTTGTGTGCGTGTGTTACTTCAGGTAACCTCAAGCATTCTTATCGCGCACGTGTGCTTGATATGCTGATTTTTATATTATTTTTTGCTTGTTTTAAGTATCGCCAAAAAATTACGTATCAGAGTAATGTCGATGATATCTATGAGTATTCCGGAATTATGAGTTGGTTGGTATTGATGCTTAGATAAAGGAAAGGGCGATTTTCTTGATTATTGAAGAGTCTCCGCTCTGAAGCTTATAATCTTTCATATCTTGTTGGCTCCAATATAAAATTTACACACGATTTGCATTATTATCGACAAACAAATTGTTCACTTTGCGAAATGTCTTCATTTCGTTTAATTTAATTTGTTTTTTTTGGGAATAAATGTTTGTGCACAAACATTGCCGCAATCCCATTTGCGATATGTATGTGTTGAGCTCAGCGAAATTCGCCGAAAGCAAACCGCGACCTAAATATCAAATATTATGGGCAATCTACCGCAATGTACAAAATACGCATGTAAATATATTTGTAAAACCGCAATTCAAGTTTCTAAATCAACTAAAACACATACATGTACCACACATACCATACCATACCATACCATATCTATATGCATATTTGATATGTTGTCAGGCAACTGGAATGTGCTTGCGACTGTGATTGTACACTCGCATATATCATTGAGTATATTATATTACTAAATGTGTGATTGGGGGGTGAATCAGGCAAATGTTTGGAGCAAAGTTTCGAAGAAGCATGCATGATAAGCATAAGCAGAGCCGTTGAATGAAATAAAAAAAATCCGAGATTGTATGTGGCAAAATGGCTAAGAAAGAAAAAAAAATATTAATATCTTTAAGTATCTCACTACCGAGGCTGCTGCTTTAACAATTACTCATATAAATTATAAGGAAATGAATCAGAATTGTCTGTGATTGCCTTGACTAAGGCTGCCCAGCTAGCTAGGCCGACCGTGTGGGTGGGTGACAAGAGACCGAGGCAGTCGAGTCGAGTAGAGTAGAGAGAAAGTAAAAGTGAGAGAGATACTGAGACTGAGCCGAGGGTTTGAAGTATGGAAGTCACCCGCTGAACTTTATTTGTTGTGATTACGCTAAGAATAGGCAATTGAACCTTGTGCATGATGAGCCGTCTGCGTTGGCGGCCACGTCGTCGTCAGCGACAGCGTCTCATATCAGCTGCGCTCAGCGCCATGTCTATGATTTAATATGATTTAATTTTTGGCACATTTTTCTTCTTTTTTTAATGAATGTTTTATTTTGTTGTGATTTATTTGATATTCTATACGATTTGTGAAACTCTCTTCAAATTATGCTTGATTTTGAAATGTTTGTCAAGGCGACGATTATATTCATGCTTTTATGCACAATTATTGCGCACTTAATATATTACACACGAACTTCCGAATGATCAATACGTAATCCTTAGTGACAATTGGCTGTCTGTCCGTCGTCCGTCATTCCTCCAGACGCCTTGTCGTTTAGTTCGCCTCAGATTGTCTTGACCTATTTGCTTTACTACATGTTCTTAGTCACATGTATCAAATTTCTATTCGTAAGTTGGTTTTTTTTTGTTCTCATGCCTATTTTGTTCTAGCGCAGTTACTGTTGTTGTTGTTTCTCCTCATTTGTTGCGATTTATAATGACCACGCCAAATGCTCAACTTTGCTTCTTAGAAATTCAAGTGGCACATGATATTCAGGCGAGCTTATTCTATTCATCTATTGTTACAAAACGGAATTTGTTGTTGGTTTGGCTTGACATATTTTATGCATTGCCTTTATGCTCATATTCCTGTTGCGTATATAATCACTTTGCCCTACTTGTAGATACCATAAACACAGCACAATGCCATTTATGCATTGCCTTGGCAATATATTCATATTGTTTCGTTCTTTTTGTCTTCTTTGCATATTTCATGGAAGACCATGAAAAGTATCATTGTGTGTTCAATACTACAAATTAGTTGTATTTCGAGTGATATATGTTAAGTTGAATGTATATTTTTTTGCCTTGCTTTCAGTGATTTAAGTTTATGAATATTCAATGAAGTGTACATGTTCTTATTAGTATTAGGACATAAAGATACCAGCCTACCGAACGCTGGCAGTCGAGAAATTCTACGAAAGAAATAAATATTTATTTCGTTTGTTAATTCAGTTAAACGAATTGCGTTGCTTGAGCATTTAATTTTAGCTGAAATGCCATAAAGTAACTTAAAGCTTATTAAAGCACTAAGAAATATCATAAACTTCAACAGAAATACTCTCGAATAGATTTGAAATCAGTTTGTTATTTCACTATTCGTTTCTCTAAGATATAACCAATGAATTTCTACTTTATATTGAGTTGTGTGGTTTTCAAGAATTGTTCCTTAAGTAATGCCGGAAGTGATTTACGTGAGTCACAATTACTAACATAACAAATTATATGTAAATTTCAAGCCTTAGCAAAATATTCCACTAAATAAGTTTAAAAATGTCGGGCTCTGTGAATGAATTCGTCGAACCTTAGTAAATAATCAGCGCAATGGGGTTTTGACTTCTTATCGTTGGTTTTGCTTAATTCACTATAGAGGTTTCATGCAGTAAAACAAAAACGCAAAATTGTATAAAACAAAATGAAGTCCATGAAACGCAACTTAATATATTATTTAGTTTATCTCAACTGAGTCATTAAGCATTGAAATTTCTATAGAATTACTTAAATTTTTTATCCGTTTGCTGCAAAATCATAAAAACAAAGTGCTTTGAGTTTCAATGTCGACTTTTATTTTTTTAAATCTTCCGTTTAGTTTTTTTTTTTTGCTTTACATATCGCAATAATAATTCGTTGAAACATTTAATTGATATTATAAACATTTACTTGGCATAATAACATAAACATTCCTATGCAGATAATTTCGCATTGCACATTAGCATAATAAAATAAAAACGTTTTGGGATTTACTTAAAATGCTACGCAAATATTTGAGAATGTTTTCTTTCGGCTAATGTTGAATGGGTTTCTACGTCGTCATCAGACTACATGCTACATGCGCGCACTGTAAGTGCCACGTAGCCGTCTGTGTACATACTTAAACATTTAAATAAATATGAGAAGTTTATGCGAAAAGGATTCACCCACAAAACTAAAAATGTCATTACAACAAAGAGCCAACGTCGACGTCGACGACGACGACGACTATGATGATGATGATGGTGAAGGTGACGGTGAGAACAAAGGGGCGAGCATGGCGGGTTGCCGATGTCAATGGCGCTGAGCAACAGTGACGCCAAGAAAAAGTTACTCCAGCCACGAGGCTAGAGTGAATAGAAAAAAAGAAGACATTGAAGGAAGTCTCATGAAATTATCCTTTTTTTTTCTTTGGTTTGCTGCTACACGTGTGATGTCGTGAAAGGCAACGCAAAGGCAAAGGCAAAGCAAGCAGTAAGCAGTGGCGGGGCATCCTTTGGCAACGGTGATAAACGGCGCCAATGTGCCGCAACATGTCGAGTCGATTCGACTTGCCTAGACTCGATATGCGACGCGTCTATGTATGTTACACTGTTGTTACAAGGGATGTGAGGGGCTGCAGAAGAGAGTTACTGAGAGATATTTTAGTTTTACCAGCGTGGGCGAGGGGCGTCGGCGGTCAAGTCGTCGTCTGTCGGTGTGAAGCAACGTCAGACGTGTTTTACTAGGTGAGCATTTGGAAAAAAGATGACACATCCAAATGTGATTCCTGAGCAAAACTAGACTAGTGTTGGTTTTATTGCTTACCTTGAATGGAATTTTTCTTTTTCTGTCGTATGATAGAGTTTTTTTTTGCGTCAGAACCTTTTTCTATGCGTTTTTCTTTTGCGTTCTAGTAATGCAAACGATTTGCTGTCATTACCCTGTACAGAACGATATTTATGACTATTGTTATAAAATATGAATTGACAGCTTAAACGATGACAATGTTCGACGACGACGGCAGCGACGACAGCGACGACAGCAGCGATGATGACAACATCCAATTAGCGGAACGAAGCGCGAAACCAAAAGATTTCTTCGTGAAAGAAGTAGACGCGCACAACGCACTCTTAAAAACGATAAAAATGTCGGCAGACAATTGAAGGAACGCTTGGCTGGCAAGGAAGTCGAAGAAAGAAAGCCTGAAGGAATGAGTTTTAGTTCAATGCAGAAGTTCTGAGTTGCTTTGCGCGTTGTTTCAATTGCTTACAAATTGTTACATCAGCGCTGTCATCCTTACTGCGTTCACTTGTACTCATATATATACAGCAGACGGTATTACAGCCAAACAAACCAAACCAAACCAAACCACCCCAAAAACCCTTCATCAACAATGTTCGTTGGTTCGTTTGGTATCTTACTTTATACTTATACTTGTATTATATCTTCAACGTTATGTGATATGGTGTGAGTTAAGAAATTCGCGTTGACAGCGAAAAACCCAACGATGCCAAATAAAGAAGGGGCAAAAAATAATAATAAGAATGAAAAAATTGCTGTGCGACAATTGATTTCATTTTTATTATCACCAAGAAGCCTTTGACCGGAAGTCATTATTGAGATTTAAGCACTTTAAATATTGCCATTTCTTCTTATTTTCTTCACAACATTCCTTTCATTCATATATCGAGTATTATGTATCATTGATTTAATTTTATTTTCTTTCTCTCAGAATTCCATACGTCACAATCTTTCGCTGCACAATCGTTTTATGCGCGTGCAGAATGAGGGCACTGGCAAATCATCATGGTGGATGTTGAATCCGGAAGCGAAACCGGGCAAATCGCTGCGTCGTCGTGCCGCCTCAATGGAGACTTCACGCTATGAGAAACGACGGGGGCGTGCCAAAAAACGTGTGGAAGCTTTACGTCAAGCGGGCGTGACGGGCCTCAACGATGCCACGCCTTCGCCAAGCAGCAGTGTCAGCGAGGGCTTGGATCACTTCCCCGAGAGTCCATTGCACAGGTATCTATGCCACTTTGACTTGTCTAATTGTCTAATGAACAATTGTTCAAGGTGATAAAACGAATTACTTACTTGCTTAAGATGATAATGATGCTTTTGCAAGCAGCGTTTTTTCGAGTATTTTTTTTCAGTAGTTTGGTTAACTAATATTTGATATACGATACATATATGCCTGCGTAGTTTACTATTAGAAGCATCTAAAGGCAAAGCTTTAAAATTTTTTATTTTATTTTTTCAAATTTTTCAATTTTAAAATTGATTCCATGAGAGAAATGTATATCTTTGCAGCTCTAAAACGATTTTTCGCTTCTAAGATACAATTTAATAGTTTTTACAACAACATTTCAGATTTATTTCAAGCATGAGAAATTTGTTTAACGATTTTGAAAAACATTATTACGATTTTTTGCTGCCAGTAGATTTTTTTGTATGCCCAATCATTTAGAAAACTTCTACCGACAAAACGATCCTTATTATAATTTTGTTTTGATTGATTTATTTAATTTGTATAATTTAAATTTTTTGTTTCTATTTATTTTATTTATGTTTTCCTTTTGATGAAATTTTCCAAAAGTGGCGGTTTTCAATTGTCGCCGGACTTTCGGCAACGCGCCTCATCGAATGCCAGTTCCTGCGGACGTCTGAGTCCGATACGCGCGCTTGAGGACTTGGAACCCGACTGGGGCTATCCGGCCGATTATCAGAGTCCGACAATGACACAGGCACAGGTGAACGATTTGGATTTATTGGCCGGTACGATTGAGGATGAATTGAAACTGAATGATATGTTGCAGCAAGCAGGGTCAGTTTATAATTTATGTCGAGAAAATCCATTTTCATTTTCATTATAACGTCATTTCTTTTGGTGGTTTTATTATTATCCGTTTTTGGTTTTTGGTTTTTTCATTTCACATTTAATACATTTCAAAATTCAAACGCTCAAAAAGCTTTCAGTGTTAATAAAACATGCATGTGTGCTTCTCATCGTCTTGTTGCATGTTAATCATTACATAGAGAAAGAAATACATTCCAATTAAGAAACCGATCTATAAAATCAACATTCTGTTTGATTCTTTTAACTTTGCCACCAAACGATCGTACGGTTGGAGCAGGTTCAGCGCTGCTTCGGGCATACCCACACAGCTGCCACCACCGCCGTATCAGCCACCACAGAGCTACGGCCCTGTGACGCAGGCCAGTCCATATGGGTTGCAGCCGCAGCAGCAACAATGCCTCTTGCATCGCTCCTTGACATGCACCTGTTTGCATAGCACACGAGATGTGAGTAGCAAAGTGACACGTCAAAAAGAATACACTCACAAAATGTTCATATTTCTATTCCAATACAGGGTCTTTCGCCAAATTCGGTTACAACAATGTCACCCGCGTATCCAAACAGCGAACCCTCATCGGATTCTCTAAATACTTATAGTAATGTCGTGCTAGATGGCACTGCGAGCTTAACGACTGACAATGGCGCTGCATTAATGGTACAACAACAACAGCAGCAGCAGCAGCAACAACAGCAACAACAACACCACCACCAGCAACAACAACAACAACAAAATCTTAGCTCAAATTTAGAAGGTTTGTCGTCCTTGTCATACATTTGTATCCACTTTTTTTATTTCTATCATGTTTGTCGATTATTTTCTTGGGCTTAGTTGAATGTAGTACTATAACATGTTGCAAACTGTGGTGGCTTAAATAACTCTTATTACTTCTTATTATTACTCTCTCTCTATGGCTGTCTTCTTTACACCTCTCAGTTTTTCGATCTCACAATCGTTACGACTTTCTAGATAATAACTGCACATCTACTTTGATAGGACAATGCCTGGAAGCACTTAATAATGGTACACAGATGGAAGAATTTACATTGGATAACTTTCATGGCGGCTTCGAGTGCAATGTCGAAGAGGTGAGTGAAGGCATCACACAACATTTGATTGTTTGGTTTTATCTGTTTTCTTTCTATATTTACATATATATCGATGCCAACACATTAGTTGTTGCAACACGAGATAAATATAGATGGCTCACTCGATATCAATATACCATTGACGACAGTTGGCACGAATGCAACAACGAATGTGATTATTGCCAATAATAGTACAACAGCAACAAGTGTTAATCAACAGCAACTGAATCAATTGCATACACAACTGCAACAACAGCAGCAGCAACAGCAACAGCAGCAGCAACAACAACATCAACAACAGCAGCAGCAACAAACATTACAGCAACAGTTGCCTATGCTGCAACTTCAACAACAGCAACAACAACAGCAACAGCAGCAACAACACCTGCAAGTGCAACAGCTGCCATCGTTGCAGTTGAATGCCACTAACAACAATGCTGCAGCCGCAATGAGCGCCGCGTTGGACTTACCGACACAAACGCAGACACAGTTGAATGCACGAGTGCAATATTCACAGCCAAGTGTGGTGACGCCACCATCATGGGTGCATTAAATCTTTGGTTAATTAGTTAAAAGCAAAAGAAAATATATATATTTTTAAATATATATATAAACAAACTTAAATATAAATGGCAACGGATAAAGATAAAACAAGAAACATCAAACAATAAGATTTATAAACTAAATAATATCAAAAATGCCAATGGACTTCGCTTTGAACATAAAACATAATAAAGGACAATAGCGTTGTTGTTGTTGTCTCCGTTTGTGTGCATGTCTATGTGTAAGTTAATGCAATAACATACAACAGAAACAGCAACAGCAAAAACAACAACAACAACAACAACAATTACCACAATTACAAAACGAATCAAACAAACGGAAACAACTACAAACAATTATAAAAAATCAAAGGCAGAAAGGAAAACACAGCTTACAAAGTAAGTAAACATTTTAAAATAAAACATATTTTAAGCTTTTGTTTACAAGTAACTGATAAGCAAGCAAAACAATCATCTTACCGCTGCTCATTCATGTCTACTTTGTGTCTTGTCTTCTTCAATTCCCATCATTTTAAAAGGTATTCATTGTGACATTTTATAGTACATAAATTATGTTAATAACGTAATTTCATAGCTGGAAAAATTTATGAATATGTAAGAATTGTGCAGTCATCATTACCATGAATGTTGTCTTGTCGTTGACGTTGACGTTAACGTCGACGTTCCCTTCTTCCGCCACCGCCAGCCTGGCTCTGACTTAAGGGACCACGAGGACATCGTGGCAAACATAAATTATAAGTAAGAAAACGCCGACTTCGCGGGCACTTATTTCTTTTGATTGTGAAGGGTCGTTTTTTCTATGTTGTATAAGAAGCTGTAGAGCTGCAGAGCTCTCTCATCGTCGCCTGCTTTTTATACGGTGTGCCACTTCGTAACGCGTTGACATTTGCCAGGACAACTTGGTGGAAATAGAAAAAAAAAAAAGAAAAGCGAAAAAGAAAAAGAAATAATGTATCGCAAAGGAACAAATGAGCGGAAATCAGAACGCAATGAATCTTTTATCGTATTATACTCTGCTTCCATTTCCTGCGCATGTATATTCATAGTCCTGACGTTTCAATACTCATTCGACATCGTAGTAGGGCATCATTGAGGGCAATTACACGCGTTCAATTATCGTAAAGCATTTTCTATTTTTTTCTTCTTTTTTTGCTGTTTGGCTTTTTGAAATATCGTATCTTTTTTCCATCCCTCTACTAAACAGTGGCATTTATTTTACTGCCACAACATCTTCGTTCATGTCAAATTTGCTTGTTAAGTCAATTTGTCGAATCCTTAAAGTCCATGCACATTTTAAATCAATTTGAAGTTATTTTTCCCTGCCATCGTCCACCACCTGTTTGTTGGGAGTCCCTGCATTTAGCTTACTTGTAAGCAGATACACTTAAATGCCAAAAATTAGTTGGAATTAACTCAATTTCGTGTCATGAAATATGCAAAAGCTCTAAGGACAATTGCGCGCGCGTACCAATTTCCGTGCCTTTTTCGGCTGCTCCTCTGCTTCTTGGAAAATGGGCATCGGGGCCCCCGAAATGCTCGTCCGTCGTTGTCGCCAACGATTTGTTGTAATGGTGAGCTAATTTTGTTTGAAAATCGCCCCAGAGGCAAATTTGGTTAAAAAGTGGGGCGCGAAATGCGCGAAGAGCTTTTTGTTTTCTTTTTGAAGGGGAGGGGGTGTTTTTTCTCGTGTAATGGCATGTCGACTGGGTGACCACCAACTACCTTGACGACCATACAGCTAAGGTGGAGTGAGTGTAAGTGGACGTTGGAGGGCGTAAAGACGGACGGATAGACAGACAGACAAGGTTGGTAGACGTGAAGTGTCGTTGTTGTTGCGACTTAGTGAAGTAGCTCAGCAACAACTGTTGAAAATTAATTATGTCCTTAGGGTGATTTATGCTATTCTAGGTAGCTTAGTCGTGTGTGTCTTGGTATGTGTGTGTGTGTGTGTATCCTTATGCAAGATTACCTAAGCACAAATCAAGCGTTAAAAGGCGCTAATGCTGAAAAATTGTTGAATATTTTTGTGTTACAGTCAAAGAAACTGTTCGAAAAGGTTTCCAATGCAAAAGCGCGAACCAACATTTTGATTTCAACTATTAAAACAAACAACAACAAAGAATTATCTTATCTAGAACGCTGTGCTTTGAATAAATAAATCAAAGATGGTTTTTCTTGACGCATGCCATTGTTGGACAACTGAATTTTTGTCAGTGTAAAAGAGTGTACTTTCCCAAGAATTGCATTAATTTTTTAAAGGTTTATCGGAGACACCAACAACGAACCTTCAATCAATTGCCGCATGCCTCGGTCGATTCTTTACCAACTTTGCCGCTGCTCATTGACGCTTCACTGGAGCCCCTGCCCAACCCTCCAGCAGCCAAGCAACTCTATTAGGAAATTATGCAATTTACGACAAACAATTTTTCACTTAGAGAACATTTTTTGTGCATTTTTATGCGTGGCGTTTGCACAAGTTTCGAAGTCCTTTAGTCCAAGCACAAACCAGCGAGAAAAAAGGAAAGCGACCACGATGTCCAACAGAATTTCTTTGACGGTGATCTTCTATTTGTTTTTGTATTTGTATTTGTGTTCTTTTTGTTTTGGTTTTTGCTGGCTAACTTTTTCAGAAAACTGTCACTGCGCATTTTTGCTTTGAGCAAAGTTTTTCCGGCGCGCTGATGATGAGCAAACCAAAGCAAGGCAAGGCAAAGAAAAGTAAAAAAGTGAAGACTGTAGAATTTCATTGGATGAAGGAAAGCGCTAAAGTTTACGCCTGCGATGCCAAATTGAATTCTGCGTTAAGTTTATAAGCCAACAATTAGAATCAGTTTGCAGGACAGACAGACAGTAAAGCCAAAAGACAGACAACGAGGCCAGTTGCTCGGACAGAGGGACGGTCGAACAGACGGACTTGAAAGGGAATTTGTTGTAAGCGGAGCTGAAAAAAAGTTTCAGCACAAGTTTGGCGCAAATCACGCTTCACTAATCAAATCAAATACCTACGAACAATTGAAAAGAAATGCACATTATATGAGGGGTAGCCGACGGATGGGTGTCCGGGTTGCGGGTGTGCTGGCGCGCTGGTGTGAAACAGCTAAGAAACTTTGTAATTTCTTCGTTCGAGGAGTGATTGTAATTCAAATTGCAACACGCGCATTTACATTTTTTGTTTTAAATGACTGACAATTCTCCACTTTTGTATCTTTTTTGCTTGATTTCATTTTTTTTTGGTTCTAAGTGAGTGACAGTTAAATTGTTATTATGCAAATTTGTTTCTTCAGCTACTTTAGCCAAGGCAATTTACTTTCTTCCGTTTTGACTGTTTTAAATATTTAATAAAAAATTTAAAACTTATTAAAAAAAATGAGTCGCGACACATGTCAATAACCGCACGCATTGAAAGTTATAGGAATTTGAGTGTGTCTTGTCGGCGTTTATGTTGCTGCGGGAGACACGACGTGAACAGATGAGCAGTTGATGATGCTATTGTGCAGTTGATGTTGTTGTTGTTATGCTTGCTCATCATCATGAGCGTTTATTTAAGGAAATGTGTCACACACGCGAGCAACATGCGGCGCAACATTTCATTGAAGAAGCCGAAGGAGAAGCAGTGAAGTGTTGCAGGACGTCGGAAAGAACCGCAGGAAATCGCTCGCAACTTCATCATCATCATCATCACCACCACCGCCAGTGATAGCATTAAACTCAACCTTATGCTTTGCTCATCGCCATGTTGCCCGTTGTCAACGTTCCTGTTCCTGTTCTTGTCTTTGTTGTCGTTATCAAGCACAGATTGACACATCGTAAAGTTGCCAGCGAAGAATCTCAAAAATGACGTTAACACAGCGAGTGCGTGTGTGTGTGTGTGTGTGTGCGTAGTAGACGCTAATAGAGTCGCAGCAGACGGCAGTCGGGCAGGCAATAATAGTCAGGTTGGAGTGTGCTGTGATTTTGGCCCTTACGGCATAATTTGTTGAAACCGCAGCCGGCGTGAAACACCCGGGAACAAGCGCGAATACAAAAGAATTTATGGCAATTTATTAAAAAACGAAAATTAAAAAAAAAATGAAGAGTGTGGAAAACCCGAAAATTGCCTAGCAGCAAAAAGAAAATATGAGCGAGAGCGTTGTCCCAGTTACTTTCGCTTAGCAAAATGGGCGTAAGGCAACCGAAGGGAGGACAATGCCACCGGCGACCTGACAATCTGTGAGCCATGAAATCGAAATAAACTAAAAAAGAAACGGAAATACAAAAAAAAATAAATGAAAATCAAAAGTCGCGAGAAAAAGTGCGAAACTTTGGCAACAAGGCCGACCGAACTGCCTCTGCCTTCGCCTCTGCCCTTGCTTGAGCATCGACGAAGTCGCCAAGACGCGGCGTGGCAGGAACTTGGCTTCAACGACGCACTGACTCATGGCTGGCGTCGAATGTCACTGTCAATGTTGCCGTTGCCGTTGCCGCAGCCGCCGTCAAATGACTAGAAAAGTTTCTCTTTCGGCTCATCACCACCCGCCCACACTTGACGCTCTTCACTAATTCTATGCAGAGTCGTTTGTGCTACAAAAAGAAAGAAATGCTTTTGGTGGTGAGGTGAGGTGTTGAAACTTTCTTGCAACTTACTAAATAATTCAATAAAGTTATGTATTATTTTTTTGTGCGCTGAGTAATTCAAGCGTTTGGCAGTAATCAGCTCAGACCAAACGATAAGTTTAAAAGTTTTTTCCTTGTTTTGCTTCCCGTTGTCTCTTCTTGCTCGCTCGGAAAGGGAGCGGGAAGTATGCGCTGCGACACTTTTGACTCATGCAACCGACACGTGCTTTTGCATAGAAAACTTGACAAGTCTTGATATTCCTAAGCTTGTATTTGATTAAATTTTAATGCTAAGCACACACACACACACACACACACACAAACATACTTGGGGATATTTGACTTCAACAACATTAATAAATTCTGCATGAGTGCGATTAATGCATAAATTGGGTTAAGTTTGTTTCGCTTTTATTTTTCTCCGTTGTCGACCACTTTGACCATGGCTGACTTCCCTGGGGGCTCTGCACTAATTTTGTTTGCCGTAGTTAGCTGAAGTGTTGAAAATTGATTAGTTTTTAGGGCCGTTAAGTAGTGAAGTGGGAATAAGTGAGTTATGTGTGTGTGTGTGTGTTTGTCTTTAAGCCAAAGCCGGTTGGTAAGCATTAAGAGTTCTTGAAAATACATTTTCACCAACTGATTGGCACGGATCATCTTTGATGTTGGTGGTATGAAGATCACTTTTAGTACCAAACAAGCTGTTGCATGTCATTTCATATCTATCTGATTATCGATGTATCTTTCGTTAGTTGCCAAAATAAATTAGCTTATTTAAAATACAAATATTTTCATTTGCCGTAAAGCAACGGCAAGTTAACTTTAAATTCCGATCACTTCATCATCATCAACTAATTAAATCAACACCTATTTGTAAATTACACAAATGCGGCTTCAAACCGCAATCAACATTTTTGATTGTTACACAATTACATGCAACATTAAATTACAATCATTTGACGACTTTGGCAACAAACAAACGTATACAAAACGCGTTAAATGGTTTCCCATCCATGAAAATTCAATTTGTGTGTTTTACGGAAGCCGCAATAACTTCATTTGTAGCAACAACAACAGCAACAACCACAACAACAACAACAATAACAACAACAACAACAATGGCAATGACAAACAATGAAATACGATAAGAAATACAACAACAAGCACAATACAAATTGTCATCAATTTAATAACATTTAATCTTGCTTGGCGGCAGCCAAAGCCGAAAAGGACATGGCAAAGGAACAAGAAGCAAATGGCAAATAGCGAGTGAATGAATGAGAGAGCGGGACAGAGTAAGTGAGCAGAGCGAGTGTGTTGCAACATTAAAAGCCACATTTACACCCAATTGACTCGAGTGGCTGGAGTGCGGACGCGGACGCGGATGCAGACAAATGGACGGAAAAAGGGACGTGCGAAAGGACAAAATATAGAACGACAATACGGAAAGGACAGCAATTTAGCGTAGAGCAGAAGCAACGAAGGATAGCAGTGGCATTGTTAAGCAGTTCAAGTGTTGAGAAACAAACGCTTTGTTGCAAGTTATGAGCCAAATTCGCAAAATCTTCACAAATGACAAATACAAAGCAAGAGGAGATTGTCTGTAAGGCAGCAAGCAAGTAAGCAAGCAAGTAAGCGTGCAAAGTACACAAGCTGCTTAAAGCAAGTCCTTAAGGATACGACGTGCGAGAGTGTGTGTGTGTGTGTGTGTGCGCTTGTGCTTGTGCTTGCTTGTTTGCTTGCGTTGTCAGAAAGGCGAAAGGGAACCACGTCGAGTACGATTACCACTTGTTGAATGGCTTTTATGATGCCAAAGGATAATGACATGCCAATGGTTGGGGGCACACACACACACACACACACACAGGTGGTGACCCCATGTTCTGCTAGTCGTCGACATCCTTCCTTGCGCCTTTTAAGCAGCATGACACAGAAAAGCGGCAACTACTTGAGCAAACTTAAAAGAAGGTAGTAAAATAAAACAACAACAAAAAATGGAACAAGAAGAAGAACACCGTACCGAACTGAACCGAACCGAAGTGCTTGCAATAAATACATAAGCATACAAAGGGAACATGTTGTTAAAAAAGTTGTCGAGTGCGGTGCTGAAGGGTGTCAGGCATGTGTTTCAAGAGACGATTACGACGACTTTGCCTTGGGGCTGTGCGCGCGGTGGGCGTGAGAGGGCGCTTGAGAGAACATACGTGAAGGTGCTGAGCAAACAAACCATAAAATTCACACGCCAACGAAGATTGTTAAGCGCACAGATTGACGTGAATGCGAAGCGAGCGATGCGTTACACATGAGTGAATGCAGCCGTGTATGTGTGTGTGTGTGTGTGTGAGTGTGCGTGTGATTGAGATCCTTGACGAAAGTGTGCGTGTTTGCTTAAGCAGTTGTTGCGGCTGAGGTGGAATGTGCCCGAAATGTGCGTGCTTTTAATGGAGTGCCGACAATTGACTTGCTTCGCTGGCTCTTGGTGAGGCGCCGCCGTGTGTCAATGTGTGCGTGTGCCACGAAATTAATTTCATATTTTAGAAAATTGAGTTTTGTTAAGTCAACAGAAGCCAAAGGCGTGTCAATTTATGCATGTTGCTGATTTGACATGTCCTGCGGTATATTTGTGTGTTTGGCGAAGTACATTTTTGATGTCTTGAAACTTTGTAATCAAATGAAGAACACAAGGTAATGCGTTTGCTGAAGTGTTAATGCAATGAGACATATTTTCTTTGCTTAGCAAGAAGAACATTTTGCTTTAAATTGGATTGCTCTTCTTCAACTCGCCATAATTTGCAAGTGTTTCCCCCCTTTTTTTTATTAACTCTTAAAAAATATATTGTATCAGCCTAGAGTTATGCTAAACTTTTTATTTGCGTTCCGTTTCAAGCTGAGCCCGTTGATTTCGATAATTTATGATATTTTTAGAATTTTAACGGATAAAAATTAGTTGTTTTTCATGCTTTTTTCCACTACAAACCCGAAAAGTATGCAATAATCTGCCACGTGTCGTCACGCGCCGAATTTGTTGGCATTTCCTGTGCTGCTGAATGTCTCAGCTCGCGCGTCAAATTGCACATAAAAACGCAAATGTTTGCTAAACTCGTCAAGGCGGTTGCCTCTTGCCCTTGCCCCTTGCTGCTTTCAGCGCTTACACTCATTGGTTTTGCGCCTGAGCTTTAGGCAATAAAAATTGCTTCAACTATATTTTAAGCTATAACTAATAAAAAAGATAAGCGCCTCACTTTGATTTTTATGGCTACAAACAATTTGCAAAATTTATGGTTATTGTCACGCGAAAAATTACTGAGCGTCGACCATGGCTAAGGACAGTGGCGCAACCAATGGATGAAGGCTGGCTAAGCACCGGGGGACAGGGAGCGGGTGTGTGGTTCACGCGAGCGTGAGAGATTTCTTTTTATGACTTAATTTTTGTCATTGTAATTTTCTTCATTTTATTTTATTATTCTTTTTTTCCTTATTTCCTCGTAGGCTGTTAAAGGAGACTAACTGATTTTACTTCAATTGCCGCCTATACAAAGATTGTCGTCTGAAGGCATTTGCATAAAAATTATTATTTCGTTTTCTTTTTTTGTTCCTCTTCACTTGAAGCTTTCGTCCTTTGGTCGCTTATCGACGCTTGCTGCTCATGAATATTTTGTCGCCATTTATCTCCCTCTCTCTGCGATTGTATGTGTGCAAACACGAGTGGATGTGTGACTGCGTGTGCGTGTGGGTGTGCTTGAAGCAAGATGATAAGAGCAAATGTCAAGTGGCACTAAAATGTAGTCGACATGAAGTGTTAAGTTCAAACGTTGTAAGTGACTCAATGTTGTCAATTTGAATTTAATTTGAGGCCAAGCTGACAACATTTTTATGAGGCGAACATCATTTGCATAAACCGAGAAGCCAATGAAGTAACCGACGAAGTTGTCATCGAGCAAATCTGCATTGACTTTCATTGCTTTGTTTAAATCACACTTAATTATTATTATTTATATTTATTTTTTATTATTATTTTAATTTATTTTTTACTATAAATATATTTTTTTGTTTTTTTTTTTATATTTATTAATTGTTTTTTAACAAAGTAAACAATTTTGAATAAAATTTGATTTCCTTGGTCTCTTTTCAGGATTCATCTGGTCGCTTATAATTATGTAACATGTAGAAATAAAATTATAATTAATTAGCATTAAATTAGTGGAAAACAATTCTAAAAAAGGCGGAAAACTTTACAGTAAAACAGAAAAAAAGCAGACGGACGCAAAATTTATATGGCAAAACAAAACAAAAAAAAAAAATTATTAAAATTTTCTTTGAAAGAAATAAGTATGGAAATAAGTTGAAAAACAGTTGTAAATATTAATTATTATTTTGTAAAAAAAAAAAACAAACAAACATTAAAGCTAATGCGTATAACGTAAACTATTCTATAAATGTAATTGTTAAATTAATGACTACTAAATATTTAATAAATTAATTAAAATTTAGCGAAAAAGCAACTTAATGAAACAAATTAGCACAATTGATTTAAATTTTATGCTTTTATCATTTGACAAAAAGAAAAAAAATCTTAAGTTAAACAAAAAATAAAAAATCTGAAAAATTACGAAGATAGAAATAAATTAAAAATAAAAACAAAATTCATATATAACAAAATACGTAAATGTTTGTAGAGCTACAACTACTATACACACTCATAAAATACTAAAAATAAAAAAAAAACAAAAATAATAATAAATAAAAATAATAATAAAAAAAATAAACAAAAATAATAATAAATAAAAATAACATTAAATAAAAAACAAAACAAAATTCAAAGGTTCAAAACAATTTGATGGAATTTTTTCTTTTAGTTTTCTGTTAATTATAAATGTGTAATTAAATCGTAATCATTATTAATGAAATAAATGTTGCTAAGCTGAATTGAAACTAAAAACAAAAAAAAACTTCGACTAGTCGAAGATTTCATATTTACTCTTCATGTAGAACTTTCATAAATATATACAAAATGAAAGAAAA
This sequence comes from Phortica magna, assembly GCA_037044515.1. Lineage (NCBI taxonomy): Eukaryota > Metazoa > Arthropoda > Insecta > Diptera > Drosophilidae > Phortica > Phortica magna. Next base: position 280,993 of record JBAMBP010000775.1, on the reverse strand, counting down.
ACATACACTGTTCTTTTCCAAATTATTATAAACAGTTCCCATCTGTCCGATTGTATAGTCTCTGACATGGCTATCATGAGCATTTTTTCATTACTGAAGCCACTACTGGACTTCTTTATCTTGATATATTAACACAGATACATGTTCAAACTCAATACCTTAAAAATAATAAACGTAACTGTTGACTGCATGAAGGGTTAAAAAAAGAAAGTTATAACTAAATATAAACTCGTGGAAAAACTTGTATAGAGAAAACAAAAAGTTAGTTGCAAACAGTAGAAATATGTAGAATTATAAAAGCAAGACGTAAATATATTTTTTGTAAATTTTCTTATCTTTATTTTCTTCTATTTTTTGTCTAATGGAATTATTAAATAATTTTTCTTTCTTCAAGACTTTGTTGCAAACTCTTTAAAACACGAACTAATAAAAAAACTCAACTTTTTATTCAAATTCATAAACAAGCCACAAATTAAAATATTAAGTTTACTATTTACATTAAGTACAACCGAGCACAGAAAAAAAAGTGTTCAAAATTAAAAAAAGAAAAACATTAAAAACGAATGTCATTGTTAATGTAAAAACCCCAAATATTTAATTTAATATTTTGATCTCAAATGTGGCTCGCAGCGAAAAAATTATATATACAATATATTATTTTTAATGCAAATATTTTTCTCAACATATTTTCTAAACATTTCATTTTTCGGCAGCATGTGAAACTTACTATTTTCTATAATATAAAAGCGCCATGTAGTCAAAAATATAACTAAATAACTAAAAAAATACAAATAATAAATTGCTAATCGTAAAAAAGCGCAAAATAATTCATAGTTCATACAATTTGCAGACACTGTGCTAATTTCATACAATAAAAACAAAAGCAGCAAATGTCTGTAAAGAAGCATGCAATTAAAAAATTATTAGATAAATAAAAACAAAAAAAAAAAAATAATAATAATGTATGCTGGCATCATTTCTAAGTTTCTGACAACAAATTTTTTGTATATATTTTAATTAAGAACTCAGATACTGCAAGTACATAAAAATATATTTAAATAAATTTGAAAGAAATGTTAAACTAAACTGACAAAATGTGTTTCAATTATTTGTTGTTGATTTTAACCTAAAGTAATTTTTGATTTCAAAATAATATGTTACCAAATCGTAAGGGTTCTTGTTCGATTTGATATGTCCCATGTTTGCAAGGACGTTTATAAACTCAAGCGTCAAATAACGAATGACAGATGAATGAGAGATCGCTTTTCAGATTTAATTTGTCTTTTAATTGGAACATGTATAAAAAATGTGTTGGCTTAGACTTGCTAAACTTCAGATATAGTGCTTGATTACAAATGCAATAAACGTAAAGCTTGCAGTGAAAGTTATGGGCGTCTAAGCTGCATTTATGAATTAGCCCCTCCCTCTCCAACTGCGTACTTCGTTGTTACTGTTTTACGAATGTTTCCGCCTTTTTTGGATGGCATAATTTTTATTCTTCCTCTTTTTCAGTTGTTTAGTCTTTTTTCATCAGCCAGTTTTACTTATGATCTAGCTGAACGGAGAAATTTTGGCTTCAGAATAATTGGCAACACAGACTCTGTGGTAAGTTAAAACGCGCTAGCAGAGTGTTAGCATAGTGTTTACAGTATGGCCAACAGTGTCAAACAGCGCTGTAAGAATCTATTCTGGAAATCAACCGGCGTATATCACCTGCTTACTATATCATCAGTTTCATGGCATGTGTTCGCTTAAAGGGGCATGTGCCTGTGTCGGCCGGTTACAGACTTAGTTGAACAAGAGAGTAGTAATTTTAACAAGAGACCGAAACTCGCTCAAAAAAGCACAGCAAAAATTCTGACCAGGAATCAAGAGGTGACAATGTCTGACAGTGAAAGAAGACAAGCAAAAGTATGTCTTTCTCGCTCGGAAAATTGTTTCGATACGACGGCCATTTTTTAAATTTGTTAATTCTATTCAATGAAACTATGAATGAATTCTATGAGCTGTTGCCACAAAAAAAAACACAAGACAATTTCATGAGTTTTACGAAAGTGAAGGAAAAGAATGAAGTGGGGGTGGAGAACGAAAATCAAATATTAAATTGACCACCGACCAAGTGCCTAGCAAGTGGTCTAACATTGACAATGCTGGTAAAGCAATGCGCAGGTAGTTTTCACCTGTTTTTCTTTGATTAACAATAACAATTTTGGGTGTACAGACAGTTTTTGGTTGCAAATAACAATATTAATATGATATGCAACTTATAACATTATTAACCAAAAATAAGATGACTATTAATAAATGGTCATACAATGATTACTTGAAAAAAAAAAAAAAAATAAATGCTTTGTTTATGAATATTAATATTCATAAATATATATTTTCAATAACAAGTTAAATTTTGAAAGAAAAGCTTAAAATGCTAAAATCGTAGTATTCGCAAAACATTGAAATTTGCTGAAAGGAATCAAAATCAAGACAAAAATTTAGTACGCATAAGCAAAAGAAACTTGGCAACGTCTCCAAAACAAAAACAACATATATAAACAACAAACAAGAATGACCGACGGCTTGTTGAAAGAATAAGACATACGTTTTTATCTTCTTTCTCTGTCAGGAATTTTCACCTCCAGAATAAAAATTTTCAATCAAAAACGGGAAGCTTTTTTTGAGCGAGCTTCGGTCTCTTGTTAAAATTAATACTCTCTGATGGCAAATTGCCAATTTCCAATTCATTTTCGTTATAACTAGTAATTTATTATGTGATTCCGTTTTCTAAAAGTGGTTTTATTTTATTTATTTTTTGAAGAAGTGATGCCAATTAAACTCGCCAAATTCATTCTAATATTAGGAACGCACATGTTACTCAGCTCTCACACAACACATAAAACTCATTTATTTAATATTGATTAACGTGAAATCAATATTAAATAAACTCTTGTGAGTCGCAATGCAACTTAGGCGAACCTAATAAGTATTATTATTTAAAACAGGTTTGGGCCAAATTTGCATTTGAGTGCAGAGTAAACGTCTTATGTAAAGTTACATGGCAGGTATATTGCAATGGCCTTACGTTATTTTAATGGTAAATTATTGCGAAGAGTAGACGCCACTTTTTGATTAAAATTAATTTGAAATTTCCTTTCGTTTTCTTAAACAAGTTTGACCACGATTTAAGCAATTTGGCAACACTGAATCCGCATTCAAAACTGTTATACAAAAAAGATATTCCGCTCGTGAGGTCGAAAAACGCTGTTATACACTGTGATACGATATTTTATGTCAGTTAAGTGCCGGAAAACCACGCGTAGGTGGCCGACTGTGGCCCTCTAGGTGTGAAACTATGATTATTCTATACATGCAAACCAGTGCCCTAACATAACAGGATTGAGTCGAGGATAACGAGTTAGTAGACTAATCATGATGACTCATTTCTGAACGCATCCTCAAGCCATTGAGTATTATAAACATAGAGTGGAAAACGAACTATTAAAAAAATGCTGCGAAAATAAAAATAGCATCACCTTCACTAGTAATGTTAACGAAGGCGTTAAATAAATGACGTAAAAATAGCAATTCTTTTTAAAAATGCTCTTTAAATTAAAAGAACGTAAAAAATATATAATTAAATGCATTACAGAAATATAATTGTCTATTAATGCTGTTTTTTCGCTATATGGGCTGTACCACGCCCTTATGTTTGATGCTTATAAAACTTTGGAAAAAACTCATTTTTGACCGATCATTCCTTTGGAAGCTATATGCTGTAGTAGCCCGACCTTGACCATTCTTGCACTATATCTTCGTTTATGTCAAGGATTTTTTGTGCGAAATATTGAGTCGATAATTCCAAGAACACACAATTTTTCAAGCAAAAAACTCATTTTTGACCGATCATTCTTATGGGAACTGTATGCTATAGTGGTCCGATCGAAATGCCTCTAAGATATACAATGCCTGAGCTTATGCGTTTAAATTTTTTCGATATACTTAAATTTCTAAGAGGAGTTTTCACTAAAACAGCCAGACAGGCATGGTTATATGAACTCGTCTCGTCGTGCTGATCAAGAATACATATATTTAATGAAGTCAGAGATGTTTCCTTTTCTGCGTTGCAAACATCACAACAAAGTTAATATACTTTTTTTGCAAGAATATAGGAAGTCAATTACGCTGATCCCTTCATGTTTAATGGTGTTTATTGTGAATTTTGCATTATATTCTGACTTTTGAAGATCATTCATCTTCTTTCTCTCGACAAAATATCTTTACTCCCAAACATAACAATCCTATTCCTAATCTGCCCATAAAATATTTCTTTATTTTCCCATTTTGAAATTTCTCTCCGAAATTCATGTTTGGAAACACGTTTCGCGTTAAAATAGTTGCCTTTCTCGGACTGAAGGCTTCTTAATTATGTTGCCTGAGACATGTTACAACTGCTTGCACTGATGAAGTTATGCTAAGCTCCTATTTAAAATAAACGATCAATCAAATGTTTGGGATACGTGCTTTCTTTCAAAGCAATAGTTCGGCATATAAGGATTTCTATAATTGAAGCGAAAATTTGAGCACAATTCAAGCTCAACTTCATCCGATGATCTCCGAAAATTGATTGAAATTTTTCAACCATGTACCATTTAAGCGCTCCGATCGCTTACCAATTGTTATGGGAGCATGTTTCTTTGAAAGATCAGCATGGCAAATGATCTCTTCAAATGGTTCCTACACTATCACTTGGTTGAAAGCCTCTTTTCGGAAGCCACTAAATGCTTCACCCAGTCTCATGTCTGCAGTCACTTCCTTACACATGATGTATTTTAATATTAAAAGGCGGTGCTGTTTTTGTAGCATTCTTCTTAATGGAGAAAATTCACTTCCTTACCAAGTTTCTTGCGGTTAATGATTAAACGAGATGTGTTTGACAAATAACATGTTTCTTGGATGCATTGGCACAGACAGTCTTGACCTCAGACCTCGGATTTGTTTTTGTTCTGTGTCAGTGAGAACTTCAATCTCATTATCGAAAACGAATATTTAAACTTATTTTATTTTAGTTTATTTTACTCCTCCGCTTGTTTGTCGTATGCATTTTTCTGACGTTGAATCCTTTTTTTAGTATCATTTCCAAAACGCAGCAAAACGGTTTTATTTAATAATTCTCCGAGTGCATTTTTAAAGTTGGGTTTTTCGGATATACAAAAAAAACATTTTCCCAAAAAAAAATGATTCGTTTAACCGCAGGACAATTATGTATAGAATAAATTCAAGCCGATCGGTAAAATCATTTTTAAGTTACAGTGATCACCGATTTCGAAAACTGGTTTCAAGAAAAACAAGTTTAAAGTTTTCCAATAAACTGCAAATAAATATTATACTCTCAGAAAATGCAAAAATAAAAAGAATATTTTTAAAAAGTTCTAACTAGGTGTAACCTCTTAAGTTAAGGACGCTGTTCCAAATGCGTAACCAGAGGGGGCAGGGTCAGGCCGCGGCCTTCCTACATCACAACTTCGGTTCTTCCAATACTTGGATTAGGTGTGATTTATGCAAAAAGGCGATCTTTGCCCCCCTTAGTGACAAGTTGGCTACGCCCTGGCGCAGTCACCATAGACTTTTTAATGGATCATGGGTTACATCAACCCCTTTTTAACTACGCTTGCCGTAAAACTATTCTGGTTTGTTTCCCCACTTCTCAGATAACAGAACACTTGTCCAAGGATAAAAATGGCAGGACAAAGTTGATTAAACAAAGTATAAATTTCATTAAGACAAAAAATAAACATATGTATGCATATATCGTACGTGTATATATGAGATTATTTCAATTGCAACTTTAACACTCATTGTTATTATTTTCATTAGCAATTCAGCGTTGCAAGTGAACTTTTGCCGTCCACTGTTGTTCACACTTCGCGTTCCTAACTACAGTTTTTTCATGCTTATTGCCGTAAAGAGTAAAAGGATTAAAGTATTTTTTTACATGAATAATAATAAAATGTTGTTGATTAAAACTTAACTTCGTAAATTCATAGAGATGCAATGCAAGTAAATGGTCAAGGAAACAACACATATTACCGTTGATTCTCCTAAGTTAGAAAAATTGAAAACAGTTATTTAAGAAATACGAACAATTTTCAATCACTCAAAGAAATGAAATTTGTAAGCACATGAATACTTTTCACATGTGTTTCTTACGCTTCTATAACCCTTTAAGTCCCATGTGGGAAATGCTGACGTTTCATAGCAGGAGTTCGTCCTGATCTGCTTCTTGTGTGCCAACTGCAATGGCACACGTCAAATGTAAGAAGCAAACAATGAACTGTTTGCAGAGCAAAAAACAAGCTTCGTTTTGCTGTCTCCTCCTCGGTGTGTCAATTTCCCTGTTTGTTTGCCTGTCCCTCTGTCCGTCAGTCCCTCTGTCCGTCTGTCTGTCTGTTTGTTCGGCTTGCAACTGTTGCTTTGGTGCTTGGCGCTGCGGCTTATGACTAGCTGCGGCAGTGGCAACGTGTGTCGAGCGACAGTCAGACAAGTCAACAAGTCTTTCCACCTGATAAAAATGTGGTTACTTTTATAACTACTTTTGCTATCTGTTCTTTTTTGTTTTGGTGAATTTTTATTCTCTTTGCGAATATTTGTCCTTGCATTGAAACTGTTTGTGGTTTGACTGCAGAGCGAAATCACGTTTGTGTTTGTGGCAGCTTTCATAAAGCGCTTACTTTGCTTTATGAAATATAAATTGATGTGAGTGTGTGTGTGTGTGTTATGACACATACAACGACAGTTACAATATGTAATAATGATAATAATGTTGTCTGCTGAACGGCTTTTGAGTTGTCTTGTGCGTGCGTTGCTCCCTAATTGTAAGTAATGTTAAGCCAAATCGGCTCATAGACTTAACGATGACAACGGCATCGATTCGCGAACGTTGGTTTCCTCCCAAGACTCCCAAGACTCATAGGCACACATAATTTTTGGGCAAATGATGCTAATCAACAGGTGCGACAATGTACGGGCAAAGTTCGATAGCCTGGCAGCGATAAAGTAGCTACTTATAACACAAGAGCAACGCTCGCGGGCATCTGAAGCATGTCGCTGACGATGGCGCCACGGGGTATGCTATACTTTTTTCTTACTTTCCTTCGTTCGTTATTTTTCTGTTTGCTTGCGGCCAAAAAGCAAAGCAAAATCTATGACTTTTGGGTGGTCTTGCGGACGTGTGTGTGCGTGTGTGTGTGTGTGGTCGAAAAGCAAATGATGAGAAATAAAAGTGGAATAATTCGATAACTTCCTTGCAGCGTTCTCGAATGAAGCAGCACGAAGGCGAGGGAGGAGCGGGCGATGAAGACGCAGAAGCAGAGGAAGAAGAAGACGTTGTGAAGCTGCGTAATAATGAATGTCCTTTGCAAGCAACGCACGTTTCGTGTTTCTGTAGCCTGACCAATGCTTGTCCTCTATTTATTTCTCTGACTCTGCAGTTGTGTCTGTGTGCGTGCTTCGCTGTGTGTGTGTGTGTTGTGTGTTCGTGTGTTTGCTCGAATTTCAGCAAAAGCAGCAAAATTCACATTGATTGTAGACACACGCGCACGCATGCACGCACAGGCAAAAGCACACACACACACACTCACACGCATACACACACACACACACGTGCACAAGCACACTCATAGTTTCTCGTTTCTGCGAGGCTCGGCCATTAAAGCAGCTTTTGCACTTTAAATCTTCATGTTTTATAATTTCAACAACAACAAATTTCCATTACCCCCGCCCTTTTTGTTGTTGTTGTTGTTATTGTATTTTTGGTTAACAATAACAATAACAATAGCAATAATAATGATAATAAAACAAATAAATTCTTATGAAAACTCACTTTCGCACACAAGTAGTTGAGATGCGAGGGATATTTTTTATGCAAATTCTTGACCTCCTCGCTCGTGCGGCTCAGACTTCCTTTAGTCAGACTGCAGCGGGCCAAACGGGGAATTCCAACGCAGAGAAGCCACTTCCGTCGACCGTCGACCGACAACAACAAGCACAAGACACACAGCAACTCGAGAAGACAACATCGTCAACCAAAATTTCAGTAAATTTAATTGAAAACCCTTTTCGCTCATGCATATTTATTAAGTTCGCAGAACGTTTCAGGGCCGATTTTGGCCAACTTCGCCCGCCGTGAGAGCTTCTCGAAACTCATACGCACGCGCCTCCGTTTCTGGTTGTCTTCATTTTCCGGGTTTCGTTGGCTTTTATTGTTGTGCTTTTTGCCCACAGGACATTTCGAAGGTTGCGAAGGTTTTGCTAATCAACATCATCAGCATCATCATCATAGTCGTGATCATCATTGGCACACTCATTATGTGCATGCACATGGTCATCAGCAGCACGCTGGGAGGCTCACGTCTCCATCGGAGTTATTGAGACAAATATTGAAATATTAAAAGTACGCCAACAGAACATGTTTGTGCGTGCGTCGGCACACACACAAGCACAATACAACAGTCGAGGCGTGGCTCCGTCTTCTTCTGCGGCTGTCGTGCACAGGCGGCTTGCTCCAGGGGCGTTGGTGGGGGCGTGCATGTGCACAACAGCTTCCGCTACGTGATTCGCAAATTAGTGAGCACGGACTTACAATTACGCTGTTGCTTTGCGTTGCCTTACGTTGCGTTACGTTGCGCTGCGTTGCGTTACGTTTCGAGAGTGCTTGACTTCTGCTTGTCATTTTGGCTTTCTGCTAATTCGCACTGAGCTTGCACAATGTGCTTTCAATTGAACTGGAAGTCCTCCGCTCGGCAGACGGACACACTGACAGACGGACGGACGGACAGACGGCCAGAACGACTGGCGAGCAAGCAGATTATCTGCGAAGTTGTCTGCTTTTCCAGCATCATTTCATTTAGTAATGTTAATCCAACTAATTTTTCTCTCTGCGAAGGTTCTTCTTTCCAATCCCATGCTCCCTTCCGCTGTTCATAATTAGTCAAATTAATTACGTTCCTTCAAAGGGTTTCATTTTGATTTGCTTCATTCCTATGCATTCAACAAGCTTAATTTAATAACGAATAACGAAAAATCCTTGTGCAAATAATTTGTCCGCGTTATTAAAACGTTTCTTGAAATTTAAGCGGCAACTTTGTCAACTTGAAATTTAATACATTTTTGATGACTTTATTCAAGTAAATTGCCGTTGAATTAAATATTTAATGCATATAAATCTTGTTGTTGTTGCCATAAAAGACTTCAATAAACGTTTTACTTAAAAAATGAAAAGTTTTCTTTTCTTTCAATATCGCCCTGAGTCTGTTTAATAACATGGCTTCATGCTCTTCGCCTTCGCCTTCGCCATCGCCTTCTTCTTCCTGTTGTGTTTCCCCGGGCTTGTTTGTCTGCTTTTGTTGTTCAAATGCCAAAAGAAGAAGCACAAAACAACAACAGCAACAACAAATAACAAGTCATTTGGGCATATTATGTTCGTTCGTTTGGCTCGACTAAAGTTCAACAATATTGCAGTAATTTGAGGCTTCTAACCTATGAACCGAAACGGAAAAAAGAAGATATTGGAAGCCATGAATAAAGAACTGAGCGAATTTTCATAAAACAAGCGTAAAATTGCTCAACGCGCTTTAATATTGGAAGGCATAAATAAAACGCGCACAACAAAGTTACGAGTCTGATTGGCTTCAATTCGCTCAGACTCACACACACACACACACAGACAGCCACTTACATTGTGCGGTATATTCAATGGTGAAGTGAATGCAACAGATAAGTAAATATGATTTAGCAAGTATCCTGTTGGCAGAAGTGTGGCGTGTTGCTATGAAATGCTCACACATAGGACCCACAGACCCCAGACCCGACAGCATAACGCCATGCCATGCCATGCCACAACGCCAACCACAACAACAACAGCAACAGCAACAACTACGAAGAACGCATCCTGCGAGGCGGCGAGAATTTGCATAATAAGTACTCCTCGTTCTATGCTTCCTTCGAAGTGCCCTGCCAACATTTTCACATTCTTTTCTTCTTTTGCGATTTTTGTTCGAGTTTCATGACCCGAGAAGCAGAAGCGGAGAGCGTATAAGATCAGCCGCTTCACTACAACAACCAAGTTGAGCGCAAGTAGTAAGGGAAGAGCAAGTAGTAAAAAAAGGAAAGACAAAAAAGAAGAAACAAGAAACCAGAAAACAAAAAAAGTGTAGAAAAAGTGGCGAAAGCCAACAAACGAAATAAAGACAAATACCAAAAACACATACAAATCTGATAAAGAGAAAGAAAAGGAAACAACATAAGAAAAAAGAAGTAAACAATTTCCATCCTTCATGATTATGTTAATGCCTTTTGTCTTTTTGTCGACGCAGCAGCGACGTCAGCTGAGACGCACTCTGTCAGGCAGACGGTCGGGTGGGCAGGCGGGTAGAGGCGTGGTTGGCAGGCTGGCAAGAGAGCTCGGCAGTCTCATGCACTTAAAGAACTAAGCTTGTGTCCTTTTTGTGTTTAAGCAACAAGAGCAGTGGTAGGGGAGGAGGAGGAGGGTGAGGAGGGGGTGGCACAGCAGCGTGCCAGTAATGTTGGCATTTTTCAACTTTGAATATTTGAGCAAAGCTGTTGCTTCGTCGCTGACGTTGACTTCCACGTCATCCTGTTGCTTTCGTCGCTCTTACCATCCTCATCATCGTCATCATCATCATCGTCGACGTCGTCGTCATTGTGTCGTCATTGTCCTTCAGCGCGGTCATGGCTTTGCTTGTCTTGCCTTGCCTTGCCTTGCCTTGCCTTGATTTTGTATTTGGCTCATCAACGGCTGCTTAGCTGTAATTGTCGCGGCATCGCAAAGGAGCAGCAGCACCATCATCCCCAGCCCCAGCCCCAGCCCCATCCCCAGCCCCATCCCCAGCCCCATCACCATCATCATCGGCAGCTGTGCCGCGCTCTTCAGCTGACTTTGGCGCACCTCAATCGGTTCTACCACGCTCGCTTATTGCCTCATTTTCGTATTACTTCTTTCAGTCCTTCTACTAGAGCTGCGCGCAGTCAGAAGTCCTTCCTTTCTTCCTTCACTTGGCTCGACTCCTGTGGCTGATTTGTCACTCGGCTGCCCCTTTTGTAGATGTTTTTTAATTTTCTGGACTTCTTCTTTGGCTGTCTTACTTGCTTTTCCTTTGGCCTGTTTGGCGTTCCCAAGAAACTGCTCAGTGTTTATCAGCATCTTATCGCTGCAGACTTCTTGCTTCCGGTTTCCTTGCGTAGCTCGTGCTTATAACAGAAGTGTAATACAGAAACACAAATGTGCTCTCCTAACAAATTGTTGCTTTTGCTTTTGCTTTTGAGCGCTCCTTGTTGCTGTTGTTGTTGTTGTTGCGGCTGCTTCGTAAACAGTTTTGTGCGCGCTCTCAGTTGCGAGTGCCAGTGGCGTCGTCAGAATCACGCATACGTCGTGTGGTGCGCTCCGAAGCGAGCCTGTGCTCTTCGCACTCGCATGCCACTGTGCGCGCTTCGGCTGCGTATAACAGTTGAGATTGGCGAGCAGCAGGCTGGCATGGGGAGCAACTACAACTCGCATTGCGAAAGCAACAGCGTCAGGACTCGTCGTTTGAATTGTTGCCTTGTTGCCGCGCAGCTCGTTCTGCCGGAGTTGAAAACGCACACAGTTCGCACACAGTTCGTTGGAAGCGTTCGTGCACTGAAGTCGCTTATCGCTTTGCTGAATACCGTAGCCGTGCTTAGAACGCCTTACAGACTCAGGACTTATGCAGTGAGCAGTTGCTTTTGCCCAATTGTGCTTTAACGGAGTTTCGCTTTAACTCACGGCCGGAGTCGGAGTCGGAGCATTTGCCGTCGCAGTATTTGAAGCGCCGTCAAGTCGAGTCAAGTGAAGTAGACGTTGAAGGAAGCCGAAGCTGTTGCTTCTTGTCTGTCTGCCTGTCTGTCCCTCCCGCCGTCGGTTCGACAGTCTGCTTGTATCTGTCGCGCATTGTGTGCATTTAAATCAACGACGACGTTGAAGCTGCTGTCGCTGACAGTTGCATAAAGAAGGGCAACGAAACGCGTTACGCGGCAAAGCCACTGCCACTCAGCTCCGCTCGCACCGAACTTAAATAAACTTAAGCATACGCAAAGGCGTTCACAACAATTAAGTGTAATTAATCGCAAACAAAATTAAATCAACATCGTTTTAAATCAGCAAAGTTCGTCAACGTCAACGGCAACGTCAACTTTACGAAGCAGACTCATTTGTGGCATAATTAAACCATCTCAGCGAGGTCCTTGCCGAAGGATTAAAGCAGCGCCAGCAGGCATAAAATGATAAGTAAGTGTTAAGTGGCTCCGAAGCGTTAGTCGAATACAATAAATCGCATAATTGTTACACCTTTTTCGGCATTAGCGTGGCGAGTAATAAGCTTTTATTGTTGTTGTTGTTGTTGCTTCTGTTGTTGTTGCTGCTGTTGTTGTTGCTGCTGTAATGCTAATCGGTTTTTGTGCGCTTTGGCGCTCGTTGGCGCTTGGCTGCATTGTACAGCTCAAAGCGCCCGCTTGTGTGTGTGTGTGTGTGTGTGCGTGAGTCATTGCGGGCAGATGCCAAAGCAACACTTTTATTTGCCACTTAGCTCGGCTGCTTTTGCTTCATTTTGGCGGACAAGGCGCACAAAAGCGGGCATGGGTGAAGGCATTTAGTGTGGCGCGAAGGAATAATTGCAAAACGAGTTGTGGCACAAAAACAAATTCAAATGCACACCAACACACACACACACACATATGCGTGAAGACAATGCATTTTGTGTGTGAGTGCACGTAATGAAATGTTAGCTCAAATATGCAAAACATTGTGCACAGTGTGTCAGACAGACAGAAGAACAGACGGACAGACAGACAGGCAGATAAAAGTATTTAATCTTTGGAAAAAACAAGCGAACACAAAAGAAGTGGTGTGCAAGCTGAGTTAATGAAACAATGCAACAATGCAGATTCACACACATGCACATGCACATGCACACAGCCTTGTATGTGTGTGTGTTGGCATGCGGCCGCTGAGCTAGTCACGCGCGTCTTTTGTGTTGCCTACTTTTGTGCGCCGCTCATAATTCCCATTTTTCATTCCTGGTGCCTCTATGTTTGAGCCCGTAAAATTTTACGAGTCTTTTGTTGTTGCTGTTGTTGTTGTTGTTGTTGTGTTTACCCGCTTTCACATTTGCCTTTTCGGTGTGGTTGCTGTACTCTTTTTTCCAACAGCATTTTCATGGACTTGCCCACTTTCCTTTATGCTGCGCTTTTGTTGACGCAAACGCCCCAACTTCAATAATATGCCCCATAACAAAAACAACAACAACAACAACAACAACAACAGTCTTAACACGAAATTTGTCGAGATTTACGCATTTGCCTTAAAAAATTCAATTGCGGTTTTTATGCGTAATTTTTTGTTTAGGTTCCTCGCTCGATTCAATATTTTTGATTGTGTTGTTGTTGCCTTTTTTTCTGATGATATTTTAATTTAACTTTTATATATGACGGTGGATTTGCGCTTTTGTTGCGCTAAAAGCAAAGTTTGATTTGCATTTTTGTGCCGCTTCCTTTCTTATTCCTTCATTTTTCATTTGCTTTTCCATTTGTGTTTCCTGTTTTCGTTTTCTGTTGCGTCTTGTTACATCGCCTTCAGTCGGTTTGTTCGTGTGCTTGATTTTTAATGTCGTTCTTGGAGATTTCTCTTCCATGATTGCATTAAATACAAAAGTCAGAAAGCAAAATGGAAACGTTGCCGAACAAAAACAATCATTATAATTTAAATGAAAGCTCTGCATACAAATGAGTTTATGCAAAGCGCACAATCGCAACTTAACTTTATTAAGGTGCATGACTAAGCGCGTGAGCGGTGCGGGGGCGCGTAGGCTTATGTTGGATTGTAGTCGACAAAGCGTGTCGATCGACGAAGTTGGGATTATGCTCATTAAAGATGCAATTAAATATTCGACGCAACACGTTTGCCTAATGCACACCTGTTAGTCTCAGCGCTTAACGGTAAATTGATGAAGCAAGCTCAGAATCTGGTTTGGCTTATCATGCTTTTTAAGAAATTAAAGCTTATGAGCTAGTGGAATCAAACGGTTTTTATCAGCTCGTAAATAAGCTTGAACAAGATGGATTTCTCAAGTCACAAGTACTTTTGGAATGTTGGTAATTAAATATTTTAATCAAATTTATATCACACATAAGCACTCAAGCAAGTTAAGACAATCTTAAGCTTAACATTATCTTAACTAACATTTATCTTAAAGTCTCACACATTTGACGAATGTTGGTCTTTGTTGGAGAAGAACAAAGGGGATTTTTAGTGACGCGTTTTTGTTAAATCTCGTGTATGACAACCTTTATAAGAACCAGCTCAAGAGCTACATAAGTCAAAAGGAACCAGCTTTTTTGCTAAGAGCTTGCGTCCGAAAATATGATATATCAATGTTGTCTTCACTTCTTAAGGGATTTTCAAAGATATTCCAATATAGGGCGGTAAGACTCTGGCAAATTTCGACCTCTTTGAGCACCTAAGATTTATTTAAAACTTTTTTATTGAAGTCTTCAAGGATTATCTTTGACTTTTGTCTAAACTTGTGAAGCCACAAACGCAAAGCTTACAAAAGTCAATCCAGCGTATTGAAATAAACCTAATTTAACTTCTTTGTACTTTTTTAAACTTGTGTCAGCGTGGGCTTTGCTCTCTTGAGCAGTTAATGGATGCTCTTAAGGCGCAAATTGTTCTTGGCATGTTTTGTTCTTCTTAAGGTCAATTTATTACAACAAGCAAAAAGGAATTGTTGTTTTTTTTTGTATTTACAAAATGCGGAACAAGATAAAAAATATAATCTTTTCAAAGTGTTGAATTCTTCATAAGATTGTTTCACTCTTATTAAATAACTTTGAGTTATCTTGTAAAGTAAAAAGCAAACAAGATTTCCTTCGCTCTGCCTTGTTTTACTTAACTTAAGCATTAATGTACTTAAACGCTGCTGACCTATGAGGCAGAATGCATTTCACCTCCAACATGAACTTTGCTCCGATAGATGAAATAATGACGAAGCTTATTGATTTCTTGTGAGAAGAAGCCGAAGAAGAAGAGCGAAGTAATGAGATGGAAGTAATTGCAATTAGTACCTGCTGCGGTTCAGACTTAATTAAAAGTTGCCTATGCGCGGCGAACGACGCTTCGTGTGCGAATAAAATGTGCCGCCAAATAAGATAATAAATTGCACAGGTGACTTAAAGGTCACATGATTTTGTTTTTATACCCCTTACGCACAGTGTGTCAGGGTATATTAATTTGTTTGAGATGAAATATGCCAATATGTAACACCCAGAAGAGGAGGGCTAGACCCCATTAAGTATGTATATTCTTGATAAGGATGAGCATCCGTCCTCACCGATTGTTCTCAGAAACTGTAAGAACTTGAGCCTTGAAATTTGGAAGGTAGACTCGGGTGGTCATGCGCTACTTCGAGTTAGATGAAATTTTTGCCACACCCACTCCTTCCCGCCTAACCAGCACCATCCATTTTTTAATAAGGTCATAGCTCGAACACCAGAAGCGATGGAAACATGAAAATCGGTTTGTCGACTCACTTCGTTTAGTTGACAAACATTTTTCCCCTCCTCTTCATTTGCCCTGAAAAAGTTGTTACCTTACAATCGCTATAAATCCAGGCTGCAATATTTTCTTAGATTTGCAGTGCACAGGGTATTAAATGGTCGGGTATACTCGACTATACCGCCTTTACTTGTTGTTTTTGTTTTTAATAAAGTAATTTATGTATTTTTTTTACAGTATTTGTAAATGTGAAACAAAACTCGATTGCTTTTGTTGAACAACACTTAAAGACACGAGTGCAAATACAAAAGACGAGAGCGACAAAAAGAAAGGAACAAGTTATTTTATCGTTTATGCTTTGCCGCCACTCGACGCCATTTTGTTTTGTGTTTAATTAACACTTTAGACCTTAATTTCATCAATAATTTATTTGAAGTGTAAACACATAGCATTGTGCATACTTACACACACACAGACACATACAGCGTAACACGCAAACACATAGATACAAGCATACTTGCGCTGAAGTGTAAACAGTATTCTTCGCTGGTTATACAATGAAATGTTCAGGCGCTCACACACACACACACACTATGCACAATTCACATCGAATATCGACACAACTACACGGCTACACGACTACATCTTCCGCTGGGCCAAGGATAACGCTTTGGGTAAGGCAATGTACGAACAAAAAAATACAAAAAAAGGATTCCATCGAAGTTCATAACGCGGCAACTGTTTTCGCATACATTCAGTCTTTCAGTCAGTCGTTCATTCTTTCGCAGTTTGTTGCTGCCGTTGTTGCTGTTGCTGTTGTTGTTTTTCCTGTGCCGCTATTTTCCATAGCTAGACAAGTAGAACAGCAACAAGGATACGCTTACAATGACATCGCATTCGCTCTGTCGACATTGTTGCTCCGTCCGTCGTTCGTCGTTCGTCGTGCGTTGTTCGTCGCTCATGCAACTTGATTCCCCTTTGTCATATATTCGACAAAGCAAATTGAAAATAAAATGCCAAGGAATATCCTTCTAACAATTTCCTCTTTGTATTTTTGTATTTTTTTATATTTTTATATTTTTATTATTTATTTTGTTCCTCTTGTTTGCCACTCTAGTAAAATTGCAAAGTTTTCGCATTCGTTTTTTCCCAGCTGTCGTGACTATGTGTGCGTGCGTGCGTGCGTGCGTGAGTGCTTGTATGCGTAGACATGAGTATATTTTAGCTGAAAATATCTTTGATGTGGTTAAGTGCTTGCACCGTTCTTGTCAGGCATATTTGCACGCATGTTAGTTGGGTTCAATTTGGCAATGTTGGCACAAATGGTTGGCAACTCATGGTGCTTGCAGACATGCGGTCTTCTTTATGACGAGTAACACACACACACACACACAAACACACACAAATAAGGAATATTTACATTTTTATCAGAAAAAGAATTTGCTTTTGCTTCGATTGAAGTTGTTTGATTTATTCCTCTCCTTTCCGCCCGCAAGCGCTCTCGTCAGTTGTCCCCGGCATCACCGGCATGATTAATGCACAATGAAATATCATTTTTAATCGACTCAGTCGGGCGTTACATGCTGCAATAGTTGGGCCAATTAGCGAGCGTGCAACGGTCAAACGGCGTTAATTTTTCATATCATATTAAACAGATTGCCTGAGCAAAAGTAGTAATGCATTTGAGTGCATGTGATTGATTTGAGTTTCCCTGCCAGTGACAGTTTTCAATCACTTGCTTTTAGCAGGCTCACTTACACACCCACTCACACACACCCACACACACACTCATCCTCGCATGGAGACACACAAATTGGCCGTGTTGCAGCACCAAAGGGTAACCATAGACACTCGAAAGTGCAATTAAAATGAGTGTCAGGCAGTGCGCTCAAGTGACGTTTACGGTTAGTTATTTTGCCTCTTGCATGTTGCATGTTGCATGTTGCCTGTTGCTTTTATTGCGTCGTCTTGTGCTTCCTCTTCGCACTCGACTGCAACTCAATACGCTTGCAACACGGTTGTCTGCTTGTCAGACGGCAGAGCAGAGCACAGCTCAAGCTCAAGCTAAGTAAATTCGTTGCAGCATTTTGAGCTATAATGAAAAAAGGGAAGACGAACCTGTATGCCAACCACTTGAAAAGAGTAGCGAAGAAAAAAGTGAGCTCAAGTGGTAATAAAAGAGCAGTGCAACTGTTGCTTGCACAGCGAGCGACGCACATGGTGCGCCTACGGGCAGGCAACACAAATTTTAACAAGACACTTTTCAATGAAAGCGTTCAACACTAATACAAAGTGAATGCAAAGCGAAAAAAACACACACGATAAACTAATGAAAGCATGCAGAGCAAAAAATACCAGTAAGAAATCGGTTTTGTGGCATTGCCGAATTTCAAATACTCTTCAGCCACACTCATTTTATCTTTGGCATTTTGAATTCTTTATCGGGGGAACCCACCCAAGCTACGT
The DNA here is from genome assembly GCA_037044515.1 of Phortica magna. NCBI lineage: Eukaryota > Metazoa > Arthropoda > Insecta > Diptera > Drosophilidae > Phortica > Phortica magna. Next base: position 262,950 of record JBAMBP010000775.1, on the reverse strand, counting down.
AACAAAATGCCCCGCCCCTGTAAACAAGCGTGGCATTTTGAAGACCTCCCTTCGGCCTAAAATGATCACGTAGGTGGGGAACGCTCTCTCAATAACACCAGTTTTCAGTGTTATTCCTCATTGGGTTTCAGAGATATGAAAATTATTGACTTTCACTTTAGGTGGGTGGTGCCGCGCCCATTATAACAGCCTGTGGTTAAAGGTACATGGGTATATTAGTTTTGTGCGCTTCGAAAATGTATGTAGCATACAAAAGAAGGCGTGGGAGAGCATATAATATAATATAATGTAATATAATATATATAATATACTAGTGTTGTTTCTAATGTGTATTTAGTCTAGATATACGACAGTTTTCGACAAAAATTTGTTCATTTTTCTTCTTCTTGTCATATCGAGTCTATCAGTTCCAGTGGTCCGATGATGCTGGTGATACTGTGGCAGGAGATTGTATGTATACAGACAGAGAGCAAAACGGATATGTTGTCCTGATCAAGAATATATATATTATATATGCATAGTCGGAAGTGTGTCTTTCGATCTGTTACAAACTTCAGAACGATGTAAAAATACGATTCAATGCGCGAAGAGTATAAAAAATGGCTAAAAAAAGATATATACGAAACGAACACGAGCGCAAATTAAGCAAACTGACAGATACTGTGGAAAGTCACGTACAGATGTTGGTGTACTTTTGTGTTTTTGTTCGTCAACGCACATCGTAAAAGTCTCTTAAATGCATATAAAATGCTAGACAGCCCAAAAAGAGAAAAGAAAAAATAAAAAGGGGATACATTAAATAAAAGGGTTAACAGAGCAAACGTCAGTAGGCCAGGCAAGTAAGTCTGTATTAAACGATGACGACAGCTCGCCGGTTGCTGCTCGTGTCGTTGTTTGTTGTGTATGCGTGATGAGGCTGGAGCGGCTGCTGGTGGAATAGGACACAAAGGACTGTTTTTGATGCCGTTGCCGTTGCCGCTTCAAGTTCAGAAAATGTTTGCTTTATGCTCGTAAAAGGCGTGCGTATGATGTGAAAACTTTCAAAGTGAGCTTTTAGTTGGCACGCCGTCACACACGCACACACGCACACACACACGCACTCACGCACACACACGCATACGCATAAAAGATAATGTGTTGAAAACGGCATCGACAACATTGTTGGCGAAATCATAAAAAGGTGCCCAAAAGAAAAGTGCTTCGTTTGTACTTTGTTGTGCGCTTGATAATGAAGCTAATGCGTCGTGTCTGGCGTTGACGCCAACGCTGACGGCGGCGTCGGCGTCGGCGTTGGCTCCTGCGCGCACCTGTAAAAGGCTTAAAAGCGTGTAGGCGTCAAATGAAATTAACGTGCAACTTCAAATGAAAATAGTTTGAGTAATTAACTTTGCACGTAGCAAAAAGATGCTGAAATTCATAAGAAACACAAATAGAGTGATGAGAATGAAAGAAAACACGTAACAAAAATACACCGAATTTAATAAATGTAACTAAAACAAGTTCTACAACTGCAACAACTACAAAGGCAACAACAATACAACAACAGCAAAAATAATATTTGAAAAATGCGCAAAAGCGCAAATGTCTCATGTCCGTTGGCAAACGAAAATATTTTGCTTTAATTATATAAACAATTTTAATTGCAATTATTTGTCTTCGTTTTTGTGTATTTGTATTTGTGTTTGAGTTTTTATTGTTGTTTTTTCCGCTTCCATTTGTTTTTTTTGCATTATTTACTTTTTACCTTGAATAAACAGCGGTGGCAAAAAAACAAAATGAAACGAAACGTGTGTTTTGAAGCGAATTGCGTACGCATTTCATGAAGCGTTTGCACATTAAAGGACATCAAGCGTAAAAAATTTCAGCTCATTTGTGGCAATGATATTAAGAGCTGCGCCGCCGCTGGCTTTGGTCGAGGCAGCCACCGACGGCAGTTTTGCAAAATTTATGCTGTTAAATAAAAAATAATAAAATTACACATACACAAAGGGACTCACACACACAGACACACACACACACACACACATATTAACCAGTAAGGAGCAAACGCTTACCTTATCGAGTCACAAGCTCTGTGGCAGCGCTGTTGTTTTTGTTGTTGTTGTTGTTGTGGCGGTGTATGGCATGCTATATGCTGATCCTGTTGTGCATTTGAAGCGATTATAGGCGCACATGACAATAAAAAAACGCTTTAAGCTAAACACACAAAAGTCCTTTATGGCGCCGCCGTTTATATGCGCAGCACAGTCGAATCGTACAAGACAGCTTGATGGCACTTTCGTAGGCTGGGTAGTAGTCGTGGGTGGTGGATGGGGTGAATGGGGTGGCCGGGTAGGTGCGCAAATCAAAGGCATGAGTAACAGAATGAGGCAACCAAGCAGAGCGCAATAAATGTGCCACAACGACCTATGCCACTGTTGTAGGACATGGGCCAAATCGTTGTTGTTGCTGTTGTTGTTGTCGCTTTAACCCCGCTTGAAGTGATGCTTTTCACATTGGCCGATCGATTTTTCGACCGTTTGGTGTCAATGGGCAATGAAAAGCATTAAGTTTTAATATCGCATGCCACAGCAACATTCTAACGCACAACTCCAGTGTTGCGAAGCGGTTGCTGCTCTCTCGTTACTGCCGCAGATTCGCAATTGATTTCGATTTGGTTGTTGTCGTTGTCGTTGCTGCTGAGGCTAAGGTTCTGGCTCTGGCTGTTGCCGCAAACGGCACGTCAGTCGCTGCTTGTTTTGTCGTTTCCATGCTCATCGTCAACGGAAGCACTTTTTTCTGCACTACGATAATTTAGCGCCAACTGTTGTGTCTCAATTGTCCCTTCTCTACACAAATATGCGAGCGCTGTTATACATACACACATAAATATACATTTAACAACTACAAAACACATATTCAAAGCGTTTCGTGCAGTGTATTTTTTTACTTATTTATTTATTTTTTTTTGCATGCAAAATTGATTATTCTCACTCACTCTTTGTCCTATTTTTGCCTGTGACGTCCGCTGACCGTCAGCCAAGCGCATTGATGCTTCTTGTTGTTTCTGTTGTTGCAAACATTTCCGTTAGTTTCCACTCTCTCTGGTTGTCTTTCGCTCTATCTTGCTTTCACTTATTCATTCGTTCGTTCGTTCGTTCGCCCGCTTGCTCGTTCAGTCTGTCACATTCTGGCTCACGTTTTCGACGCTTGCTTTTTGCAGAACGTGTACGAAATTTTTAATTGAATTTTAACAGGTGTTTCATCGTTCAAACTCTGTTGGGGCCCAGCACACAGTACACACTCAGCTGATGGCGACTATAAAGCGCATTTGGTTACATTTGGCTTTAGATTAATCATAGAATTAATCATGAGCGACTGATGAGATTTGTTGTGTTACCTTTGAATGCACTTAAGAGTATTAGTGAAATGAAAGAGAGAAAGAGAGAGAGGGGGACAGATAGAATAGGAGTAAGATATTTTTGATTTATTTTAATATGTCATTTTATTTTGATATCTCGCTGGCGAATAATAAAAATAATGATGTTGGTAATTAAACGAAACATTTTAATTTTATTATACTTTGAATTTCAAATTAAATTTGTCCGTGTATTTTGAATTATCAAATGTGTAATTTCGGCTTTTATTTAATGAATATCTCCCAGCAGCTCACATTGTGTGAATTGTTCCATGTTCGATGGAAATTGACGAGTTTAGGGATAGTCTCAAAGTATACTCGTATATAATATTCAGATTGAAACTAGTACAAAAATTAGTCAAAGGTGGCGCTTTATTGCACCAGTCTGAAAAACCAAAAGTCGGCTTGACCCATTTTTGTTATTTGGTAACTAGTTTTCAACTAGTGGATTTGAGTCTAGTATTTGAACTAGACAGAAATTAATGCATAAAAGCAGCAGTGTAAAACAAATGTTTAAAAGAAATTAAATTTATCAAATTTCAAAAATTCTTATGTAAAAGTAATATGTATAAGGTTCGATCCCCACCGCTAACAGAATATAAATATTTATTAAATAAATGTTTATCAATTTAATTATTATAAACAATAAACCAGTAAGAACATTATCTTCGGCCTTGCCAAAAACCACATACTTTTTACTTTTTTTTGTGCCACGCCCATTTTGAACTTGAAATATTATTTCTCTTTATCTTAGCAGCCTTCATAGCAATTTTTATTATTTAAGCTCTTTGGGAACCAGAGATATGTCAATGATTGATTTTGTTTATAAATGGGCGGAGCCATGCCCATACGTATAAAGTCTCAAGACAATTGGACTTGAAACAAAAATGTTTTCCATATAACGACGTAAATTTGCTTCTCTTTCCTTTGTGAGGGAGCTACGAGGGCCAGTGGTCTGATATCGCAGGTTCCGACCAATGATTTGACTGCAAACAAAATAAGACTCACTGCCAAATTTCAGGTCGATAGATTCAAAACTGTGGGAGGAGATCGAATATTCACAGACAGACAGACAGAAATGTCATTTTCAATGACAACAAGCATGTTCGCGTCGCGGGCTCATTAGAAAAATTGATATCCTTTGGGGTTGGTTCGATACACTAGAAATTCCATGACAATTTTCTTCTCTCCACTTAACCGACAATTGAATGCAGGCAGAGTAGATTGAAGTGGCACTAGTACTGGGGTACATTTGAACTAGTATAAACTTTACATAGATATTTTCTGTTTTTTAATTTTAGAACCATTCGTTTCTAATTTATTTAAATGAGTTTAAAAATGGTAAAAATTTCAAACTGATGATCTTTGAGGCGTAAATTTCCACAAACTTGAAGTAGCGTGTGACCACACGAATTGCCGAATTAGCAACTTTCAGAAAATTCAACACCAAAAGCGATTTAATAAAATTGCTAGACGGTCGTTTTAGTCTAACTTTATTTTTGTGTTTCTTTTTTTTTTTATATAATTATGTGCCAAAAAATCCAGCGGCGCATTTGACAAGTGTTAACTCGACATGAAAAACCAGGAAAATACTTTGCTGAAAACCTTACCAAATATTTCATTTTTTGTGCGAAAATATAAATTGAAATCCCAGAGGAAAATTGAGCCGCATCACAAGGCGTTCGGTAGGACTTCTTTTGAATGTTTCAGTACTTGCTCGAACCTTACTTGTGTATTTCCTTTTACACAGGTGTGGCCGCTTTTTGAAGACCTTAGGCATGCTTGCTCCGTTACCGAGAAAGGTGTTTGAGAGGGCTTAGTTGTAGTTCGTTATTAAAAAGAGAGTTTCAGAAGGGTTTGACTGAATTAAACATTTAAAGACCAAACTTGATGCATGAAAGCCGTTCATTGCTTGTTTCAAAACTCCTTCAAATGTAAACGGTTCACATTAAGCTTTTAAACAAGGCGTTTTGAAACACCTTTTCCGTCAGTATTTTCTTTTATCCTTTTGGGAAAGCGTTGTGGAAAGTCTTGCTTGTCAAGGCATTTTTTGTTTTTGCTTCTGGGATGCCATTTCAAATATGAATGTAAAAAAGGTTAGGCTCACTTAAACATGCACACACACACACACGCACACAGACGGAAAGTGTACACATGCATAGGTAATAACATAGAACCAAGCCACAAAATGTGCAAGCATACTTTTCGGAGCAAGTGGCAGCGATGCAAACTAAGTGTGAGTGGCATTCTAACAAGTTTCTCGGTTTATTTTCTCACTCATATTTCGAGCACACAAAAAATTTATTTGCGCTTGTACCAAAATTATTTTGTTCGTTCATACACACACACGCACACACACAGACACAAAAGAATTTTTATTATTATTGCAAATTAAAAAAGTTTCATTCGGCTTACTATGCGACTAAAGTTCGACTTGAAAGACGGATGTACTACGACAAGCAACTAGAAAAGAACTTTTAACCAAAATGCAAAGTATTTTAAACATTCTTGCCGCAAGTGCCAAAGTCAAAGCAAAAGTAGAAATTGTTGGCTTGTGGATTGTGAGGCGAAGGATTTGGCAGAAAAGCCACGAAACTTGAATCGCCGCCGTTGCCAAGGGCGACAATGAACTGTTGCGCCTATGCTGAATTGGCGTGGCCAAGACGTGCGAAAACGGCACAAAGAAGATAGGAGACGGAGGGTGCCAAGAGTGCTAAAACGAACAGGTGTGAGTGAGTGAGTAGGCGAGCACATAGCGAAATTAAATTCCATTCTCTCAGGTACATAGTCTCGAACATTTGCGTGCTCAGCGCGACAGTGCTGAACATTTGTAAACGTCTATTTGGCTGTGTGTGTCTGTGTGTCTGTGTCTGTGTGTGTGTGTGTGTGTGCGAACATGAACTATAAAAATTAATGTAGCGAATGTACAAGTGTATAAGGCGAAAACTTTCGACAAGTCAAACATGTTGCAAACCAAAGCAACGCTAAGCAAGCAAACGCACTGTTTAAGCATCAACGGGCGTCGTGAGTCCTGAGTCGTGCGCTGTGCCCATTTTTGTTTTTTTTTTGCTGGCAAACCGCCTCCGGTTCCAATGCCACATTCACATCCACGACGACTGCCACTGTCATTTCCAGTGCCATTAGTTTTAAATTTAAATGGGCGCACGAGATTAAGCCCCGAAAGTAATTTCCTTAAAAGTCATTTTCAATGACAACAAGCACGTTGAACATCTGTTCGCTTCGCTGGCTCATTAGAAAAATTGATATCTTTTGGGTTTGGCTCGGCTCGATACACTAAGAAATTCCATGACAATTTTCTTCTCTACACTTAACCCAAATAAGCAGAAAAAGCTACAACAACAACAGCAACAGCAACAGAAAAACATTCAATAAACAACAAGGAAAGAAAAATAATACAGTAAGCATAAAGAAGGCGTTGAAAGCGACAGCGTATGAAGTGAAGTGAAATAAAAGGAAATCCCTATTTTCTACTTGCTCAGCACATTTTGCATTTTGACTATGACGAACAAAACAACGGCAACTACAATATTAAGAAACGACAACGACAACAACAACAACAATAATGAAGATGAGCTTTCTTCCGTTTACGCTCATAGACTCAGCGAGTCACCGAGTCATTCGAACGAATTGATTGAGCATCGACATTATAAAATAGAATACAACTCAATCCACCTTCGAATCGTGATGCGTCCTTGCTGTGTTGTTGTCCTTCATCTTGTTACACACACACAAGCAAGCACACACGAACACTCAGGCTCACACCCACACACATGCAGGCTTGCATTCAGTGAAATGAAGCTCATGTCGCCTGTCACTGCTTTTGATCTATTTGTCGTGCTTTGGCAACATCTTTTTCACTTTCGTGCCTTACTTGTCTCCGGACGCTTTAATCCTTCTCGTCTGTCGGCCGGTCTGTATCGCCGGCGCGCACAGACCCTTTCATTTATTCATCAATACGATAAATATTCTGCTTGACAGCCTGTCTGCCTTAGACCACAGAAGCGCCCTTCTTGTTTGCCCGCTGTGATTTGTATTGACTTGATGTATGCGTCGTTCCGGCGCGTCCTTTTGACTTTGTTGCTGCTCATTTTCTCATGTCTCCTTTTTTATTATCGCTGTTTGTTGTGGCCTTGGCTGTTTTGCCTTGCCTTGCTTTGCGGCGTATCGATGTACCTTGTGCCATATTATGGTAATTCAAATTAAAGGCGATTAGAAGCAACATGTGGAAGAATGAATTTCTCTTATATATGCGCATACATACATCATGTATTGTATGCCGCAACCCAATTGGACATTCAATTAGGGGCAAAGCCGAAGACGCTTTGACTCGGCTTCGCTTCGTTATTTTCTTGCAATTCGTTAACTAATTCGCATAATATCTTTTTCCTATTTGCGGCAACTCAAAGGCAAACATGACACACATGTGTGTTTGGCTTAAGGTGGGCAATTGCGTATACTCGTGTGTGTGTGGCAGATAAAAATGGCGTCCTTCTTAATTGTCTCTTTTGTCTTTATTTTTGGAAAAACTAAGTTTAGAGAGGAGTAAGAGTCCATAAAGTATAAATGTACATATGTATATTGTTGATCAGGACGATGAGACCAGTTGATATTGCTAGCTATGTCCGTCTGTCCGTCCGTCCTCAACGTCCTCACCAATGGTTCCCGGGCGCTATAAAAGCTAGGTACATGAAATTTGGCAGCGGACTGAGTTTAAATGGCATTGTGTTACGCTCACTCCTTCGGTTTGTAGACTCAGTAAGATGAGCCCCAAAAAAATGCATGCCACAATTTTTGTGTCTCCTCCTTATTGCCCCTAAAAAAGTGGTTTTCTTAAAATTACTATCTCCCCAAAACTATAAAAGACACGTACTTGAACATATACCCCCTCATAGTTGCCCAGCAAAGTCAATCAAACTGAAATTCTTGATAAATTCTTCAGCTTTGACCGATATTCTAGAAATTTTGCCAATACAATATTAAGCAATGTCAAAAATCCTTTTTTCTTAGATTTCTGGCACCGCTCACCGTGTGTACAGGGTATTATACTGTCGAATATACTCGACTGTTTTTATATTCTTGCCAAAAGAGTTTATTAATTTTGTCGTGAAGTTTGCAACGCAGAGAAGGAGACGTCTCTATATAAATGATCAGGTCGACGAGACGAGTTCATATAGCCATGTCCGTCTGTCGGTCTGTCTGTTTCAATGCAAACTCCTCCCAGAGTTTTGAAATTAGCGAAAAAATAAAATGCAGAAAAGTGTCTTCTTCTTACAGGGAGTTTTTTTTGGAGGAAATCAGCTAGATTGGATTACTATTGCATAAAGTTCCCATAGGGACGATCGGTTCAAAATACTGTTTTTGTTAGAAAAACTTTTTTGTTCTTGAATATAAACAAACCAAACTTTGCAAATATGTGTTTTTATTAATGCCTGACTATATTCCAAAGTTTTATAAGAATCGGACATAGGGGCGTGGCACCGTCCATATAGCGAACAATTTAAAAAAGGGGGATTCTGTGTAAGCAGAAGATATACAAGACTACAAATTGTAGTGAAGTATGACTGCATTGCTTTCTTTAAGACAACTTATAAAATGAGCATGGGCATGGCTACGCCCTTAAATCTTCAAAAAACGAATGTGAGTTTTGTTGAGAAAACGATAAAAAGGATTTTCCAATAAGTATAATTGGGGAAACACTTGCAAGAGTATAAAAGTTTCGGTAAAGCCGAAAATAGCTCCGTTACTGGTTCTTATTTTTTTTTACAATACACTTTTTTATTGTATTCTTGCTTAAGTGGTAGTTGAACCCACGACACACATTTGACAACAAAGCACTCTAACATATTAACAGAGTTTTAAATATAGAGCAGTGTAGCAAATACTTCCCAAACGCCTTCCTCGGAAACGGAGCAATCATGTTTAAGGCCTTGACAAAGCCCACACCTGTGTAAAAGCAAGTTCCGCAGGTAATGCTTGAGTAACTGAAACTACCGAGCGCCTTGTGAAGTGGTTCAATTTCCTATTTGATAATTGCATCGACAATAACCCGTTTACTGTATAGAGAATACTATGTGCCTTTACTACACATGCCGAAATAAGTATAAAGAAATAATCTGTTTAAGTAAAACGTTTTAAGAGCTTTGTTGCTTTACATCAATTCTTTTTCTCTCGGGTTTCTGTTTCGTGCTTGACAGTGAGAGAAAAACACGAAACTGTCTTTACGATGCGATCTTGATGGGACACCTTCGAGAAAAGTGCCAGCAACTGAGCAACTGAGCATCTGAGCAACTGAGCAAAGTGCCAGTTCAAAGTGTCTTTTTGTTCTCATTGCGTTATGTTGTTGTCTCTTTCGACATTCAATTGTAGGCAACGCATGAAAGAGAGTGAGAGAAAGATACAAGCGATTTACTAAGGCAAACACGCAGCACACAAATGTACAGAGAGCTGAATGATTCATGAATTTTCGATCATACTCGCTGTGATATTTTACTTTGGTTTCTGTTCAGCAACGAACTATGCTCGACCAAAAAGTGTTTGAGCAACTTGCATGATCGAAATGTTCGCATATGTTCGGGTCGCTCATGGCACACGACATGCTCAACACGTGTCGCGCACGCACAAAGTGGTCAAGCAGCGGTTTTCTTCAAATTACTTTATCACCAAAACTATAGCATAAAAGATGCAGGCCTTTAAAGTTTTCAAGTTTCGGTCATTTTCTTAAAACTATGAAAACTTAAAATTAATTAATAAAACATACGAGTTGTTAAATATTCAATATATCTAGACTTATAAAGCGACAACAACAAGACATACATGTATGAGGTTTTCCTTAATGAAAAGAATATAAAGTTTTAGTTGTATTAAGTCACTTTAGATTATGTCAAATATTTCAGCAAACAGTTACAGCTCAAAATATTACGCGCTTTTTAAAATATTATTTTTCATTATCCACTTATTTTTCACGAATACCGTATCAAGACGAAATGTATCGGTATTTGTGCAAACCTATTGATCTGTGAACGATAATGTGTGACGATTAACTGAGATCTGTCGTTCTGATTAGTAAACACAATCGCATCGCTGGAAATCATATAACGCCTTCCTTACTCAAAAACTCTTAGGAATAGAAACATGAAACTTTGACACAATATAAAGCTTTAGTTAATGATCATGCCTGCATAATGAACCCAAAAATCGCATTTTACGAGTTGTGGCGGTCTTGCAGAAGGCAACCAACATCTTAAAAACTGCATTCAAAGTATCTTTCTGAACCAGAGCATCAAACTGAAATTCTCAATAAACTCATTTCTTAACAGATTTTCTTGAAATTTTGACCAATTCATAAATGATGCAATGCCAAATATTCATTTTATTGTAGGTTCCCGGCGTGGCACCGCCTACCGTGTGTACAGGGTTTTATATTATCGGGTATACTCGACTACACCGACCCAACTTGTTTTTTTATTTTTCCTTTGCCTTCTCGTCAAGTTGTTATAAAATTCATGCGGAAAAATGTAATCAAATGCATTCAAATTGCATGCCGCCCCTTGCCCCTCGTCATGACCGTAGTCACCGTCTTCTCCTTCTTCTTCATTGGATTCTGTGCGCTACTGCCGTTGGCCATGAAATATCTAAATTCAGTTTACTTTGAGTTTTTAGTTTTTGCCCCCGTCGTCTTCTTCTTCTTCTTTCTATTTGTTGTGCATTGCGTGCAAATAATTTAGCAACTTTGTTTATTGCATTTTCCGCTTGATTTAACCACCTTCGATCGATGCATCGATCCATTGCTGCTCATCGGCCAAATCAGTTTATGCTTTCGAGCACGCTTCACTGTACGATGATTCGCTGCAGGCGCTGACATTGGACTGGAGTTTCTTTATTAAAATGTTGCTCTTGTTGGTCTTGGTCGCTGATGTTCCTGCGCTGCTTTCCTTCCTTGCCATCCTTTTTATTAAAAAAACGAAAAAGCAATAAAACCGTATTTGCTTTTATTGAGTTAAGGCTCTCAGCCGTGTGCCAGGAGCAGTTAGAAGAAGGTGGCTTCTGTTTTAAACGAAAGCCGCAAATTCAAAATCAGTTATGAGCACTTGTTTATGTCTTGCTTGCTTGACGACGAAGGCTTCAAGGCTTTCTAAAAAAGGCTTGAAAACGCGGCGCTTCTTCCAAGCATAATCGCTTTTTAATGGCAACCAAAACGGAGTAAAGAGGAAAAGGCATGGGTCTTTCCAGCGCCTTTAACAAGCGCCGCTGATGAGTAATCAAACCTCTGTCGGCCGTTCGTCTTCTTCTTCGTGCTATAAAAAGCTTGTTTAATTAAAAGATACTTTTCAAGTATCAAATTGATTTCAATTAAGTTGACATGACTAGCAGTAAATCAAACGCTCATTGGCCGATAAATTCAAACCAATTAAGTCTTAAATAATTTTTGTTGAAAAACCCAAACAGAACTATTTTAATAAATTAGATACTGCGGAAAAATAAGTGCGTCAATTTAATGTTCATACTCATGATAGCCTTAATTACAGCTTTTGCTTTGGCGTCTGCCTCTATCAAAGACTTTGTTCATCTCTGGCATTCATTTTAATTGTTACTAAAAAGTGTTTTAGTGCAATTCGCTGATAGCAAATTAATGGCGAAATTTATTGATTTTCATTGTTTATTCTTGCGAATAATAGAACGTTCCGAGCAATTCATTTACTGTTTTAATATGTTTGCTCATGAATTTTCAATGAGGAGGTTTTACGACTTACGCGATACGAGGCACTTGAGTTGAAAGAAAGAAAAATATAAACACACCAAAAGGCAGCTATTTTCGCCTTTGCCGAAACTTGTATACTCTTGCCAGCGTTTCCCAACTATTTTGCAATGTTCTATCGCGTCTGCCTATAGTGAAGTCCCCTTTAAATGTTTTTCCCTAAATGGTCGGTGCCCCGCCCTCATGCCCGATTCCGATACTCAGCGACGAAGTCACTCTGCAACGATCGATCGATTCAATGGATCAATGGATGGTTGAATGGGCGAATGAATGCGTCAAATTAACCGATGGTAATTATTCGCGCGCATGAACACAGCATAAAATCCAAATTGCTCTTGACCACAACTCAGCCAAAAGCTCAGTCGCGTTCACTGCTCCATTGGCGCATAGACACAGCTTTCATACATACAACCATACATGCATGTTCATGTATCGAATTTGCAGCCGGCAGAGGGCGTAATGGCATTGTTTGAGCACTTTGCGAGCGGTGCATTAACGCGACGTATGCGTGATATTAAATAATAATGACGGCTGGCGAGAAATTCGATTTAAGTGCTTTTCACATTTCGCTCATGCTAAATAATGTAATTATATTAAGTATATACTAATGCACATATCTGTGCGTGTGCGTGTGTGTGTGTGTTTGTTTTGTTGTACATTTTCAGGCATTTGGTATAACAGTGAAAATCGCGATTGGGTACGAGTTGCCGGCCGATAGTACCCATTGTACCCTGTGAAAGGGTTGAGACCATCATCACTGCGAAAATCATCATTCTCCAGCAACAGCAGCATTAACGCTTGTCCACCACCACCGCCCACACCGCACAGTGTTAACAGCACCAACAACAGCAACAACAGCAACAACACCAGCAGCAGTAATTACACTCACACTTGCAACAACAACAACAACAACGACACCAACACCAACTCTAGTAGCCACAGTAGAAACGCCAAACGTAGCCAAAGCATCCACAACCCCCCGGCCACCACCGCCAACATCATCAACAACAGCAGCCAACACACGAAGAGCACTAGCGTCAACAGTTGCAGAAACTTTGATGCATCTGCCACAACATCAGTCGCAACAACAACAAGAGGGGCAGGAGTAGAAAACACTCTAACCGCATTAGCATCAGGAACAGGAACAGGAGCAAGAACAGCAGCAAAACAAGCCACAGGCCACGGTAATCAATTGCAAGTGAATTACTTTGAGTTCCCGCCGAACGTTTCGTTACTTGCAACATCCTCAACGCCAGCGCTCAACTCGAACTTGCCGGGTGTGTCGCCATTACCGCTGGGCATTCATATCGCTGCTGCATCATCGAGCAACGGCGGCAGTGTATCGGTAAATAACTCACCGCGTCATCTCTACCACATTGCCAAGCACCAACAGCACCAACAGCACCATCAGCAACAGCAACAACCGGGGCAGCAAACGCCAGCAACACCAAGTGGCAAAATGGGCCGACGCGAAATTAAGCGCTCAAACACAAGCGGATCGACTACCAGATCCTACGACAGTGGCAGCGGTGAGTACTTCTTTCAATTGTGTATTTATACTTAAATTACTAGGGCAGCAATTAAGCACAAGTGCCCAGACTTATGCAACTTTGGGACTTCACTTCTAAGACTCAATTAAGCACTTTGCTTGCCAATGCAGCGACAATCTTAATCGAGCGAGTGACTAAATTCATTGTCCGCTTATCAAGCTCAGCCAACGCGACACTCATCATTTTGTCATTGTTTTATTTGTCTTACTTACCCTGCTTCATGTTCTGTTTACTTTTTACAAAGCCACAGACTTCAATAATAGTGTATCTACAGTATGAGTATGAGCGTTGAACAATGAACGTCGCATCATAGAAGCCGACAAAAGATAATCAAATGTGACGACAATTGCATTTCATCATATCAGCGAAGTAGATTAATAAAAAAGAAAATTCAATCAAAACAAGTATAATTTCTTTTGCTTAATGATATTTAATTGTACATAAATGCAATAACAAAGTTTCAAGCACTTCAAAGGAACAACATGTACAAACATGATGTGAGAGCCATGCAGGAATATTGTTGACGCCGGCAGTTGTCCATGTAGCATGAGTGCAAGACTGCGTGACTAAGTGAGTGGGTATTTGAGTGTGTGTGTGTGTGTGTGGGTGTGTGTGTGTGTGAGTGTTTGTGTGAGTGCAACTATGCATCATTTGGTTGACAGCTTGCGGACAACTTGAGGACAGTGCCGGTCCGCAAAGTGCTCAGTGCTCAGAGTTGGTGTTGGTTGGTAGCTGAGCGACGCCTGGCTTAATCACACATGGCCGAGATGTCCGCAACGCTGCGTTTGCAGTAGTGTACCTCAAAGCAGTTGAAGCGTTCGCTTATGCCCAGCAAATCACAGCAGTTGTTATAAGCGCGTTCACACGCTGAATTTGCCTCTGGCGGCGCTGTGACGTCACCAAGGAAAAATACTTTGGCAGCTGATTAGTGCAAGTCAAGAACGAGAACAAGAACAAGAAAACAAAAGCAGTTAGTAAGCGTTCTGTGGCTGTTGCTGTTGGCACAGTGGTGAGCAACAGCCCACAACAGTACATACCTGCGTCACGCGCTTCCTGCTCAAACGCCGGTGAGTGCGCCAAGGACAGTGGCGTGAACAGGGGAGAGCTGAAAACGGACGCTGACAGAGACTGCGACGCTGCCGGCAAAAATGCTGTAATTAAGATGTGAAATTGTTGTCATGCGCTTATTATTGACTGTGAATGGACATGAGTGTGTGTGAGTGTGTGTGTGGTTGTGTGTGATTGTGTTTATATGTGTATGTTTGTTTGTGTTTGTTTGTGAGACATGTATGCAAGTATATCATAGCCGCCAACTGTTGCAAGCACCACAACCCCTTTTATTGTCGCACTCCATGCCACTGTCACTATTAAACTCCATCTTACGCGCACATACACACACATACAAGCAGCCGGCCTTTGTTGTGTGTCGCTTGTTTAATTAATAAATTGCAGCCCATGTCCCAGGCGTAAACAACACATTAATGAACACAACTGCGGCCTGGTTGGCAGTCTGTCTGTCCGACTCACTGTCCGACTGCCCGACGGTCATATTGCAGTAAAACTTATGTTTGTACTAATTAGTAAAGCAATGAACAAGTTGAAGTACAAGTGCGAACACAAATAGTTATGCAAGCAGCTTGTGTTGGTTAGTAAGCAACAAACGTTGAGCAAATACAAGTAACTAACATTCGATTAAAGCTTCTTATTAATATTTGCTTACCTTTTGTATACTCGAAGAATAAAATTCAAATAGAAATCAAGAAAAAAACGCTATTTGCAATAAATGTTCTTGAAATAAATAATTGTATTAAACTTCTAAGTTGTAAACATTTTTTTGTTTTAATTTTTTTGCTTTTTTTTTTCAGTAAATAACTTAAACTAAATATTAAATGCAGTAAAAGGCGTTTATCTCCGACTGTTTAATGTTTTGCTTTTATTTCTTTGCTGTTTTTGGTTTCGTTGAGCCACAAATTGACACATTCGGTGTGTGCTTATTTACCAAGTCGATCGGCCGCTGAAACTGCATTGTAAAGCACATTGCTCGAACATGGATTTATGCCCCAGAAGGCTCCGTGACAGCCGATTCGCTCAAAGCAATTGTAATTGATACGGTCATTATTCGAGACGCAGCAATTTACGATGGCCCAGACGCATATGTTGATGCGCGGTGTGTTTGTCTGGAGCGGTTCCTGCCCGGGTGACCTTGTTGTTCGCACGGCTAAAAACGCATTTGCAATTGTTAGTGTTAATGAGTCGGCGGATAAGAGGAGAGAAGAGAGAGAAAAGGCAGTAAAAAATAAAAATGAGGTTTCTTTCTTTTCATTCGTTTTTATCAAAAAATCGTGCGTGAGTATGTTTGTGTGCGTGCGTGCGTGCGTGCGTTTGATGCTTCGACATTACTTTTTATTAGTGACGCGCAATGAAGACGATGTCATTAGCTGACTTGTTGGACTAATGGTATGTTCAATGCTTTCTATTCAAGTATTAGCACATTATTTGTATTGAAAGTTGCACTTACCACCTGAGGTGGCTGGCCTTCTGTTGGGAAACGCGGCTTGGGGCGCGACTGTTGTTGCTATGTTTTAAAAACGATTTCATTCATGTTACGGAAAAAGTAATATTTCATAATTCTCATAAAAAACTACTCACAATAAGCAGAGAAGTCAAAATTATTAGGGTTTGAATCGTGCCAAATACTTGGCCTTGGTGTATTGGGCACGGGCGCAGGAGCAGGCGCTGATGTTGTATCCGCTGCAATCAGAGAAATGCATTATGATAAATACAGATTTGTGATGACTTTCTCTTCAATTACGCACGTTGCTTTTCCCAAATGGGCCGCCCCGAGTCCCCATCGATATCGATACGATTGCCAAGCCCAGTTGGTTGAAGTGGTGTTGGTGGCTTTGCTCTCACAGGAAGAAAAGGTCTAAGGACCATGAGAAATATGTTAGTGCATTCTTTAAGTACATGTTGCTGATGCAGATTTAGCTTACGAAGATGTGCATGGGTATGATGGTTGTGGTGGTGGCAAATATTTTCTGTTCAAAATACCCACAAGTCCATTTACAGGGCTATTTCGGTTATACTGATTCCGTTTCCGGATAGCATGTTGTCCCGTGTCACGACGTTGACGTTTGTGATATTTTTTCGGTCGTTTCAATAATTCCGATTTGCTGGGCTCCTCGATAGCCTTGTCACTCTCACTGTCCACCAAAGGCACAACTTCGGCGCCGATGTGCGATTCATGCTTGGTTGAGTCATCGCTGAACACGATGGGCGTCTGTGGCAGCATATCGAAGTAGAGCTTCTCCGGCTTCAGTATGTTATATTTTTCGGTGCGATTTTGCCGTTGTTGCCTATCGATATCTTTGTAATTTCGATTGGTTTTGTTTTTGCTGGGATCTGTCATTATAAAGTCGCATTAACATTGGCATTCGCATTCGCATTGGCATTGACATCATTAAGGTAATGGCAAATTTTACTTAAAATCGATGTTACTCACCATAATCTTCATTTACAAAGTCCTCTTTGTACATGACAATCGGATGATCTTCGTGCATTACGCCGTCGATGACTTTGACATGGTGAATCTGTCGTAAACAAACGAAGGACCAAATGGAAAACAAAAACCATGAAATATACCAAATATCAGACAATATTTCTTGCGTTTAAAACTTAATGCTCTTAGTCGACGTCATCATCTCCGCCTTTCCCCAACGTACCTCAACATTGTCGACGCTGCCGTATTCAGCATCATCGTCGATGGCGCTCAGTATTTCATCGTCCTCTTCCGTTGGGCGAGTCGATGTCTGTGCCACAAACAGCAGTAAAAGCACCAAGCAAAAACTTCCGGTGTTGGAGTAGCATTTCCCCCTTGGCCGGACATTCGCGCCGGCAGTCGTGAGCCAACAATTCATCTTCGCTCACTGTCACTTCTCACGGTGCTTGTGTGTGTGTGTGTGTGTGTGTATGCGTACACAAATACAATCTTAATATTTTTTCACACTCAACACTTATGAAAAAATTGCCTTTGTTGTTGTTTTGTGTTTTGTGTTCTTTTTTTGGTATTTGTATCGAATCTGTAACGAAAAATGAAGAATATCGAGATGCTTTAGTTTGTATGATAATATTTTTCACTTCTTAAACACAAAAATTGTTGCTAATTATTTAAGTATAAAAGCAACATTTCTTGAGAATATTTTTGATATTATTTAATTTTTTTATTATTTTATTTTTAAGTTTTCGTCGCTTGTTTCTTATTTTGTTGAATTATGTTTGTGGTTTGATTTTGGTTGCAGTTTCCTTTAAATTAAACTTCAACTTCACTTCTGTCAAAATGTTTGCCTTGAGGTCAAATGCTAAAACTTTTCTTTTGTTTACATAATTTTTATATTCTTAGTTTTTGTTTATAAGCCAGTAAAATAAATCCAAAAATAAAACTTTTAATTTCAATTGCACAAATTTAAAACAAACATTGAATTTTATTTACTTTGTTAAAAAATATGTTTCCGACAAAAATTTCTTCAATGCGAATTTTTGCTTTCGTTCGTTTACGCTTCGATTGCAATTGGCTAAAAAACTGTCAAGTTCAGTTGTATTTAAGTGTTCTAGAACACAAAAGATAATGAGAATGAAATACTCTCTCATTGGTTCTCTTTTTCTTTCGGTCTTAAACTGAGAGAAAAAGTTTCTTATTTTGTTCATTCAACTCTTCTTTACTAAAATGCTAATTCTTATCTTTGCAGATCAGTAAATAAACTAATCCTTAAATTCTATTTTTCTTTATAAATATCAATTAATATATAAGATAAGATGAGTCAAAATTTCTTCTGAATAAATTTAAATGTATGGTTTATAGTTTGACTTGTGAGTATATTTTCTGTATGCTACTTTGTGAATACACGAAGATATTTTTGAATTGAGGATGAAACATGCCATTATTCAGGTAATCTCTTTTTGTTGGTAAAAAATATCTTGATGTGATTTTCATGGTATTTTTATACCCTTCACGCAATGAATGGTATATTAACTTTGATCAGAAATGAGCAAGGCACCGCCCACTTATAGTGAAAATCAATAGTTTGGATATCTCCGGTATCCAATGAGCTAAAACAATGAAATTTGGTATGTCGGCTATTAAGATAAAGAGAAATCAGATTTCAATAAAAACCAGAAAGGGAACAAGTTTCTTGCAAGTGTTTTCCCAATTATTCTTATTGGAAAACCTTTTTTATCATTTTTCCCAGAAGAATCACATGTTTTTTTTTAAGATTTAGGGGTCCCACACCCATTTTCTAATTTGTTTTTAAGAAAGCAATGCAATCATGCTATACCACATTTTTTATTTCGTCTGCTTACAGAGAATTCGCATTTTTAATTTTTCTCATATCGTCGGCGCCACGCCCCCATGATCGATTTTTATAAAAGTTTAGAATATGGTCAAGGATAAATAAAAAAACACGTAATTGCAAAGTTTGCTCTGTTTATATTTCAAAATAAAAAACGGTCAGACGGCCATGGCTATTTAAACTCGTCTTGTCGCGCTTATCAAGCATATATAAACTTTATATACTCGGAGAGTTCTCCATCTCAGCGTTGCAAACTCCATAACAAAGTTAATATACTCTTGCAAGGGTATACAAGCGACGTGGCAGAACAAAAGGGTAAAGGCGGAAGATAGTCTTCTTGCTGGTTCTTTTTATGTTTGTATCAGGAGCAGATATCTTTTTTAAAAAAACACTTTTTGTTCTTGGAAATTATTTGTCATTTGCGTTTCTTATTCATAAATCGCAAAGAACATGGATTTCAGTCGACTTTTAACACCAAATTATTTAACTATAAGTCTAACATAGTTATAAATGTGTTTGAAGTGTCTGACAACAAGTGTAAAGGCATTTCAATTTGCAGATAATTATGACTGCTTCAAGGCCAAAAATAAAATACAATTTTTTTGTAGCTACCGAATTGCTTCTACTTAATTTTATAGTTAAATGGCCGAGTTAAATTAACATTTATTTTGTGACTCAATTTTGCTTCGATAAAATTAATGTTTTTTTTGTTAAGAGGTAATCTTATTTCCTTATCAATATTACACGCTTGTGACGTTATTAATACTTTTTTTTTATTTGCTATTGTTATCTTGTGATATTTTTTGTTATTTTTCAAACTTGACTCATTGGTTTTTTATATCTACGATGAGTTCCTACAGAATTGTATGCTTCTATTATAATTTGTTTGCAGCCTGAAAACACGTTGTCGAATGTTCTTAAGAAAAAAAGCTGAGTAAGCGCAGGAAATAAAACAAAAATATTTGTACAGTTGTCAATTGTTATTTACTCCAAGCTCAATAAAAACGAGAGAGCTCGACTTCGGCGTACTCTGCACCTTCAGATTTCATATCCATTCAATATCATATAAGTATGCCAATTCTTACTTTTCTTCTTTGGCTCAACACATCATAGGTTCGACGGACGGACAGACGGACATGGCTAAATCGATTTCGCTTTCGATACTGATCAATAATATATGTACTTTGTAGTGTCTGCTTAGCCTCTTTTTAAAACAGAGCTAATATACCCTTGCACCATATGATACAAGGTATAAAAAAAACACAATTCTTTTGTTGTCTGAATTTTCCAATATTTCAGACATTAATTAATACAACATGTACGATGACGTTAAGCAGTCTAATTGATTTCTTGTCTGCTTGCCAATTTAAAACAATACAAATTAAGACCAGAGAGTAAAAAAAAGCAAAAGATTGAAGTGTTTTCACTTGAACAGCCAAATTTTTCCTAGGAATGAATTATTTTCAGTAAAACTACGTACAATTTTGGCATCACGAAGCAAAAAACAAAAACAAAAGAAATTAAGCGGCATGTGTTCTCATTCTTTCAAGATCGAAATAGGAATTTCTTGGAATGTGAATTTACGGCAAACAGTGCGTGGAGAAATCTCAGTGTATCAGCCACGTACAAAAAGCAAAGAGTTGTCGGACAAAACAAAAAGTGCAAAGCAAGTAAACCGATACAAAGAGCAAGGATAAAGTGGAAAAAAAAAAAATAAAACAAAATGACTGTCGAACGGAAATGACATACATACGAAAATGGTTATCGAACTTCATCCGGTTTGGGTAATTGTGGCCATGTTCATTTTGCAACATTTAATTGATTTTGCCGTTTACCACAATAGCACATTACCTCTCTCCTTCGCCCTTTAGCTCTTTTTCAGCCTGTCTGCCTTTCCGTCTGTCCCTCTGTCCGTCTGTTTGTCGCGCATATCAACGGCAAAGTTTAGTCATTAAAATGACATTGCCATTTTACATAAACTGATAATTGCACAACCTTTGGCATACATGCATGCAATGCATGGCATTTGTTATCTGCGCTGCTCTAATGGCGTTATATAATAATCAAATAAATAGACACAACAATGCAAAATATGTCGTTTAGTAATTTTGAATGCAATTAAAATAATAATTAAAGTGCCGCTTGCAAATATTCTACAAGTTTAACGGCTTTGCATGCAAAAGTAGAAACAATACGAGTTTATTTATTTATTTATTTATGTTTCGTCTCATTTTCCGCTCTTTATACTCTTGCAAAAAGAGTATATTAACTTTGTCATGAAGTTTGCAACGCAGTGAAGGAGACATCTCCGACTATATAAAGTATATATATTCTTGATCAGCACGACGAGACGAGTTCAAATAACGATGTCCGTCTGTCCGTCTGTCTGTTTCAATGCGATTTCCGGCCAGAGTTTTAAAGTTAGCAAAAAAATTTAAACGCAGAAAATTTTCTTCTCCTTGCAGGTATTTGGTATGTAAAATTCAGTTTGATCGGATGACTATAGCATATAGCTCCCATAGGAACGATCGTTCAAAAATGATGTTTTTGCTTAAAAAACCGCGTATTTTAAGAGTTATCGACTCAATATTTTGCACAAAAACTTTTTTGACATCAACAAAGATACAATGCAAAAATGGTCAAGATCGGGCTACTATAGCATATAGCTCCCATAGGAACGATCGGTTAAAAATACAGTTTTTGTTAGAAAAACTTTTTTGTTCTTGAATATAAGCAAACCAAACTTTGCTATTACGTGTTTTTATTAATGCCTGACTAAAATCCAGAATTTTATAAAAATTGGACATAAGGGCGTGGTACCGCCCATACAACTAAAAACTTAAAAATGAGACTTCTTTGTAAACAGACGAGATACAAGATTGAAAAATGTAGTGAAGTTTGACTACATTGCCTTCTTAAAGACAAATTAGAAAATGGGCGTGGCTACGTATATGATTCTTATTGGAAAATTAAGAAAGGATTTTCTAATAAGAATAATTGTGAAAACGTTTGCAAGAGTATATAAGTTTCGGCATAGCCGAAAATAGCTCCCTTACTGGTTTTTATATAAATTATTCATACTCGAAATTTATGTGGGAAATGTGCGTGGTGCGCTTCCAGCTGTGCATTTATGTTCCGATTGAGTGAAATCGTTGAAATTCATGCAAAGTGAAATACAAAACCAAGTTTTCAATATGCATTCAAAAAACCGGAAGCAAAAATTTTATGAATTCTTATTTTTTGTATACTCGTATGTGTATTTTTGTTTTATGCTATGCAAATTGGAGTTGAGTAACTCATGTTATCCTTTGTGAGTTGTAGCAACGCATGCCAATTTATACATCGTTGAAGTTTTCAGATCCACTCTAATTTTATTATTGTAAAAAAACTCTTCAATTTTTCTCTCGTATTAATGGATTTTTGAATATTTATAACAAAAAAGTTCTCAGTTTTTTTTTTAGGGGAAATGTGGCACGCCATTTTGTAGCGCTGTGATTACTTAGACCACCAATCGAGTTATGTGTTCCTTACAAACTGGTCTTCGAGCAATGACTTTTTGAGAAAGTGGGTGAGCAGGAGTGGGCGTGGCGCAAAATCTATCAAACTTTATCGTATCTCATGAGTCTACCTTCCACACTTTAAGTCTCAAGCTCTTATGATTTCCGAAAACCATTGTTAAGAACGCTCTGAAGGACAGAGGGACGATCTGAAACAAAGCTAGCATGTCCTTACATGGTATAAAAAATTATATTGCAAAATAATCTTATAGAAACATGGTAATAAAATAAAAACAGTTTTCTTTCGATCTGCTCAATTCTTTATTGTTACTTATTTGCAAATTTTCCGCATTTGATTCAATAAAGAAAACCCAATAGGATTTGCAAAGAAAACGTGTTCAAAACTTGTACATACTTTGTGACACTGTGCCAGCGGCAAGGATCAAACATCCTTTTGCCGCTTTGACCTTTTGTATTGATTATTGCATGCGAATTTGAATGTTTTAGTTGATTGTTTGTTTCCTCATGTTTTATTATTGCTGCTGTGTGCTCTTTTCTTTTTTATTGTTGCTCTTCTAGTTGATTTTGCCCCATTTTTCCCCTTTTTTGTTGTTGTTATTCCGTGCTGAGTTCTTATTTTTAGCTACTTTTGGCTTGCATGATTGCGAACGAACGAAACTGTTCAATGAAGTTGAAAATTTAAGTTCAAACGTGGGGAACGCTGTACAATATACAAACACACACACGCTTGGCTTGAGACATGAATGGGAAAGCATTAAGGAGCGAGTGGGACGGGGAGAGAAAGAGCGGGAAAATTGTTGAATGGCCGGTGGAAATCGTAAGTTTGTTTGGGTGTGGGAAAATAACCTCAATTTGCTAAAAATGTATGCTTTGGGCTTTGTTGCCGATGTGTGTGTGTGTGTATGTTGTTGACGAGTCTGTGCGCCGAAATGTATGCACAATTTATTTAAATATAATTTTGGTGCTTATTTGGCTTGTCTGCTTCTCTTTCTGACTTGCTTATGATATTTTTATGCAAGAATCTATAAAATTTTCAATTTTAATGGGCCACAAACGAACACCAAGCCGCACACACACACACACACACACTCACCCATACACACACACACACATATGACACATGAACGTAAGCAAAAAGAATAAATTGTTTGCTGAAATTTAATCGAAAATACAATTTTTTAAATTACTTTTTTTGTTTTTGTATCTTTCTATTCGTTTATTTTTTGGGGTATCTCATTTATTGAAAACTCATTCGTCCCATTTTCCGTGTTTTTTAGTCGTTGTTATGCTTGCACGACTTTTTGATGCGTGATTTTGGCTGTCAAAGCAGAAACAGAAACAGCAACAGGAACAGAAACATTGTTGACATGTTCATACTCTGCGGCCGTCGCTCTTCCCCTCGCGCTCACGCTCTTTCTGCTGCTGAATTGAACGCCTGAGGGATTTCGCCATTTGGTATTAATTTGAAAATGTAATGAATTTTATTTCAATTTGGAAATTTATGGAAGTGTCGGGGCAATCATTTCGCTTACAAAGTACGAGCAATACACGCCTGCAAGCAGTGAGTCAGTGAGGCAGTGGGGCAGTGCGGCAGTGAGGCAATGAGGCAATGAACCAACCTGCCAACCACCAGCCGTTTTCAATATGTCAGACGAACGTGGAATTCTGACAAAGTAAATTCAATTTTACACTTGAGCAATAAAGTCTGCTTGGCTTGTTGTTGCTGCTGCCGTTGTTGTTGTTGTTGTTGTTGCTGGCGTTGTTGCCGTTGTTGCCGTTGTTACTGCTGCTATTGCGCTGGTGTTAGGCAACGAGCTAAACACTCATTACGAAGTTATCGAGCAAATGCAATTTGGCGCAGGACACGAGCCACCCACGAGCAGCGAGCGAGTGAGCGAGCGAATGAAGAAGCAGAAGAGTCAATGAGTGAGCGCTCAGTTCAGTTGCTAGTCGCGCGCCTCGTATCGCAAGGCTGACATTCGTTTAATGTGGCCATTTAGCATTTAGCCACGAAGGCAAGTCGGCGTAGACGTGCCGGTCTATTGGCACACATCAACCAGCACACACACACAGACACAAGTCGGGCAGCGGCAGTCTGGTCCAGCCACGACCGAATGACCGACCGACCAGGCAACCGAGCGCCCATTAAATTGACTGCCTGCCTGCCTGGCTGGCTATCTGGTGGCCTAAACGGCTGCCATTTGGCCGGCAGGGCATGCCGTGAGTGCCTGCATGGCAGTGAAGCTTGGCTTGTTGCTTCGTGTGCCCCTTGCTCCCTGCTACCTTGCGGCCTGTGGCTTGCCTAGTCTGCGCTCGACAATAAACAGTATCGGTAAAGTATCTTTGGCAATCGTTCGTGCCGTGTTGCCTCCAACTTTGAATACACTTTGTTATATTCTCAGTTGTCTTTCTTTATGCACTCATACATATATATTTGCTTTTCTGTGCCTTTACGAGTTTTATAAACTGCCACAGTGATGGATTCGCTGGCATTATTGAGTTTGCCGTGGCATTTTGCGGTGCCGTCCGTGTCGCTGACTTCTTTGCATAGACAAATAAATCGTTTATACACGCGCAGCGCTGTCATTATCGCTGGCCTAGTGCCTGTGTCTGTGTGCTTTGTATCTTCGTGCGTTTTTTCAATCAATAAAAATTTGAGAACGTGTAACGTTTCGTTAGTTCCACAAAACGGACCGTCATGAGTTTTATTGAACGCGCGCATCTTTATTGAAAAGCCCCGCAAACAAATTTACACGACCGGATTCGGAGTTGAGCTGTCAACGTGCCGGGCACGTGCTCAACGTGCGCGATTAAGTCAACAAACAGAAACGACAAAGCGAAATACAGAAACCAAATATGCAGCGAGGTAAGGCTTACAACCGAGGCTGCCGAGCGCAACATGCCTCCGGCCCGGCTTTGTGCCGCTAACAAACCCCAAAAAGTGGACGTGTATTTGTGGCAATGAGTTTCGCGCAGTGCATTAATGTGCGAGCATGTTTGAAGTTTAGTTCGCATGTCAGACAAGCGAAAACCGACGAGTGGCAAAACAGACTCAACCTCACACTCACGCTCACGCACGCAGGTGCTGCTCTGACAGCGACAGGTGTGATTTGCCTCTACGTGCGTGTGTACGCGTCACTCTGTGCGTGTGCGAGTGTGCGTGCACGCACGAACTCGAACAACGTCATCCGTGAGCCGTTCATGCATGTTACCGCTTGCATGAAATTAAAATAACAATGCAGCAATGCAAAACAAAATGGTGGCGCAATGTTGCCGTCTTTGACGGCTGCAAATGCTTATCAGCGCAGCCACACACACACACGCACACACACACGGCCGACGGTGCAACAAAGATATGTCGCATTAAGCTGCTGAACGCGGCAACAGTAGAAATTTTTAATTGGCTTATTTCACGGCATGACATGCCTGAGCGAACGCGCGGCTTTGTCATTGCACAATCCATGCATATTCATGTGTCAAAGTGTCACACGTACGTCAAATGAGCCTTCAGCATTACTCATGCACACACACATGCACCAGCCACTCGCTCCTCTATTGCCGCCTGCCTGTCAGCCATGCACCTTCGTCGAAATGCATGTTCAACTCACACACATTCGACCTTCGGTGCTGCCTGCATGGCTCATGTTTGTAAATGTTATCAAAATCTCCAACTGACAGTTCTCCCTGTCCGTCCGTCCGTCAGTCCGAGCGACCACACGCCCAACCAGCGCTGTCCGCATCCTGGCACATTGCACTGCAGTTATTACTACTTTCGCTTGCAACTTTCTGCTTTGCTTTCGTTTCGTTTCGTTTCTTTCCTTTTTCATATGTTTTCGTTCTCATTTTGTTGGTTTTCGTGCTGTGTTGGCAAACATATTGTTTATCTGTAATTAAGTTCAATATGCCGCCTGTGTGAGTGTGTGTGAGTGTGATGTGTGTGTCTGTTTCTGCAGTTTGCTCATATGCAAAATCAGCTCAAGGCAACTTCGACGGCGCTTATTTTTAAATATATCAGTTTTATTGCAATAGCAAAGAAGAAGCTTTGCCCAACATAGCGTATGAGCAATTTTGTGTCTATCATCGGCCTGCTGTCGACGATTGAGTAAACTTATAAATAAATAACGTGCACTTTTGTGCTGTTCTTGTTCTTGTTTTTGTTTTTGCCGAAGCATCTTTTTTGCTTTTTATGGCATTTATAAATATTATTTTGAAATTCTAGCAATTTCGTTACTCAAAGCAAATCAACCTTTTGCAGTCACACATGACTTTTATTGTGTAAAGCAGAGCTTTAAAACTTCTCTTATCGGCACAAGAAACTTCGACTGTACTCGTTTAAAGCCAAGTTATACGTTTTCCCTATAAAAATAATCGACTGCAATTTCATATATATTTGCACATTCAATCGAAGCTTCTTATTGAACAGTAAACCAATTTATGAGTGTATGCACACGTAAATCAGCACACACGCACACACAGCACACGCACACACAGCACACACAGATGCACACACATACTGATTTAAATAAAACGATGAACGCTTGTTCAAATAATAACATGGCAAAATCGCTTGCATAAAAGAGCTGTAAAATCAGTAAAAGTTTTTGCAGAAAGAAGTAAAACGGGATTGAGCAAAAATATATAATAAAATATAATAAAAGCCAGTAAGAATGTTATCTTCGGCCTTGCCGATCATTGTGCACCCTTCACTGTGCAGAGATAAGGAAATTACTGATTTTGGATTTAAGTGGGCAGTGCCACGCCCATTTTGGAATCAATAGTCTTAACGCCACCTTATGAACATAAGTATGAAGTTTCAAGTCAATTGGCTAAGAAAGTTTTCCATACATGGACTCCAATTAGCTTCTCTTCCTTTTCTCCATTTTGTGCGGTGGCCACCAGTTTCAGTGGTCCGATCTCAATGCAACTTTCAGACTTTTGGCATGGGCACGGACAATTACTACTTGTGAAATTTGTGTAGTCGGAGATGTCTCCTCCTCTTCTCTGCGTTACAAACTGCGTGGCAAAGCTAATTTGCAATTCACCGCGTGAAGAGTATAAGTATGTATAAAGATACGACTCTGTGATAAAGCTGAGTGAGCGTTTCGCATTTGTAGTATGATATTTACTCATTCATGTGTGCATATAATAACAACAAAATAAAAAACATTAATGCAGACACCGCAACGGCAAACATGAGCCAGGAGCCAAGACAACTTCGTAGACGAACATGGGCTTTTGCACTTTGACACGCAAAATTTAAAAGCCTCAGCTACAGATGCAGATACAAGCATGTACAATCAGATAAATAGATACATAACATAGAAATACATACACATATGTGTTTTCCTACGATCTGCCTTACTTTCTTGCGCTGCCTTATGTGAGTCTGTAGAGTATCAAGATATAATTGCAAAAGTTGTAACAAAAGTTGTATGTGAGTGAATGAACAAACCATTACACACACACACACACACACACACACACACACACACAAAGAGGAAGTGTCAGAGGGAACTTAAGTACTTTTAAATAAGAAACTAAATGTTTTGTTAGTCTGCACTCTCGCCAGATGTAGCTGGCAAATGTGGTGAGTCTGCAGCGAGCGCACGGGGAAAGCGGGGAACGAAAGAAGGGGTCTGAGCAAGTTTCGCTGAGGAATACAGTTGGACTTGCAACGCTCTTTGTTTTGTGTATTTGGTGTAAGTGCGTCTCGAATTGTGTGGCTTGATGGCACTGGTGCAATGTAATGCCATGCAAGTAGACAACTTCACTCAAGAAGATACTTTCATGCTCATCATAGTTGGCACAAAGTAAGTGAGCAAAGTGCTTCAGCTGCATTATGCGCCATGGAGCTCACAAGTTTGAGTCAAGACACCGGAACATGAAAAGCGGCAAACAGAAGTGCTTGAAGCAGCAAGTGGAAATATGTCAGAGGTCACAGACTGAGCGGGAGAGGGACAGACAAATAAAATGATTTAATTATCAATGCACAAAAATCGCACAAATGCGCACGCAATTTAATAAAGTAATAGAACTGCTTTAGAAGCTCAATTAAACTGCCGGGGGACACACGCACACACAAACGTGCACTTGTGTGTGGCAGAACGAGTCTCAGCTAACACACTTGTCAGTGGCATGGGTGAATGTTGAAGCCGTCGGCACTCATGGCGTATGATGAATGTTTGTAATTGCACAATACTCATACGCAGCGTAAGACGACAACTAAACTCTGCTCAGCTCAGCTCAACTCAACTTAACTCAACTTAACTCAGCCGAGTGCGATTCAAAACGACTTAATTGCCATGACAAGCCGCCATTTTTCTATCATTTTCGTTTCCGTTAATGCCTTCAAGTGTAACTACAAGCGCTTTGCGTGAGTGCCATGCGTTAGTACCTACGCGTGTGTATGAGTGCAGCCGTGTGTGTGTGTGTGTGTGTGTGTGTGTGTGTGTGTGTGAGCAGTTTATTTACTAATATATTAGATGAAATGTTGCCTTTGCCTTTTTATTGCTGTTGCTGTTGCTGTTGCTATTGTTGCTGTTGTTGTTGCTGTTGTTGTGGCTGTAGTTGTAGCATTGTTGTAAAGCTAAAATAGCGTAAAATCGGATCGCACCTAATTTGCCCTTCGTTGCCCCTTTTTGATTACACTATTTTTTGTTGTGTTTGTTGGTTTTGTACTCATTTGTTGTCAATGTTGACGCGTTGTTATTGCTTTCCCAACCAAAGGCAACAAACTGAAACTAAGCTAACCACCAGCAACCATGAAGTTACACAAGAACAACTACAGCAACAGCAACAACAACTACATAATGCCATGACAATGGGCAGAGGCAACGGCAACGGCGAAGCGGCAGTGCACAGTGACAGTGTCGGCGATGGCGATGGTGATGGCGATGGCGTCGGCGTTGGCAACATACAATTGACAGATAAATTGTCTGTCAATTTGTCACAGTGTCTGAGCGTCAATACTAACCAACTGTCTGACTGTCCGTCCGTCTGTCTGACTCACTACTGACTGACTGTCTGACTGTGTAAGTGACTTGATGCTTAAATGTTGCCTTGTTTGTGCAACATATCCTTTCGTCATTGTACTTGCTTGAAACTTCTGGCGCCCAGCAATGATGTTATTATTGCCTCAGCATGCGTGTCACCACGAGCTGTCAAATTGTGGATTGAAATTTGTATTTCCGGCGTATTATGCCTTTTTCCTCTTCTTCTGCGGTTCTGTTGTTCTACTGTTGCTGTCACTGTCACTGTCACTGTTACAGTTTCCTCTTCCACTTCCCTTTGCCCATCCGCTCGTTCATTTACTTTTTGTCTCTTGTTTGACTTCTATTACGCCTTGTCTTGTATCTTGTATCTGGTGTATCTGGTGTATCTGGTGTGCATGAGTGCGTGTGTGTCATGGAGTCTTTCTACTCTGATCTTTGTTTGTTTCCCATTGAATTTTGTCTATTAGCTTGACTTGGTCTTTATTTCCATGCTTTGCTTTGCCTTGCTTTGCTTCACAGTGACAAAAGTTCAAATAATAGCAGCTTCAGCTCTACGAGCGACAGCTTAAATTGTTTGCTTGCCATTTAAATTCCTCAAAGTGTGATTTGACAACATTGAATGCATTTAAGCTTTGCAATATGGAAAATATTTTAACGAAGCAATTTCCATTTTTATTCAATTTTTCCAAGGATTTCAATCAATAACAAACGTGTTAATGTTCGCTTAAAGGAGAATAACATGTATTTTCAATATTGTTGGTCAAATTGCATTAATTTATTTGTATTGAAATCGATTTTACAAATGATTGAATTCCGCGATGATTGAATTACCATTGAATAATAAGTAAACAAGAACAAATCAATTGCCAAGAACGTCGCCTTAAGTGGAAGTTAATTCGCATTGGTTTTTTTTTATTTTCGTTGTAATAAGGATTTCGTATCGGAAAAACATCTCATTTTATATTCACTCATATGCTTCGTTGGGTATATTAAGTTGATTCATTCTTTCTTTCGCACTTACGCACAGTTTTGAAGAGGAGAGCATATGACTTCGGTCCCACTCTCATTGAAGTCACAAGCGCGTTGTTCTGTTAAGGAGATAACGATTTTGTTACTCGGTATAAGTAATGAGAATCGCTTTTTTGGGACTGAAGTCAGAAGGGGTTGGTTATGTGTTTTGGATAACTTCGTTTTCAGTCAAAACATCTTAAGTCATCGTACCAAGGTAGTAATACAAATCTATCATTGACAAGAAAAAGTCATTGTAATAAAGCAAAATGTGTTTTTCTTGAAATGAAATCAGACATGTGACAAATATTTCAAGTTAATGTGTTCATCGTTTATTTGCCATAAATAACAAAAATAATATTTGATGTCATTCTGTAATAAAAATGCATGAGGCACGAATTGCATAAATCTCAACAAAAAAGTATGATTTATTACTGACAGTGCATGTCTTTCGTGCAAAATGTGAGTGAAGCAATGCCTTTTTGTAATTAGTCGCCATCAAATGCGAGGCCACAACTCAAAAAGTGTCACACCAAAACGCATTTACATGAAAATGAGCCAATGAGCGGTAATCGAAAATGAGTCAGAGGCCTTTACTTCAAATCCGCGACAAGCCTGCGACACGTTTTTCAACAGAATTTGCAATCTATACGAAACACAACGTATTTGGATTATCGATGATGCTCTGACATGTCGGCTCCAAGCCAGTCAAAGGCGGCTAAGCGCCAACGCCCACGTTCGTTTCCATAAGCGGGCGGCAAAGCTCGTTTCGGTTGTGACAATGTCATGGGCTGGGCTGGGCTCATTAGCACAATGAAAACAATGCAAAACGTGCAAAACAAAAAAACACGAAACAACGACAAAAGTCGATTATGACAACACTGGAAATTAGGTGTTTTTTCTGTCCATCGTTGTGATCTGCTTGGTTATGTTTGCGAATGCTGATTCATGCTTAGCGATGATTTAAGTGACATTTTTATGCAATGAGCACTTGAGTGATGTTTCAACTCATGTCAATTAAAATAAATATTGGATTTAAAGTTTTAACTTTGGCATGAAAAGCAGCAAATAAAAAACAAACAAAAAATTAGTGCTTCACGGTCAACGAATTCGGCTGTTGTCGTCATCGCATTTCGCCCACTTTGTTGTTTTTTACCTAATAGTTTCACTATAAATAGTATACGCCAGAGTGCTTTCGATTATACTCGTGCCTTGTTTCGTATTCGCTATGATTTCTTACTTAGGTTGAAGGAAAATGAGCGATCGACTGAGCATGTGCTCAAGGCGAACATGCAGTTCGATACAAACAACAACCACGCATACATGATCGTTTCGCTTGCACGTTTCTGTTCAGCAACGTGCTGTGCTCGAACAAAATGTTTTCAGGCAACTTGCATGATCGAAAGGTTCGCTTTTGCTCGGGTCGCTCATGACACACGGCCATGCTTAAATGTTTGAACATGATGTGAGTGTGGTTCGGAACGGCTATGTATGTTTTTTATGATCGATCATACAACTTCCGTCTCGTGTGCACAACTCAATCGAAAACGTTTGATGTGTCATTTGATTTTATTTGAAATTTTGCTAGGGTGAATGCTCATATTCGTTCATACTCGTTGGAGTTCTCTGGGCGCTCATGGGCGAGTGTGCGTCTGTGTGTGTGTGCCTGTCTTTCTCAGTATTTAAATAAATATCGTTCGCCACAACAATGACGACCTTAATTAAGCAAAAAGTTTACTGAACTCACTTAAATTAGTTTAGGAAATTTGGCGATTTTCGCATGGTTGCCTCTTTAAGCCATTTTGCAAATGTGCCCAGAACAATTGCTCAAAATGTGTGCGAATTGTATGCGAATTTATTTGAAATGAGTATCATTGTGTAATGACAATTCTTGGCGTTACTAATTTAGTGCTTTGTGTGTGTGTATGTGTGTGTGTGTGTGTGTGTGTGTGATCCATCAATGGTCGTAAATTACTTTCATCAAATTCGTGTTAATGTCATGTAATTATTTTGTCAATTACTTCTTGACGTCATGGCCACTTAAGTGGGAAAACATGTAACCGCGATTGTAAATTTTTAATTAATTCATTCCGCTTTACAATACAATATTTAAATTGAACTTTAACAGTCTGCTGACTGTCTATCTATCAATCTGTATGTGTTGTAATATAATACTGATTGTAATTTAAATGATTTTTGAAAAAGAGTATCACATTTTATTTCCGACCAAATGAATAAGTGATATTGATTATTTTATGTATGAGAGTTGATGCAAAGTAAATGATTCGAGTTCACTAACCTTAAATTCAATTTTAATTCGCTCTTATGAATTACAGTTAGATATAAGCACTAATAGTTTCTGTACAAACATATCGTTTCTGGTTTAATATTTTGCTGCTTAAAATGTTCAAACTGTTCCCAATGCCTTCAACTAACTAATTAAGTTATGAAATGCGCAAACCAGCGACAAGAGCCCACGAGTCGAGCATAAAACAATTAAGGAATGTACATAGAGTATATACAGCTCTCCTTATCGCTCTCAGGGGTGACGTAACAGTTTTCTTAAAAGCAAATGACGAAAAGAAAAAAAATCTCATACACAACCGCAATCGCGTCGCTTCGATAACTGGAATTTCCATCGAAATCAGAAAACATGTGCCACACACACATACACACAGTCGTTAATCGCACAATCAAGCGCACAATCAATCGCGCATGCGCAGCATCTCCAATCCAGAGGAACAATGTCGGATGCTTAGCACTTACTTATAGCTGAGTTGTCGTTGCTGTTGTTGTTATCGTTGATGTGCGCACAAATACAATAAAAGCGAAAACCACGCCAATCAAACGTGGGAAAATGCAATCGTCAAATGATCATTGACGACGGCTCGTGTTTGCCGTTTTGCGGTCGAGACTCGTGTTTGTCATCACACTATTAAATAACTCGTAATGCATAATTTTATTGATTGTTGAAATTCAACCTTCGACATTCATTTCCATAGTACTATTACGAGGGGCGATGTTAAAATACATTAAATAAAGCAAGCCGTCAACAATAATCAAGAAATATAGTCATTAATTCTAAAAATACCTAAAAATACAATGCATATTTTACTTATCAACCCAAAGATAAAATTATATTTGACTTACGTACTAGAGGTCTGCAAGAATGTGCTCTAATCGGCATTTGAATCATTCACTCTCAAAGCAATTACAATGAATTCTAATGCGAAGCCGAACGACGAGTTTGAGTACTCGGGTAAAACTCAGTCGCACAACGTTCAAACGAAAAGGCACGAAGTCGAATGAATGATAATGAAGTTTAGTTCTGAATTAATTTGAATAAGCTGGTTTTGTTGTCGTTTTTAAATCTGTAGCTTACTGTTCAAAGGCATATTTGGCTTATATAAATATTATATAATTACAAGAAAAACATATCCCTCATTTCACAATAATTTAGTTAGAATGAAATGCCGAATTCACTCGACACGCTTGGAACACTCACTAATTCTATTTAATTTCCACATAGTTCCCTGCATTACCGAACTCAAACTAATTCATTCAATTATGTGCCTGTCACTCTCTCAATTCAAACTCATTGGAATTAGTTCTAGCGAAATAAAATTTTGAATTAACTCATGCAGATGTCTATTACGTATATATGTATGTATTTCAGTTATGAGTCATAATAACTATGCAAAATATTTGTTTGAGCAAAGTAATGTTCGTAAGCAAATATAAATAGGACTTGAGTTGATCTTTTGCATGACTTCAAGATTCATAATCAATTTGCAAAGTCGACTTTGAACTGCTGATCTTTTCAAAACAAAAAGTACAATTTTATGAATTTTTTTTTTCAACCTTTAACGTCACTATACAGATATCGAGTATATAATACCTATGGTGCATACATACATACTTTGGCCGTTATTTTTTATGTTATTAAACGAGCCGTTGGCAAAGAAACGGACAAACGTGTGAGATGCTGCACGAATAATAAACAGTGTCTCGGATATGTTGAGAAAATGAACAAAACAAAATGAACAAAAAGCTGTAGTAAAAAAAACATAAATACATTCGAACGTACATCTACATATACATACATCCATTAAACCATTAAAACCAAGAAAGATTTTTTCGGCTTAGCAAAACCATATATACTCTTCCGAGCATTTATTATTATACCCTGCCCATGCAGTGTGTCAGAGTGTATAAGGTTTCTTTGAGTTCTGTGCCTCTTTATATACCTCATTAAAACTACACTCAGAACATATCCCTCTAAAGGCTTGGTTACTCCTCAAAGACCTTGAAAAATTTTTCAAATTTTTAAGAGTATTATATATCGTAGCTGAGTATATATAAAGAGGAGTACAATTATAAGTTTTTAAATTTCATCTGACAGAGATCTTATGAAAATTAAAAAGAAAGTTGAATGAAGAAAATAAGTTTTTCGAAAAAAAAATCAAAAACCGTATAAACTAGAGTTCTGAGATATGCTGAAATGATAAAGTTTTTTTGATAGCTTTAAACGCTAGGAATATTTTTCACTGAAAAAGAGATACAGATACTGGCGAAGTGATCAAGAATTTTTATACTTTATGTGGTCGTATTTTACTTTTTCTTTGGGTTGCAAAAATCATAATAAACTCAATATAATCTTGCATGAATTTACAAAGTAAAAAATTAAACTTTAAACAAACTGAAAAAATATAATCAAAACAAAAGTTATGCGATAAGAGATTTTACCGGAATTTCGTCTTTATTGCATGACCTCAATGATTAGCCAAAAATAAATTTCCTTTTGGTTTTTAAACAGAAACATTTTTTGTACTTTAGCTATCGTTGCAAAAAAGGAAATAAATATAATGTTTTTAAGTTTTGTTTTATTTACTTGTTTATTCAATTTTGTGGTTGTTTTTTGATTTCTTTTCGCTTAAGTATCTTGTTCGAGCAAAAGAGCACTTAAACAACGCAGGAATGTTAGCTTCTGCGTGAGTGGGAGAAACTGAAAGCGTGCAACATTACTTTTCACTTACTTATGGACAATGCTAACTGAACCTTCTTTTCGGTCGTTTGTACCCCTTTCCCTTTTTTGCAAACTTTTTTTCTTGTATTTCTTTACAGATTTATCTTTATGTTGTCAAATTAGCAACCGGTTTGTTAACTCATTGAAGGCGTGATTTAAATAGACAGAGGGCGAGTGGTGCGGGTCGGTTGGGCGGACAAGCGAACGATTTGTACAAAAGTTACGTTGCTCATTTATCTAAACGAAAAATGCCGCACCTACTGATAGAGTAGCTGGCTGAACTGTTTGTTCCTAACTAAATAACTCAATGGGGAGCAGCGCACAAAGCTCGCACATTGACACATACAAAAAAGGTGCCGTCTGAGTTGGCGAAGTGGGTAGGGCGCTTAAATGTTTTAATGCATTGCAATTATTAAGACACTCAAACAAAAATAAATAAATACCTCTGTTTATTTAAAAACAATGTTTGTCTTGACAAAAATTTGCATGCACGATCCGCACCTGTACGTCATTGTATCTGTATGCTCGTTGAGCACTGTGCTATCGACAAGGCCGCACTTAATGTGCTTTAATGTTTGTATTCACCTGTCTTCATACGCATATGTGTTTACATTCATACATACATACGAGTATATATACGTACTTATGTTTATACATTTAGCCATGTGTGTTTGTTTACTATTACTGACGGTTTGTCACAATTAGGCATTGACTATGCGGGCCCCCGACATTGTCGTCATCAATTTGTCTGTTTGGCTCTTCACATACATACTTATTAAAGCCATCGTAATTTGACTCTACGCATTGCTAAACTTGTAAGGCAAAGAAACAATGTGGCAAGCATTTGGTTGGGAATGCTTTGATCTATGAGAAAATAACATCTTTAAGATGTCAGAAATGACGTTTGTCGCTTGTCGTATTTAGAGCGCATAAATCGATTTCTGGTTGAGCTCAAAGGTATTTTATTAATAAAACAAGTTAAACGAGTGCCACAAGTTTGTTACTTAATTGGTATTGTACGCTCTTGAAGTCGTTTTCGCATCGTATATGGAATCAAATAATACAAATAAAACGTGGCATAAATAAAACATTCGACTTAAACTTTTTATGATCGTCTTTTCATTCGATACAATTTTTTTTAGCTTAGTGTATAAGTTTATACTAATTTAAATTTATGCGTCAATTGTTTCCCCAATTATTCTTATCTAATTTGTCTTAAAAAAAGCAATACTATCAGACTCACAATTTCAATTTTCTATCTTG
Organism: Phortica magna; assembly: GCA_037044515.1. Classification (NCBI taxonomy): domain Eukaryota; kingdom Metazoa; phylum Arthropoda; class Insecta; order Diptera; family Drosophilidae; genus Phortica; species Phortica magna. Next base: position 226,072 of record JBAMBP010000775.1, on the reverse strand, counting down.
TCTGTTTATTGGAATTCGCATTTTTATGTGTATCTCTATATGAGCGATGCCACGCTCTTGTGTCCAATTTTTGTAAAACTTTCGAATATAGTCTAGAGTATTAATAAAACAAAACGAGAAGCATTTTTATATTCAAAAACAAAAACATTTTCTAACAAAAATATTATTTTTTACCGATCGTTTCTATGGGAGCTTTATGCTATAGTTGCCCGACCCTGGCCATTTTTGCACTATAACTTCGTTTAAAAAGTTTCTGAAAAATATTAGGTCGATTACCCCAAAAAAAGTTAATATACTCTTTTTGCAAGAGAATATTAATCTATTTACATTTCGTAGAATTGTGGGAAAATTATTTCGTTTATTGATTTTGAGATTAAATTGGTTGGAATGAAAAGGTTGTTTAAATGTGTTAAGGGTTAACGCCACCCTGGCGCTCGAAAAAATAACAATGTAAACAATATGTTTTTTGGCTGAGCTATTGTTTTTATGAAATATGTTAAGTTGTACATATAAGTATAGTGTTCTATGAGTTTTTTCAAAACAATCTGGATAAACAAATAAAAAATTACGAAGTTATGAGACGTCAAATAGAGCACTTTCAGCAAGACGAAAACTCAAAAAAATATTGTTTTTTTAAATGCTTCCCTTAAAATTTGTATGAGATTGTCGGATGACTAACAATTTTAATGCGTCACAGTATAACTCGACGTCCAAATCTAACATTTCCCATTAATATTTCAAAATATCAAGAAAATCGAAAAAAAAATGTGAAATTTATAACAAATTTCATTTTGATGGTCTTTGAGAGATAACAATGAGAAAGCACACAACGCAACATGTGGAATGGACCATGTGTTGCTATAAACAAATTTGTACCTGCTATATAAAGAAATCCGAAAAAACTTTTTCAATGGTAGCAACAGCAGCATCAACATTCAAAATGAAGAAGCGACAAGCACTGACGCATAAAGAAAAAAAAATGCTAATTTGCAAATTTCGTAAGCAATACCAGAATTTTACACACATAAGATTGTTGTTTATAAGAAATCATGACAAGACATGCACAAAATATTGCTGACTTCACCATATCTGCTGAAGTCGTTGTTGAAGCACAGCACACAATAACAAACGACGAAGTTGCATGCAAAGTTGAAGGGCAAACGAGTTTTCATTCATTTCAATGTCCGTAAAGAATTTTAATAATTAAAATTGATTTGATATGAAAACTTATTAAGAAAAATTAGTTTTATTTGTTATGGATGTCAATGCAGTGCAATTAATCGCAGTATATGTCTATAGATATAATACAGCTTTAAATATTATTCGAATATACAATATTAGCATTGAAAAAAAAAAACAAGTATCTACATACATTGTGAACCGGCTTTACAATACAATACCTTCAACTGAACTTGTTCCTCAGTGAGCGTCACAGTTCTTCTCTTTTTCGAACAAAGCAAAATCCAAAATTAGGCTTCCTTAAATTGTGTTACTTATTTTTCTTTATGAATTGTTATAATTAATTGCTTTTCTTTTCGCTTTTATAAAATTCGTTTATATTATGTTGTTTATATTTATTAAACTTGTTTATCAGTTTTGGTGATTCTTCGAATTTATTTAACTAAGCACGTGTTACTCTTCTGTATTGCGAATTGAACTTATATTCTTTTAAATTGTTATTTATCTAACTCGCTCTCAAATTATGGGGCACTCACGAGTCTGTAGTTAATGCTCTCGTTCACGGTACGCTCTTTCAGTCGGCCGCTCAATGGCTTACTTGCTCGATCGTTCGTATCTCGATTTGAACTGAGCGCTCTGTGCGTACTGTTAGTCACTTAAATATAAAATATATACTTTTTTTCCGTTCGGGTTCGGCAAACAGTCGACGACAAACAAACTACAATAGGCTCTCGCAAAAATTATTAAGGTTTTTTCAAAGCTCTCTCCTCAGCATCAGTAAAAGAAGTGTTGCGAATCTTAAGCTGAAGCAGATCAGCTACGGTATCAATATGACAATTATTTCAGTCTGCTTTAAATTGTTGAGAACGCCGGCTTAGTCATATTTTTTATTATTAAACAATGAATCCCTAAAATGTTGAAAATTACCTTTTCTTAAAATCATTGTTTTTTTATTTTTGCTAAACATTTCTTCTGACGTCTAGAAAAACGGTACCTTGCTACGAATGCTTGTGGATTTTCCCTTACAACTTTGCGCACTACGACCGATCATTTAAATGGGCATATAGATTTATGAGTGCATTTCTTTCAATGCGAGTGTCAACGAAGAAGTTTAAGAGTTTCGATTTAAACATTCAAAATTTATGTAAATATATTAGTCGAAATGTATAAAACAGTAATATAATTTCAAAGTATCTCAAGCATGGTACTGTGCACCATTCTACCATTTGTACTGCCTCCTTTGCGCCCACTTATCACACTTCACTTCATTTGCCCACAAGTGAAGAACAAAAGCGCATTGTTTTTTGTTGAAGCTGCCGGTTATATTTTGCAAACTCTGTGCAGCGTTGCCTTATATGCATTTTACATATGCCACATTGTATATACTCGTAAATGATGTCATTGCTGACAGTGTGAAAGAGCCTTAATTTGGAACAGCATGTTAATTTTACTTTAACGACTCGCTTTGCGCCATATGTGCCTTCTTCATCGCTTCTGTCTTCACTTTTCCCCCTCAATCGATTCTCAGATAAATAGAACCAGCCCATGTCATTTTTTTCTATTTTTTTTTGTTTGCTAGTGCTTCAAGGTTTTGAAAACGCCTGTGTCATTCATCATAATCACGACGAATGAATGAAAATGCACTCAGTTGTTTCTTCATTATTTGTTTTTCTCTCTACTGTTGTTGTAATTTATTCATTAAGACGATTAAATATCTTTAGCAAATGAACTGCAGATGTTTAAATCGTGCAATGCCTTAATTGCACGAAAATAATATATATATATATGTATATGTATATATATAAATGTATATTTTTTAAATGATCCATGATCCATGATCCATCAATGCAATTGTTTATTATCTGAAATGCTCATGATTTTAAGAAAAACGAATTAAAGCAACGTGTTATGTTCTTAGCTACCGAAAGTAAATATCACAAATAATAGTAAGAATATTATAAATTTAAATTAAAGTTCAATTCGTGGCTTGCAAAATAATTATTCTTGTTTTTCGAGCAAAATTCGTTAAATTTTATAATATACTTGCTTGACACACTTCACTCTTAAGAGTGTTCTAATTTATTATTAGGAAGAAACCAAAGTTATTCGATTATAAATAAGTATACTGTGTGATTGTTATGTAATGTACATACACTTGGCCCTCGTTTAACACGGGGGTTACGTTCCTAGAAAACCTCGTGTTAAGCGAAATCGTGTTAAGCGAAACATGGATTCAGTACAAAATAAGGGGTTACGTTCCTAAAATTCAAAAAATGGCAACGAAAAATTTTTTTATTGTTCAAATTTGGTTTTTTTTAACATTTCTTCTTTTTGGTGGCTCTTTATCATAAAAATCCGTAATTTTTCATTGTTTGGTGGCTTTCAAAGCTTCTTTATAGCACTCCATATAAGGCACAAGTATTTTTTCCAACTCTCGTTTAAACTTAAGTCTTCGTTCGATGACCGGATCAGAATTTAAAAAGCACGACTCCAAGGTGCTAGCATATGAGAATCCTTCTTGGAGCTTTGCTATAGTTAAACTCATCGAATCGGCTGATGCATTACTACACAGCAAAAATGTAAAACGATCTTTGTGTGCCTTAAAGCCGGGAGCTACTTTTTCATTCTTTGATAAAAAAGTTCGATTTGACATTTTTTTCCAGCAAAGTCCAGTTTCATCAGCATTGAAAACTTGGTCAGGCAAGAATTCCTCATCTTCAATGAACCCCTGAATCTCTTCTGGGTATGTGGTAGCAGCTCCATCATCAGCCGATGCCGCTTCGCCTTTAAGTTTGATGCTATGAATGGAGAACCGTTTTTTAAATTCCTCGAACCATCCATTACTAGCAACGAAATCTATGCTAGAAGAGGGCTCTCCATTTTGTTTGAGCAGTTAATAAATCCTGAGTGACTTTTCCTGAATGATCCGCTGGCTTAAAGGGATCTTTTCTTCGCAGCAATTGTCAATCAAGGTGCTAAGTGCTCTTTCCATTTTTTCCAAAATAGGTGCACGTGCTCTACTGGTAACTTTTGTAGATATAGATGACCCAACCCTTCCTGCACGTCGTATTTCAATTTCATTTTTTTTGATAGTATGAACTGTTGCCTCATTCAAGTTAAGGCTTCTTTGAATTTCCGTGGCAGTTTGCCCATTATCTAAGCGGTTCAGAATTTGTATTTTGGTTTCTATAGAAATGACTTTTCTTTTTAAAGGAGCTCTGTTCTTTCTTTCTTTTTGCCATTGTAATAGTTGAAATTTATATATTTTATTTATTCATTTTTGAATTTAACCATGTTTTTACTTACAACAAAATCATTGATTTTTTATTTACGCGTCTGCAAAGCTTAACATTTTTTCATCTTTTAGAACGCTGTTGCATATAACAGCTGATATGTTGGATTCCCCTTTTTCTACAAGCACCCCATGCGTATGTTACAAGCAAAAAGGCATTAACGCATCAAACGACAGCAAAAAAAAAAATCGATATTTTGCAATCGTGTAAGAAAGAGGTTTTCAGGGTGTTAATAGGGGGAAGGGAGCAAATTTGTAACCGTGTAAGACCGAGTTCGTGCAAAAAGAGTCCGTGTTAAGCGAGGGCCAAGTGTATTTGTTTTATATGTTGTCGAAAAGAAAACACCACACGAAAACACAGCGGGCCCGATGATTTATAGAAGACTTGAATTTAGCACACCACTGTAAATATTGAGTGCATTTTGGTTTACTTTTACGAATCGTTTCTGAAGTTGAAATTTATAAAATTCTGTTTATTAAAACGAGCATAAGCGTTAATTAACGTATCCATTTTTGACCGACACAATTGAGTTTCTAGAACAATAAATAAATTCTATAATTTCACGCAATTTCAACAAATTCTGATGCAAACATTTATTGACAATTTACGTAAACCGTAGTCGTACGTCGACTGAACTGAAAATTAATTTGACTACAAGTTTTGCGTGGCTTTAAATTTTAAAATTGAAATTTAGACTCAAGTTTTAAAGAACCAGATTCAAATATAGCATAAAATATAATACCATCCACACACGGTAGAAGGAGCCACGTCCTAATTTAAAAACATGTATTTTGGCATCCAAATGGTGACCCAATTTAAAAAAAAATAGGTGGAATTTACGAAGAATTCGAGCTTGTGGGTCTTTGAGGGGAAACCATTAAAGAGGGGGTATTTTGTGGTACGCAGTTTTAAAGAAATTTAAAAGTGGAATTTGATTGGTCTTTGAGAGTTAGTCAAAGATACAAAGGAGTATTTTCTGGTATGCAGTTTTAAGGACATGTATTTACTGAGTCTGCATACAAAGTTTCAGAGGCGTACCTTTTATAGTTTTGGAGATATAGTAATTTACAAAAAAAAAACACATTTTGAGGGGAATGAGTGGAAAGGGAAAAAATTGTTGTTTTGCAACTATGTAAAGCTACATTTAAGGAGACTACATACCGACTTTCATGACTTTATCTCTTTTGGTGTTCAGGTTATAGCCTTTTCAAAAGGTGGTGCTGTTTGAGCGGGTAGGAGCAGGAGTGACAAAAGCCATTCAAAGTTGATCTGCTGCCGAGCATCACGAGTCTATCCACCAAACCTCAAGTCGCTATCTCTTACAGTTTCCGAGAACCATAGGAGAGTACAGACAGAAGGACGGTCATTGCTTAAGGGGGACGCCACTGTGACTGCCGAAAAAATGTGCGGTTTTTGTGAATTTGTTTGACCGGGAAAATAAAACAATATCAAGTTAATTGTCTCCATGTCTTATTAAGTGAACATCCAAGATTATTGACACAAAATTTCATTAAAAAATATTGAGTTCCATAGATATGAGCGTTCTTGTAGAACCTTAAAAAAAAACCACCTCCATGGTCGCATCGATAGCAGAGCAATTATTAACCGATTTTCATAAAATTAGTGTTGTTTGATTCGCTTAACGCTTAACGATAGCCACTGTCAATACAAATAATAAAAAACTAATTTCATGAAGATCGGTTAATAATTGCACGAGTTATCGATGCGACCAATTTGAAAAAAGTCGTTTCGAGTAAAACACATTGAAAGTTTCGAGACCGTTTTTATCAGTGTGAAATCACGTCATCTTTCTCTCAATAAAATGGCTTTTACTCAGTCAGTTTTTGGAGCTGTGACCTAAAATTTGTTCATGCATTTTTGAATATGTTCTCTTAAATTTAAGACAAAAAAAATTTTTTTTTCATTACAGTGGCGTTCCCCCTTAACAAATTTCTCTTGTCGTCTAATCAAGAATATATATACTTTATGGGGTCAAAAACAATTATGCCATCCAAAAATAGGGGAAAAAGCGAAAAACATTCATGAAATAATACAGAATTTGTGCTGTCTAGTGACTTGACAGCTCTACGTGAGGAGAGCAACAAAATAACGGGCTGAAGATCAACTGGCATATGTTCGCCTTAATCGTCTCATAGCATGAGTTAGTTCAATTGAAAATATTTTATTTCGGAGTTTTTAGGAGATTTTAAGATATTTTACGGAAGTTTAAATCGCAATAAAAATGCAAACAAGTTTAGTCGAGTTGATCGCAGACATTTTGGTGAGTCGGTTGTAAGTTGCATGTGTTGACTTTGGCGAAGTGGATGTTTGTTGTAGGTGTTGTTTGTGTTGTTATTTACCCCAGTCGATTTTACGTAATTTTAAAAAGCCGACGCCAGTTTGCAATTACTTTGCGTTATTAACTTACCAAATATTGTAAAAGGACAAGCATTTATTTATTGTCTTGTGACTAGTTAGAATATGCCTTTTTCAACTTCTTGAAGCTGTTTTATTTTATTTAGCTTACTCACGAACTAATACCAATTTGAATCGCCAAATTAATTATAATATTAGATACGCATATGTTAGTTTAAGAGGTGCACAAAACTAATATACCATTGTACCATAAGGTGCAGGCTATTAAAATGGTTGATAAAATTTTGTAAAAATGGACAACATTTCGGCTGTCGACTTGATTCATTTTGATGGCTGTCGAGTCTGAAAAATTACCAATTTGGCAACACTTGCCTTTTTTAAGATTTTTTCGGTAAAAGCGAAGATATTTTGTATTGGATTAAGAACAACAAAACAGAAAATATATAACAAAGTCCAGTCCAGTCCTTACCGATTGCGTAGGTTGTCCCTACGTTGAAAATTTACTAAACAATCCGATCGTGAAAGACACTTCAATTTGGTGTTTTCTCAGCCACGCTCTTTGCTCAACCAAAGACAGTTTTTGGTCAGTCTCTATGAACATTTGTTCACACGAAACACTGCGGTTTCCCAGCAGTTTTTTTAATACTGCTAATAGCAGCGATTGTGGAACGACAGTCATATGGCATTTGCGGATCCAAATCTGAATCGGTGTATACGATTGTTATACGTTTCCGATTCTGTCGATTGACAAAGAGTTTTTTGCGCATGTGTGCCTTAGTAAATTCCTTGTTTTTTTCTCCCCATGTTTCATGCATTGCCTACAATGAAATATCAAAAGCAACAACAACAAAACGCAACTATAAGATAAAAGACACTTTGAACTGACACTTTGATCTTTTTACTCAGTTCTGGCACTTTCGTCAAAGGTGTCCCAACAAGATAATATCGTGAGGCAGTTACGTGTTTTACTCGCACTGTCAAGCAAACAGAAACCTGGGAGAAACAAAAAGAAGAAATTTTTGTTTTAATGTGTAACAAAAAAATCGGTTGTCCATTTTTTGCGAGCTCTGATATCTAACAACCAAAATGGTACTTTTCAAATTGAAATCAATGAAGTAGCCATGAATTTTGATAGTTACTTACAACTATTGTGTTCTGTAAATGAATATCTTAGCAGTATTAAAAAAGCTTTTTCTCTACGTCAGCTGGCAATGCTGTCAAAGCTCTTAAAATTGTGTTTGTCATAAATAACCATATGAATAACAAAACTATTAACTGGCCGTCAATATAGGAATCGATGCCATGGCCTTGTGCAATAGACGACACCCTCCCAAGTCGAACAGCTGCGGTTCAAATCACAGACACGGCGGTACTTCAAATATAAATGCTAGGAGGAAATTTTGATTTGTGAAAAGTTTTTAAAGGTGTTCGATTTTGTTTAGTTACGATTTACATTGGCATAATGATTCGACTTATGGATAGACGAATGATTTCCACATAAATCGCAGATAATGCCTAGTTTGCAGCGGTCTGTTGCGCAAATCTACTAACGTTTACTCAATAAATGATAGTGTTTCGCGTGATTTTCCAACATTTTTTGTTATTTCTTTTATTTTTCTGAGCCATTTTAATACTTCTTTTCATTCATTTGCAGCAACCACAAACTTCGTGGGCAAATTCACGCAAAGTGTGCGCCGCATTGTGCAAGATGTCAAGGATGAGGGCGCGCCAAGTGAGTTGCACTACTCTAAAAGCAAAAAGTTATAAAACAAGTTGCATTGTTATTTCTTTAAAGGTGGCATGAGTCGCGAAGAAGTTATCGAAACTAATGAACGTTTGCGTGCGCTTCGTTTGCGTCTTGAGGAGTCCTACGATACGGCCAAGAAGGCGTTGATCAATCTGATGAACAAATATGGCGACTCAAAGAGTCAACGTAACATTTTTCAACGTTATCCCATGCTCAAACTAATGATTAAGGTGTGTGTTCCTTCCCATAACTTACATACATACATATGTGCAACTACAAATTGTTATGAGTTTCTTAAACACGCAGGACGTCATACGGTTGGAGACTCAGTACTGGACGCTTATTGATATACCCCGCCAGGAGAAACAGGAGACTGTGCCCTCGTATGTAATGCGCGCCTGTTCTATTATGGAGAAGACACAGAAGTCCGGCGAGGGTGTAAAAACATCGGCCAAATTGGCCGAGGAGGCTGCCGAGAGACGTGAGCGCATGGAACGACTTGAACGTAGGAAACACTTTTTCCATATAACTGTAAATCATTGTCATATGAAATTGTTGTGTTTTCTTTTTCTTGTTCTTTTTGTTTTGTGTTGTTTTTGTCTTTGGCAAACAGATATGACAACAGCGCAAATTGAACATGAGAACACGCAACTTATAAACGACCTATACCGTTTGCTCAAGAAGTATCTCGGCCTCAGGCATCTGATACGTGTGTTAAAGGTAAGTTAGCTACAAACTGACACATGGCTGGACAGACAGGAAAGAAAATGGCTGTTCGTTTATTGTTGAAAACTATTTGCTATCTCTTTTTTTTGTATTCTTTTCGCCCACAATCCTTTGGCAAACAACAATCCGACAGGAAGAGTACGGCAGTTCAAAGCTGTATCCGATATTTCCACGTTATACAATGCTGAAGGACATGATAAAGGGCATCATGCATGACCCCGACTACATGGAGGTGTGTCACGAAACGCTGAGCAATTGAGCCGCGGCCACCGGGAATGGCAGACGTCGCATGAGTGTCATTTGAGAGTGCCACACACAGCCCGGTTCAATGCGTACATTTTAACTTATTTTTTCATGCGACATTTTTGTTTCATTAAAAACCAACAACACGAAAAAGAAACCAAAATCAACAAACAACCAAAGGCGAAGCAAAACCAATTTGCTATACGATTGAATATACCAATATAGTTAGCCAAATCTTTAGGTAATTATAACCAAGATAACAAAAACAAAATTGAATTGCAAATTGTCTGCTAAAAGCATGAAGAAAACATAATATAAACTAAAACAAGAGGAAAGAGTATTCTATGAGCTCTAGTGAACACGCCCCACCACTTAAATTAAACACAAACAAACTAAGCAACACCAACAATAATAACAACAACAAATTTATTTTGAAAACTATACACTTGTCGGAAAAAAAAACAAAAGCGAAATCAAAATAGATACGACGCATTTATTTTCAAGTTTACATTTTATCTAAACAAACAATCAAACTACAAAATATACTTAAACCTAAAACAAAAACCCAAATCAAATACAAATGAGTATAACAAAAGTATCTAAAATACCTATTTATGTGTAAAGTGAAACCGAACTAAATTAAACAAGGCATAATTAAACAAATAAATAAATTAATTGATGTTCTGCATAAACATAAAAACAAAAAAAAATAACAAGTATTAAACAAATTAACCAATTGATGTGTATGCATATAAATATTATATTTGAGTATATAAATGTTTGTAAAAAATAAAGTAACCTAGCAAAAAAATTCTAGTTAGACAATATCGGGGAATTATTCCCAAACTAAGTTATTCTATAAGAGATGAGCAAATTATCTAAAATGGCAAACTCTGTTTTGTCTCCTTACTAATTTTTGGTTGATTGCTAATTTAATAAATTTAATTTCCTTTTTTTACATTTTTCTGTGCTAAATGAATACGATAATCCAAAGCAAACTTTTTTTTTTAATATATTAAAAAAATGCTACTCACAGATAAAAAAATGATTAGAATTCGACTAGACCAACAAACAAACTTCACGAGCTTAAAAAAAGCAGAAGATTATCGTTTTCATAGCCGCTCGTTAGGCCAATGTTATTCTCTAAAATTGTTATCATATAACACTTGAATTATTTGGTTTTCAAAGTATGACATTTAAACATGGTAAACTATGTCAGACTAAGAGAATTAGTAACTTTGCTTTTTCAAACGAGTAATTTTGGGTTATACACAGACAAATTCGTAGCTTAACAGTAAATTAATAATATTTGAGCATTACAGAAATTAAAATAGCATAAAATCGAAACATTTTATAAAGCAAATCCCACAAATAACTTTATATGTGCTTATTAAGCGATAAGTATGTGTGTGTATTATTGACTTTAAAATACAAAACAAAAAATATTAAAAAAGTACATATTCAAACAACAATTAAACGCTTTAAACAATTAGCGTGAAAAAAGAACAAATTAAAAAAAAAAATCTAATGTTTTTATAAATGAGAAATCAGTTTAAGTAAAAGAAAAATTGTATGCATAATTGTACAACAACAACAGCGGCAAACCAAACTGTCGAAAACCTAGAATTCAGCAAAGTAACAAATAACTTATTAACTTATATACACGCCCACCGACAACACAGAAATTCCTAACACCAAAGACGAACTTAATACGAGATACTCTTGAAGGGTCAACTACAAATTTACACGCAAATGAAAATGTTAGTTTATGAGTTTGCTAATCGCTAATTACCTAACACTGAACAACAAAAACAAACTACAACAAAAACAAAAACATAATATTTCAAAAGCTTTAAAATTTATACGTGTAAGTTTTGTTTAATTTTTGATATTGCTAAAAAAAACCAACAAAACCAAAGTGAACAACTAAACAAAATAATTACAAAATAAAATATTAAATATAACAAATAAATTAGCTAATTGTGTGTGTCTGGCTTAGAGTTGCCAGCACGATGTTCGTTCGATTTAATTATGCATTATATGTTAAAATGCAGCAATACAAGCATTCAATTGAAAAGCCATAAAATAAATTAATTTAGCGCAAATATTGAATACAACATAATCAAATAAGAGAAATCAGGAATCAAAATGATAAAAAAAATATTAAATTAAATTTTCAAAAATTTGAATATCAATTTCTTAAAATTACAGTAATATAAACCATAACAAGAACAACAACACCAAAGGAATGCAAGCAAATGAAATATAAAGTAGAAATTTCTTAAGCAAATGAAAGACAAATCAAAATTGTTTTATTGCAAACAAGAACAGAGCATTAAATTTAAAAGGAAGTATTATTGAGAGGAGCGAAGAGGAAATAATCGATAAGATACTTATTTAGTGAAGTAAGTGAACAAGATACTCGTACAATTTTACCTTTTCAACTTCTAAGTGTCTACAAATGTGTGTGTGTGTGTATGAAGAGATAAATCAGAATCTGATACAAGAAAACATACATACATACATGCTTATACATACATATATAAAACAAATATATTGATATTAAATTAATAAAATGTGTTTCAATGATTGAACAAGACTTCAATGGATAAGGGCTAAAAAACAAGTTGAAAGCCAGAAAGAACGCTAGCTGCGGCCTTGCCGAAGATTGTATATTCTTCACGACCCTTTTTGTGCTACGCCCATTTTTTCTATGGAAACTTATTTCTCTATCTCAAAGCCTACATACTAAAATTCATTGTTATACCTCATTGGGTAGAGATAAGGAAATAATTGATTTTGGTTATAAATGGGCAGGGCCAAGCCGATTTTGGCATCAAAATTGTTTTCACGACACCCTATGAAGATTAGTATGAAGTTTCAAGTCAATTGGTTAGGAAACAAATTACTATTTGTGAAATTTCAGCTCTCTATCTTACAAAAAAATTATTTAAATTTTGTTCACTGTTCCGGCTTCTTTTCGTATATTGCTACCGGTTCCAGAAGTCCGATCATGCTGGTTCCGACCAATGATTTATGGTCTGAGCAAAATTTCAGGTCGATAGTTTCAAAACTGTGAAGGAAGATAGCATGCATATAGACAGACGAACAGATGGACATGACTGTACCAACTCGTCTTGTCGAGCTGATCTCCTTCTGGGTGTTAGAATCTTTGTGACAAAACTATAATATTATTCACTTTGTGAAGAGTATACAAAATGTTCTTAAAAAACTTTTGTAGATTATTTTAATTTTTTTTTTTTTTTTAATTTTATTATCCAGACATACGGGGTAATCAAATAACCTCTTAATAGCCTTTGTTTCTAATCATTTTGCCTAGAAGGGCGTGCCGGCTAGCTCTTAAGCTAGCTTTAACAATTAATAAAAACTAAATAACCATACAAAACTAAATAACAATGCAAAACTAAATAACAATACAAAACTAAACAACAATAACAAATGTATCACTATTAATAATCAAAATTTATCACGATCTTCGAGTCTTAGGAGCTCGCGTCATCAAATCCCTAGGCTTTCGCCTTTTCAGCCTTCTTGTAGGGGTTTTCTCGCCAGGATCCTTGCCAGTCTGTTCCTATATTGCTCTAGCCTGTCATTATACCGGCTTGAGTGTTTGTTAGTCTCTTCGAAGACCGTTGCCAGCTTCAAGTCTTTATGCAGAATCGTGTTACGAATATACCACTCGCATCTGGTAATCAGTCGCAGTATACGATTTTGTGCTGCCTGGACTCTTTTTATCTGGCTATCGCAAGTGAGTCCCCAGATTTGACACCCATACCTCCAGATCGGCGCAATTATTTGTTTATATATTGTCACCTTGTTTGTGAGTGATAGTTTGCTTTTGGAGTATAATAGCCAAAAGTGTTTGCTCATTGCAGCACGTACGCGAATCCTCATTGCCGTAACCTGCTTGGAAAAAGTAAGCCTGCTGTCCAAAATGACGCCAAGATATTTAGTCGAGTTGGTCTGCAAAACTGGATTCCCCTCGAATGTAATGGAAGGCGGAGCTTTTCTTTTCAACGTGAAGCACACATTAGCCGATTTTTCGCTGTTTATGCCAATATTCCAACGCTTCACCCATTGAGCGAACATTGTGGCGTACTCTTGAATTCCTTCGGCAGCAATGACTTCACAGCTTGATCTGTGAGTGACACAGTCGTCATCTGCAAACGTGGCCAACATCGTTGTCAGGCTATCATCAGGCTGTGGCATGTCGCTAGTAAAAAGGCAGTACAGGAGGGAGCCCAAGACACTACCTTGAGGGACACCAGCTTTAACTTCATACTTGCTTGAAACGGCCGAATGGAAGCGAACCGCAAAGTGTCTTTACTCAAGGTATGACCGCAGTAGTCCAAAATTTGGGGCAGGCAACATGTCTTTTATTTTCACCAGTAAGCCTATGTGCCATACCCGGTCAAATGCTTCTTTGATGTCCAAGAAAAGGGCGTTGCAGTACTCCTTCCTGTCAAATGCCGTCAATATTTGCCCGACTAGCCGGTGAAGTTGCTCAACCGTACTGTGACCAGCTGGGAACCCAAACTGGTGCTCAGGAGTAATCCCTTGAGTCTCCACAACTCTGACAATCCGGGCGGCAAGCAGTCTCTCAAACACTTTCGAGATCGAAGGGAGGAGACTGATCGGCCGGTAGGACGCAGAGTCCCATTCCGTTTGCCAGGTTTGTGAATCATGGAGATTATCCCGAGCTTCCACTGAGCAGAGAAGCATTGTAACCGCACAATGGCGTTAAACAATAACGCAATGTAGAGGAAAAAAAGAAAAATTGTTTTGGTTTTGGTCAAATATAAGGTTAATCATCGAACTTTGAAAGCTTTTGCAAAAACCTTTCGTCATGAAAGCATCAAACATTTGCCAGTCAGCTTTTTATCAGCCTTGAATAATGGCGTGCAACTCTGCTATCGAAATGCTTTTGCGTAAAGCTTCTAGCAGTTAATACACATAAAAACCGTTATTTAAAACAATGTAAAAAATACGGTTTCCTCTTTGTTTTAAAATACAACATTTAACATTTATTTTATTGCTTATTCATTTTCAGATTTCAAGCAATTCGTTTACATTTCGTAGATTTGATGTTCCGCTGATTCGTGAAGGTCTTCATTTAATTGACTTCCTTACATGATTGCCGTGTGGCTTACCATCATCTAGATGATTATCTGTTGGAATTGATTCCACGGACAATGTTGAGCCCTTTGACTTTGAATCCGTATGGGAATCGCTGCTGGAACTGCTGCCGGAACTCTTTGGATATTTAACCGCTTTTGTGTTGCCAGAACATTGCAGAATGAAGCGCAACTCATCGACGAGCTCGGCCTTGAACGGCACCTGTGTGTCATTGGGCGTGAAATAATAATAATCTTTAAATTCATATTTACATGGAAACATTTATTTACAAACATGCAAAAAACGTCAAAATCAGCAAAGCGAAAAATAGCGTATTTGTTAAAATGAAACATAGTATTATTAATATTGGATTGAATATTAGTGGTATGAGAAGAGCAAAGCTCAAAGCGCTTGCAGCCATTCATTGCATACGTTACGGCGCACATGTTGGCTTGTATGTTGTTAATCAAATACAGCGACACAGACAAATAAAGTAGTTTAATATGATGTATGAGAGGCTGACAGAGAAAGAGAGTATTAATGCGAAAATTGTATGTTGGATTTTGTGGTTTAATACCTTATTGCGGCGCGTTGTACAATAGACGCTAATCAGCCACTCAATAAAGCCATATAGACTGGCGAAACAGCTGCCAACGAACATGACCAAGTACACGCCACCCAAATTGGCGAAGCCCAAAGAGGCCGCATCCGTCTCCTTTTCTTGCTGTAATACGTGTCATTGACGATGTTGTTTGCGGTTGTTGGTTTTGTTTTTGGTTTTGGTGTTGGTTTTGATGTTGGTTTGGTTTGGTTTGGTTCATGTGGCGATGACGTAAATCGAGAAGCAGCGCACAGCGGGCGGTGCAGCATGTCGAACGGTGTGAGATGGTCGGACATTCGAATGGTTGGTCGGTCGGTTGAAAATGGCATTTACATGTGCATATTGACAGGATTTCTTGTTTAACATGAATTTTGTATGTACTTTAATAACCTAAAAACTAAATTGGCAAATTGTGTGCGAAAACTAAAAACTAGACCAAGCCAAAGAAAATAAATAGAACTCAAAAACGTGCAAAGCACAAAAAGAAATCAACGAACGGAAGTGAATGTCTGAGCTGCTTGGATATGCAAATGTGCTCAACTGAGCTTGAACTTATTTGGCAGCGGTGAACGTCATGGACGAGTACCTTGTTCTCGTCGCAACGCTCCTTGACGCCCAAAATCATCTCGAGTACAGCGACAAAGACACCAAAGACGGAGCCAACGATAAGCACCAAGTAAACACCACCAAGATTGCTTATCTCCAAAGCGAGCGCGCCGCCTTCGTCGCTTTTGTCCTTTGTTATTATTATTGTACAGACACACACACACACACACACACACGCACGCACACGCACACAAATAAATATTGCAAGAATAAATTAAGACAACAGCACGGTAAAAGAAAGAAAAAGAAAAAGAGACACAAATTCGCCAACTGATGGACAAACTTACCGAGCAAGCGCCTCCGCCCCGTTTCTCCTTCCACCACTTCGTCTTCATCTTTGTTAGCACGCCCTGCTCCTGCAGCTCCAGTATGGCCTGACTCAGCGTATCGCGGTACGGCCAATCTGTTATGCAGACACACAAGGGGTAGGCGACACAAAGGGGGTTTCAAACTTAAGCAGTTCTGCACTTCGCCGCCTCACTCCACCGACTACTTACTTTTACGCATTGCAATGCCGTAACCCTTCTCGTCCAATAGACCGCCCACCTGAGTCAACGTGCAACGACGCTCAGTCTGATATTCAATCGAGGTGGATTCGCTCAGGAATGCGTAGTTGCTCGTCTCGACACGCTCGACGCCATCATTGTTCGCGTTGGTCATATACTCCGGATGTTCGCTCATATATTCGTACATTTTCTGGTATGTCGGGTATGTGGCATCCTATATGGTGGGTAGAAGCGCACACTGCGAAAGTATTTCATATGAGTATGAAACGCGGCGTACGCACCTTGAAGAATGTAAATGTGCTGCCACCGATTTTAGCGCCATAATTTACGCCGCCCTTGTTCATAGACAGGTCCTCGGCATTCTCGATGGGCGTGCTCAGCGACTCGATGGTGAGAAATGCGGCCAAGTTGGCCGTGTACGACGACACTAAAATCAACGTGAAAAACCACCAGGAGGCGGCGACGGCGCGTGTTGAATACGCTCTGCGGAATACCAAAATTAGCACAGCCATCAAGCGTTGGTGTCCACTCTGTTTTAAACTCACTTTGGCGCCAGTTCGGAGCCCTGCTGAAGCAGTGCGCCTATCGAAAACCACAGGCAATTAGCAAAGCTAAATTGATTCTCCAGCTCCGTTGGCTCTTCGATGCACGGATACGGATTGTCCCACTCGGCTGGCGATAAGCGACCGAGTATGAACATGCTGAGCGATACGCCAAAGTAACCAAGACCCAGCCACAGCCAAACATCACCGGAGAACGGCGACATAAAGGAGAAGAGCTTGGGCGGTTCTTTCATTGGTTTGCGGAATAGTATGGAGATGCCTGCAGGCGAAACGTTAATTAGGTATGTGTGCGAGTATGTGTGTGTATCTGTACGTATGAGTGTGTGTGTGTGTGTATGTGTGTAGTTTCTGTGCAGCTATGCAAATGTTGACATTGCCAGCGCTGGGCAACAGTCGTCCGTCGTCCGAAGTCCGTCGACTGTCAACAGTCGAATGAAGTCCGGCTCAAGGACGATATCAGTCGGTCACTTCTATCATAGAGCTTCACGCGTGCGGCTGACATATGCTAATGAGGCTCGGTTTTAAATTAGCTACGAGAAATGTTCAAATCTGTTGTACGTTTAATTAAGTAGTGTATAATTTTAGGCTGTTAGCTTTGTGTGTGTGGTTTGGTTCGGTTCGGTTCGGTTCTTCTGTGTGTTTGTGGATTGTGTGTGAGTGTGTTAGAGTGTAAGGGTGTGTGTGTGCGCATACTTTACCCAAGTTCATGAACGGTATTGTAAAGTCGACGCCGCTCTCACGTTCTGATGTCATGGTCAAATCTGTAATTCCCATGTCAGCACGCTAATGTAAAACAGAAAAAAACAGAACAACGCAAAAAATTATGAATACAAAATAAACATGCATAATTGATGATTGCACGCTATGTTTTGTGGCAGCATATATGTACATCAGTTTCCATGCCTCTGATGTGCGAAAGCGTTGTTAAGGGATTCATTAGATACGAACATTGCTCGGCTCTTTATTGGATTTCGATTGCATTCAAGCCATTTTGCTAATTGACAATTGGAGTGAATTTCATTTGCCTTCTATGACAGATTTTTCTATTTGAAGTGACAATTAAATGTTCTTATTTGCTTATTCATTTGCATTTCAATTATTCAAGGCTTTCGTTCTTGTGCACACACACACACACACGCACACACACACGCACAGCAATTCAAATATGCAATTTTAATGAATTTTCATAAAACGAATCGCACACATCAGCTACACACACATACACATGCACACACACATGCAAAGTTTTATTATTTGACGAACAATTGAATGAGATTGCATTTTAACATCATTCATCATGCCATATGCCGAAATATGTGTGGCATCATATAAATTATATAAATGAATGCGTTGCAGAGCAGAACAACAAAAGCAACAACAACATCAACATCAATAACGAAAACGAAAATAGCTGAAGCACTGCTTAAGCATACAATTATGAAGTGAATTAATTTGAGCTGACAGTAACACTCAAAGTCCTTGTAAGGACCAAAGTAGCACGGCAGCTTTATCAATGTTGAAATATTTGATGGCGAAGATATAAAGATGTCGAGGATGATCATTAAGCTGGCAATGATGATAGTGCTAATGGCTTGGGCAGCGACACTGGTTGCTGGTCCTTGTGCTTGTCTGTTACTAAAGA
The DNA here is from genome assembly GCA_037044515.1 of Phortica magna. Taxonomy (NCBI): domain Eukaryota; kingdom Metazoa; phylum Arthropoda; class Insecta; order Diptera; family Drosophilidae; genus Phortica; species Phortica magna. Next base: position 207,454 of record JBAMBP010000775.1, on the reverse strand, counting down.
CACACAAATAATGTTCAGTATTTATGTTAATGATGATGTTGATGATGCTAATGATTATGGTCATTCAATGGCGACTATCGATAACCGCATTAAATGTTCATCGCCACGGACACTCGAACTCATGTGAACGAGTTCATTATGCGACGATTACGACAAAGGAGCTAATATTCTTAAGATAAACAAGCTGTGCGCCTCTACTTTCTTTATGTTACACAGATATTTATGTATGCAATAAATAAACCATGCACACAACACAGCCACACAGCCACACCCACTCAGCCTCTCAGCCACTTAACGACATACTTACATTGTCGATAATCTCACGTATCATGCCATTCCATTCGCCCGTCTTTGAGTCAATTGTGCCATATTTGTTATCCTCCTGCAGCCGAAATGTATAACTGAAGCCAAGACGTTTCGATAGCTCTTCGATGAGTTCAATGCCAAAACCCTCGAACTGATCGTTGCCCTCGAGCTTTTGGGATGTCTCCTTTAACATGCCGTAGGGTTCACTCTAATTGATTGCATATCGATTAGAATGATAAAAATTCATGTGTCTGTGTGTGAGTGTGTGTGTGTGTGTGTGTTAACTTACAATTGCCGTAATCACAATGAAACTTTTGTTGACCAGCGAACGCATGTCCGGCTCCAAGGAAATCGCCGGCGCTGGCCGATTCATCACAATGCCCGCTTCGCCGTTCCATTCGCCAATCTTCTGTGTGCCGGACATGGTCAACTCGATGATATCCAGCGTGAAATCCGTGCGCAACCCTTCATAGTCGAACTTGATATCGCCCGTGAGTCCATTTATTGTCAGCTGTGCAGACGAACATACAAATATTTTTATTATTGAGGTAACCTTTTTATACTCTTCACTCAGTGAATAGTTTGATAACTTTGACATGAAGTTTGTCACACCAAAATGAATGACAAAATTCATCTATGTGTACATAGAGGGCTGAAACTTGAACAGTAGTCTTGCTACATAGCCTGACAAAATGTCTGGAACTTGTAGCGTTCCAATGAAATGAAGGACTGAATGAAAAAATGTATGCCGTTGCAGGGTTCTTAGGTTGAACCAGCGTGCAAATGTCAACAATTTCCAGAAATCGGAATTAAAGTTTGGAAGATATACGCACTCAAAGTTGAACTTTTTTAACTTTAACTTACATACACAATTTTTGGGAAAATTTGGCAACTTTGAGTTGGAATATCAATTGAATTATAACTCGAATCATTATCGAATTATTATGGTGTTATATTTTATAAATCAAGTCTCTTGCATTTGTAGAGGGAACTGTTTTTTGAAGCATCTTTTTATTTTGGGTATCTTTCAACTTTAGTGGACAACAATAAAAATGGTCGAAAACGGTCCCCGCCAAATGTTCACAATATGTTTATTATATTTCCCTTTGCCTAACTGTAAGATTTATGACACCCTTGATATCCCTTGGGATTTGAAACGGTCACAACTTCGCACAAAAATCAGCAAAGAATCAAAGAATATTAATACTAATATTGCACTAACAACAAACTTCGACTTTAACAACATATTATGCCGCTCGCAGATATTGAATGAACATTGAACAATGACTTACTTCATAGATTAAGGATTTATTTCATCCAATTATGTTTATTCGTTCAGAAGGTAGGGTTTTTGCAACGAAAAAATTCAGAAGGCCCCACTGTGCGATGTATCGAATTGGCTTGAAACATCATATTCATGTTTTAAGTGAGGCAACTCACGAAAATCATGAATTATCATATCTCTGGAACCCAATGAAGAACAATAAGGAATATTCGTACGTTCCATCCAATGGTGAATTAGGTCTGTTTTATGCAAAAAGTGATCAGATTAATGCAAAACAACTATCTTCGTGACAAGCTGGCCGCGCCCTTGATGAAGGCTCCTAAGATAGAGAAAAACAAGTTTCCAACGAAAAAAATTACCACTGTAAGGGCGTGAAGACTATTTAATAGTCGACAAGGCCGATGCTATAATTTTTGCTGGTTTTTTATTATTTTTAATTTTATCTTTTTTTTGTATCGCACACAATTTGCTACTGTCGAATAGTTTGTTTTTGTGGTTTACATTTAAGTTATTTTTATACCCTGTACCTTAAGGATATATTAGTTTTATACGCATCGAAAATGTATGTAAAACCTAAAAGGAGGCGTGGCAGACCCTATAAAGTATAAATAACCGCGTCGAACTCGGAAACTATAATATGTAGAACCAAAACTCCTTCACAGGTCGATTATGTTATTCTTTAAGCAGATATATTGTATTTTATTCTCCTTTCCGGGACTTAGTTTAGGTGAGGTGCAAAAAACTGATGCTTCAATTTAAAAGTGGGCAAAGCTTTATTACAATCGCTACAAATTAGTGGTACAGGGTATTTTGAAGTCGAGGACTCTCGGCTGCAATTCCTTACTGGTTTCTTGTTTTGCTTTTGCATTCCACTTTGGCCTATTCACAGTGCCGAGCCACACGAAATACACATACTCCTTGTCAGATACACTCACACACACACACACACACTTGCATATACACTTACCGATTTCATGTAGTTGACAAGCGTGTAGCCTTTGTCCCAGGAGCTGTCGTCGTTACAGTTTAGCGGCACTGGACGGAAATTCACATGCTTGTATGTCTCGGCCAGCAGCTGTACGCCATCGTATACCAATGCCATGTTGGTGGTCAGAGGGCATGACACTGAAAAAATAACAGCAAAAATAACGCACAGTTATAAATGTATCTTGTATCGTGCAGGCCACCCACAGTCTGTTCGTGTCACTACATGTGTTTGTATGTGTGTGTGTGTATCTATGTTTCGTTTGTGCGGTCGTGTGTGCCGAATGGGTTTAAATAATGCCATAATGTAATACGCCAACAAAAAGGATATAAATTTGCTATTTTTTTTCAATTTATTTTCATTCTTCTATTTTTTGCTCGTTCGCTCAGAGCAAAATGTCATTTATCATGTCCGAAATGCAATTCAATTACACATCGCAGATTTCGCTTTCAGCTCAATTGAATTTTCGTTGTTGTTGCTGGATTTAGCATAAATTGTTGTTGTACGGCGTTGTAACAAGTGCAGGTACATGTGTGTGTGTGCGTGTGTGTGTGTATTAGTGTATTCAAATTTACCATTTTGATACGGATCATCGCTTTCGACAAGCGCCTTTGCCACCTCGAGCACCTCATCTCGCTCCGGGGCAACCAAGCGAATGCCCGTGATGTTTGTGTCACCATGCTGATACGCCTCCAGGTCCATGGTCTGCCAGTCCAGATTACCGATGATGTAGCGATAATCGCTCGTCAGCAGACCGACTTGCTGAGCCTGCGTACGAAATATGTTTATGACTGAGCAAAAATATATATTTCAATAATGAGAAAAGTACACCTGCTTAAAGAATTCCGGCAGCGTGTCCAGTGAGCCGACAACCACAAATGAATAGTCATCTGAGTTGCGTATGCGACGCAGCACATTGCGATAGTTGCCGTTCAGGTCGAGCTCATAGCGGCGGACGGTGACGGCGGGCCCGGCAGTGCCGTACATTTGCAGCAGTTCGTTGACTGTCGGCAGAAATTCGCCTGTGCAACGAGAACCGACAGTGAGGCCATGGGTGAGTGGGCGGGTGGAAGGAAACGAGTAAGCACAAATTGCGTATTAACTTAGCGACATAAATCAGGCACGCACGAACAGACAGACAGACAGACAGCCACACGCACCTGATTCGTAGATGATGGTGAAGCCCTCCCAGCCGAATGCTGTCACAAGATCCTTGAGCGCGGCCGCCAGCTGTGTCGGATGGGGATGCAGATTTATTGTTGGCAATTGTGCGCCAAAATCCAGACGTGTGTCGATAAAAGGCAGCTCCTTTGCATCGCAGATGCTCATCGCGTGCTTGGCGGCCAGATTACTCACGGGCCCAAAGACAGCAACGAAGTTTTGCTTAACAAAAATGCCCGAAATTATTCAAGATACATTTTCAAAATAAAAGAAAACTAGAGACGCTTTACCTTCAGCACTTTGCATAGCTTTTTGGACGTCTCGAACGAGTTGCCCGGCTCAATGCTCACTGGCACGCCGTGCAGGCGCAATTCCTCATCGTTCTCATTGGCCTTGTCGATTGCCAATTGAAAGATTTTCTCCATGTCCGAATTGGTTGTTTCAAAGACAAGTCCTTGAAAAATAGCAATTTAAATTCATTTCGCTCGTTTACTTTCTGTTTTGCTTAACACATTTCTTGATGTCTGCTTTTTTGATACGTTATTTATTGATTTTGTTGTGGTTGTTGTTGTTGTTGCTTAGAAATTTGCATGCAAGAGTTTCGTCAGAAAAGAGAAACGTTGCAAAACGTTGCGAATGCAAAATAAAAACAAAAACCATGTTTTCACTCTAAAAATAATTTCGCATGCCACCGGCGCTTGCCACACCCACCCCCTTTACTTGCAATGAAATTCAAATGCATAGAAAAAACACTCTGAAAGGCAGACACTCAACACACACACACACACACACACACATGCCCTCACTCATGAACAAAGCGGCAGCAGCCTATGCCATGTTTTTTGCAATTGTTTTCTCTGCAGCGCTTCGCACTTCATACATGTTCTTACGTAACAGTTGCAACTTGCATTCTGTTTTCTGGAGCTCCATGACTCTCCGCCTTTCAGCTGCTCAACTCAACTCAACCCAACTCACCGACATTTGTCTTTTCCGCTTTCGAGTTCGCAGCGAAACTTGCCAAAGTCAGAAGTGCAAAGAGCAAAATCGAAATCAAAGTGTTTTTGTGCGCGTTCATTTCACGGATTCAATTCGCATTCAATTTTATTTCTTTCACAAATAAAAGTTACACTTTAATGTTTGCACTTTTCACTTCATTGACTGCGAAATTCTGTTTTATTTTTATGCTTTTTTGCGTTCGTTCGAAAGCAAATTTCAATGCTTCGCGTGCTCTGCTCAGCTCAGCCCAGCGCGGCGTTGCTGATGTTTCTGAGATACTTTTTCTCGAAATGTGCCACAAATGAGATTTCGGTACATTGAAAAATCGGTGGATTCTCAACACTGAATTTGTTGAAAATTGTTCGTTGAATTTGAATTTCTCTTCTTCAAGACAAAAACAGATATTGTGAAGGCAAATTCGTTCGCTTCGCAACTTTTGCACTGTTTTACTTGGCCGCGGTCAACAAATGCTTTCCAGTCATTTATTTTCGCGTTCTTGAAACAATTTATTTGCGTGCATCTCAAAGGACGTGTTTTGTGGTTTGGTTTTCAATCAAAAAGCAATTTTCGATTTTTGTTTGTTTCAACCGCAAAACGCAAACATTTCTCGTTTTTCTGCAGCAATGATAATCGACCATATTGGCGCATCAGTCGACTTGCCCCAGAGACACGGACCCACTTGACATTTGGGATGCCTCAGGACAACAGCTGCCAAAGGACAAAGCTGATGAAACGCTTTAAAAGTGAAATGATTTCGATTGAAGGCTTCATGGCTGCTGAGCGATAATTGAGTCATGCAAAAGATCGATTTCAATTCAACGTTTCATTTCGAAATGCAACAGCAAATGCCACAAATCACAAAACAAACACGACTCCACCGCAAAGTCGACAGCTGACAACATGAATATGAACTGTCAAGTGCAACAATTCCAAATGGAAATCCTTAATGGAAAATAAAATAAGTTTCTGACCGAATCGCATATCAGTTGCAGTTTTTGCTCATGATAGCCGAGCGCTGTGCAACAATTGAGCTTTCAGTGCGCGAATTACATGTGGCAAGGCATGTTGTAAGCTGCAACATTGTACGCACACACACACACACACGCACACACGTAAGCATGGTGCGACAAAAAATAAATGGAAAATAACAAGTGCTAAAATTTCGCAGCACACCTCACCTCACACGCTTCCCTTCGTGTTTGTGCATACAAGTGCATGAGTGTGTCTGTGCGTGTGTGAGTGTAAGTGTGCGTGTGCGTGTGTGAGTGCCGCGAATAATGACGCCGAAAAGCCATGAACAACAACTGAAAGCACACACAGAAGGCCACAGCGGATGTCGGCTTTGGCTTTGGCTTGTCAATGTGCATGCATGGCTGTGTGTGTGGGTGTGTGTGTGGCTGTGTGTGTGACTTGCAGCTGGGCTGGTGCTAGTATTGGTGTTGGACTGCGTATCAACAAACAGGATAATGGATGTCTGATGGCCGCTTCAATGCACTTAGTGTGTTTACATGTTTGCCTATCGGTGTGTGCGTGTGTGTGTGTGTGTGTGTGCATGCCATTGTTCATATTTTCGTTGGTTTCCGGCGGCGCTGCTGTTGCTTTTAGCTCTAACAATGCTATTATTGCTGTTGTGGCAGTTGTTGTTCTTCCGAGACCATTGCCACGCCTTTGCCCAACCGACGCGTCGATGGCGAAAATACTGTTGCATCAAAATGTTGTTTTGTAAACGAACAATTCTGTGAAGGACGGAGAATTTCATTGCGATTGTTGTGTGTCATTGCGAATACGAATACGATTATTCATTTTTATTTTTGTGCATGCGAGCAAAAAAAAAGTCTGACATTTAAAATTCCAAAAAGGGAAATTGTGAAGAAATATGAAAGCGAAAATAAAAACGAAACCAACTTACGGACAAGTCCTTCATAATGCACAGACATTGAATGTGCTGCTTAACGCTTGAATTGGTGTCGTAGTCATGCATTTACTCATCAACAGCATCATCGTCATCATCATCATCTTCATTATCACTATCATTACCATCAACATCATTATGGCAATGTTGATTATCATGGGAAGGGCTTTGCGTGCAAACGAAGCACCAAGAAACCATGACAGCCTGCAACAAACTGTTGCTGTCAGCAGTAAATAAAATCAACGTCAAGTCCACAAAATGAATGCACGTACTTACAAGCACACCTACGCACACCCCCGCACACCCACGGATATCAGTACAAGAACAATGGCGTGCGTGGCAGTCACACACGCACACGTGAACTCACACATGTGAATACAGTCCTGCTCAACGCTTTTGCACTGGCTTTGCATACTTGTGCGACTCTTATTTGCACGCATGCTACTGCGACAGTCTGACGGTGTAACTGCATTTAATGCTCCCACATGTGCACCGAGATATGCAACCACAGAAGTACGTGGCCATCAAAGCAGATACTTCAAGCGATGCAGCGTCTGGATACCATCATGAAGTGCAACTCGGCAACACTGGCCTCAAATCCTTTGGCTCCACATATTTTTTGTACAATATCCTTTTTATGGGCACACTAGTTTTGTGCGATTCGAAAATGTATCTAACACCAAAAAGAGGCGTGACAGACCCTACAAAATAGATGTTTATATTATATTTCAGTCTGGAGAGAGAAGTCGATTTAGCCATGTCCGTCTGTCCGTCTGTAAGAACGTGTCGATCTCGGAAACAACCGCTTTTTCCTTTACAACACTTAATTAAGTGTGAGGGGCAAATATCTTAAGCTGCTTCGCATAAAAGAAATACAAAAGTCGGTTCTCGGTTCTCTTTTGAGATAGAAACATCAAATTTGAAATCGAGCCCCAAGAAGATGGAATAGAAAAGTTGGAGTGGCCACGCCCTCATATATCCCACAAGAATGAAACTTTTAAGGTATGATATTGGCATAGAGCGAGATAAGATTCAGTTAAAAAATGAGTTTAACCGCGCCCAAATATATTCAACATAGAAAATTGGTCTAGACGAGTGAAAATTGGTATATATTATGTATGATATTAAATGAAAATAAAATCTATTTTGATTGAAAAGTGGGCGGGAAAACTCCGCATTATAGTCGTTACAAGTCGAAGGGTGTGTTGAAGTCAAACACTCTCGACTGAAATTGCTTCCTGGTCCTTTTGTTGTTGCTGTCACTGCGATTGTCGCACAGAGGATGTTATACTGGGCCGAAGGTCGCCGTACGGTAATGGCGTTGATGCGTGCCTGCACTTTGTACGGGCATGTGGAACGTCAACTCCGATACACTGACTTTGCATGTCTGTACAGAATCCTTTAGTCTCAGTCTCAGCTCAGCAAATCGATTTACATTAAACCTCTTGGCAGCTCACACAAGGCACTAGAAAAATGTTTGCGGCTCAATTAGCAACATCTATTTTGCTAATCCACTTTCTCAAATGTTTGCATATGTCACATTCAATCGATTCAAACACACGACATATACTCGTATGTACACAGCCACACACACACACACACACACACACATCACACCAACACACATGGAGACACATGGAGAAACAACGCCGAGTGTTTTTTATTTTTGTTTCCTTTTGGCTTTGCATTTGTATGCCAACTTCAGTTTGCAAGTGATTTGTCAATAAACATTGTTACTCACTCATTCATACACCCACACACACACACACACACACACACACACACACACACACACACACACACACACACACACACACACACACACACACACACACACACACACACACACACACACACACACACACACACACACACACACATCACGTACACACACTTGTCAGCATGATGCTTTGTGCCCGCGTCGTCGTCGAGCAAGCAATTTGTTTGCCGTTTTCGTCGACGTCGCATTCGCGTCTGCACTAAATTGCCATACACAATTCGAACAACATTAGTTAAGTCAATATTTAATGTTCTTTTGCCATTGAACTTCCGCTATTTGGCTCTGTCGTTGTTGCTGTTGCAAAGCTTCGAGCTGCTGAAGGTGTTCACGTGTGTGTTCGGTGTGTAAATAATTCCGCGTATGCTTCTAATATTTGCGATGCTCATTATTTTATGCAAATACAACAGAATTCAATTGAAATTATTGCAATTCTATTTCAATGCGCCAGTAAAACTGACATTACACTAAGAAATATTCATAAAATGCAAATAATGTTGGAAAAAGTTAAGCAATCGTTTGATCACGGCGTATTGAAGAAGGGTCTTCATACCATATGAACACGTATAGCAAACATATGAAAAGAAAACCTATTTTTTTTTGAGTTTTATATGAAAGATACTTGTATCTCTTTAAGCAAGTAAGTCCAACAATGATAAAATAGAGTAGTTGTAGAATCTTAATGGCTCGAAAAATGCAAGACATAAGCACAACAACTCTTTCAAAGCTTATCACGGATATATAAACTTTATAGGGTCTGCCACGCCTCTTTTAGGTGTTGCATACATTTCCGATGCGCACGAAACTAAAATACCCTTCAACCAAGAGGCAAGGGTAAAGAAGCAAAGCAATCAAGTGTATTGCAAACAGATACGTAATGTTCGATTAACTCAGTCGCGGTGATTGTTGTGGTTATTGTTGTTGCTGCGGCCTCTGGTGTTGGCATCAACCCAAGCGTCGTTTTTCCGCTGACAAGACATTTCTCACACGCAGTCAATTTGCAGGCGAAATCAATTTCATCCATAAGTCCTCTCGGCGTCTTTCATATCAATTGACTTCGCTGTTGTTGCTTCACAGCAGAGAGTAACGCAAAAATTGTTGCTTTTCGCTTTCAGTTGTAGTGCGTGTTAAAAAGCAAAATTAAAAAAAAAGTATCTTAAATTCAGACACAAAGCAACAAAAGTTAAGAAATATCATTCGCAGCACACGCAGGCACCAACATAAACACACAGATACACACACACGCACACACATGCACACATACAAGCACACGTACATATATGCTATACGCAAGAGTAATGTTAGCCAGGATAACGACAGGAACTAAACTGAACTGGGCCGAGCAGAGGAACAGTGGAGCAGAGGGGCAGGGGAGTGTGCAAGTCGGATAGTTAAGCGCTTGAAGCGGGCACCTTGGGTTGTTAAGGTGTTGAAGTATGACAAAGAACGAATGCGGGCAAGTGTGCAGAAGAAAGAGAGAACGCACATGTATCCGCATGCCACAATAGTTGTTGCATGAAGTAGTGTGCCGCACCGGATGCGGAAATGAACCGAGTAAGCAGAATAAAAACAACAATATTCAAGTACAACAGCAGGCGACAGCTCGGATGGCAGGACCAGTGACGGAGGAATGATGACAAGAGGGATTTGAGCGGGTTGAACGCACTGAAATTACACACACACACACACACACACACACACACACACACACATGGATGCGTACGTACGAACACGCATGCACGGAAATATGTATAAGCCGTTACAGCCGAGCGGTGTAAAGTGGAATCAGTCGAGCTGTGCTCGGAAAAGTTTGAGGCGTTAGTTGGCATAGTGAAAAGCTCTCAATGCAATTACGAGTTTGTTTCATTCGCAATCTTAGCTTCAAATGCGTGCCAACAACCGAAAACACAAATTTATGTGCCAAAGTCTGTTGGGCATGTGTGTGTGTGTATGTGTGTGCGTGTGTGTGTGTGTAAGAGTGAGGTTTCACGCATAAACGCATTTATTACGTCAAAGTTAAAGGGCTGCTTTGCTACTCCATTGCTTCGGCACTGGCACGGATGCTGATGATGATGATGATTGCATTTGAGGGTTAGTATCAACGACAGTTACACAGCAGCGAGTGTAAGCGTGAGTGTAAGCGTGAGCGTGTGCGAGAGAGCCCACGAAGCAGCGCACTCAAAGCGTTGTTGAAATGCGCACGGCACTGCCAGCTTGAAATTCCCTTCTGCCTTTTTTATGCACGCAGTCAATTAGCGCACTTAATTCGATTTCTGGAACACTGTGCCTGCCTAAAAAGTATCTGGCACATGCACTGCCATCGCCACTGCCTCATGTGGACGACTTCGGCTGCAAGGTGACTCAGCTGCTTTCAGCAAGCACATGCATTTTTCATAGCCTACCCAAAGGCGCGCAGGTGAGCACTCATGCCCATTTTGGCTTACGATTCAGCCAACGCAACCAGTTGCACTTGAGTAAACTACTAACTAACTGTTGAGGCCATACATTTTAAGGACTTTTCAAAGTGTCATGTTGTCAGTTGCAGCAAACAAATTTTCATTTTGAGTGCCAAAAAAAAGTTCGGTTGGTGACATTTACATTTATTGAATTATACTTGCATAGCATTTTCGGTTATTTATATTTCGCAGAAATGTTTCAATAAACACCCACCGCTTGGTCAGAGTTATAGTATTTAATCTTCTTCTGTATAATTTTTTAATTACGTTTAAAGTTATTGTTTTATTCAGATGAGAATCGGCCAATTTTGGTCTCAAGTAATAGGTCACCAAGCAAAACACACTTTTGTCAAACGGAAGCCACGCCGAAGTCATGCAAATAGTATGTGATTCTCAAACGCTTACCGTGGAGAGCAAAAGGGAGTGCAGAGATCACTGATGAAGGAGTCTGGGAACTCCCTGAACAGCTGTACGATCTGGCTGCTGCAGTCACCTTCTCAAATGAAATGAAACAAATAATAAATTTGAAATTAATAATATAGAAATTAGTGCATAAAATGTAAAACGATCTCTTTGAACTGTGTGACTTTAACTGCCGTGTTAGTCTCAACCGGGGAAGATTTCGCTTTTGAAATCCAACACGAAGCCAAAAGTGGTCGCTTCTTGCAAAGGTGCTACCACCACCAACTAATTAAATCAGCTGCTAATGGCTTAATTGTGTGAAATTGACACTTGTCTTTGATAAAAACAAAACCGAATATTCAAAGAAAAGTTTGCAAGTATCTAATGAAGGCTAATCAAGGTGCTAATAATAGATACGTCAAATGCAGAGTGCTACAATTTTACATAATGACAAGGCAAACAAATTTTCACTTGGAAATTTCATTTTTGTTGTTCCTTAAACCACTTGTTAAACAAAAATATTAAATTTCAAAACAGAAGCAACAAAAATGCGCGTAAACAAAATTTGGCGCTCTCGCACATGAAATGCCCCGAGAGCGCTGAGCGCACGCAGGCGGTTTTCACCAACGACCAATACACAAGAAAATCGTTTTTCACCAACGGCACTTGTGAAGGCAACGCAGAGCGAGCGAAGCAGAGAAGCGCAATGAAAATCAGTTCAACTCGAGAGCTCAACGTGTATAGACACGAATGCGGATAAGTGAAACTCAAAACAGACAACAAACTTGAGCGCCAATACAAATACACACAGTGGTAAACAGGTTGAAAGCCTAAAAGTATACTAACAACAATCCCAACAACAACAACAGCAGCAGCCAAAGGAAACACTTACTGAAGTAGAAAGCAAAGTGAAGCAAAGTGAAGTGAAGTGTAGTAAATTGTATTGAAGCAAAACAAAGCCCGAAAGTGAAGCGACAGGAAAAGTGTGCCAAAGTGAACTTACACGCACGCACGACGCAGGCGAAGCCATCACTGTGGGTGTAGATACAAAGATACAAACGTGCAAAAACTTTAAGAAAAGTCCAACGAGACTCAAAGTGTCATTTGGGTGAGAAATTCCATATGTGAGCGCGATAAATTGAGAAAACAAGCCGAATGAAAAAGAACTTCCTTTAAAGCGCAAAAAAACAGAAAACAAACCAAACAAACAACAATAAAGGCGACGTGAGTTGGCGCACGTGAAGTGATAACGAAAGTAATTAGCAAACAACACAGCACTCTTGCACACACACACGCACACACACACACACAGGCGTCTAAAAAAAGCAAGACAGCATCAGCATCACCATGACCGAAATCGTGGAGTTGAATGTCGGCGGCGTGCACTACACGACAACGCTGGACACGTTGCTTCAGGACAAAGCGACGCTGCTGCACGAGCTGTTCAGCAGCAAGGACACGCTGGTGAAGGACAGCAAGGGCCGCTACTTCCTCGACCGCGACGGCGTGCTCTTCCGCTACATACTGGACTTCCTGCGCGACAAGGCACTCCACCTGCCCGAGGGCTTCCGCGAGAAGCAGCGCCTGCAGCGCGAGGCGGAGCACTTCAAGCTCACCGCGATGCTCGACTGCCTACGCAGCGAAAAGGAGTCACGACCGCCGGGCAGCATCACGCTCGGCTACCGCGGCAGCTTTCAGTTCGGCAAAGACGGCCTGGCCGATGTCAAGTTCCGTAAGTTGTCACGCATCTTGGTTTGCGGCCGCGTCGCCCAGTGCCGTGAGATATTCGGCGACACGCTCAACGAGTCACGTGACCCCGACCATGGCGGTCCCGATCGCTACACGTCGCGGTTCTTCTTGAAGCACTGCTTCATTGAACAGGCCTTCGACAACTTGCACGAGCACGGCTATCGCTTGGCGGGCAGCTGCGGCTCTGGCACAGCAGGCTCGGCGGCTGAGCTGAAGCCCGGCGTCGATGTGGAGGAGAATCGATGGAACCATTACAACGAGTTTGTCTTCGTACGGGACTAAGCAGCAGCGGATGCAAGTCGGAGGCATGCGGGGCGTCGGCAATGTTGACTGACTGACCGACCGATGCCTCGTTGACCCTGCTGCTGCTGCTGCTACTGCTAGTGTTGCTGTTAGCGAATTTGTTTTTGTAGTTTACGTACTTAATGTAGTGAGTCGTGTGACGGATCCAGATGACATTGACGTTGAGTTTTTTTTTACGGTACTGGTGGTGTTGATGAGGGTGTGCGTGGGGGTGTGGGAGAACATGAGGGTGCGCTGAATTCGGACAACAGCTTTCGACACCATGCGGAGGCGACAACAGTGACAGTGACGAAGTCCTTATTGTCCCTGCGAGCAGTCGTCGTCGTCGTCGCTGTCGTTGTTAGTGTCTTTGCTGCAAGCAAGTATCTCCCAATTTCCCGAAGAAGAACGAAGAAATGTTTAAGTGGGCTTAGAAAAATTATAAAACATAAAACTTAAATTGCATTTTGGTCAGCATTTCGATTGTTGTTCTTTGGCATGTTAGCTACAACTATTTAAGAGAAAAAAAAAACAAAAATAGAACAACAGCAATACCAACGTTGTTTTACTCCGAGCATAAATGGCCGTATTTGTTGTTTAGAAAGTTTGTTACATTAAAGTTCACTAAGTGAAAATAACTCTTGAGCTAAATTGAAAATGTTATAGTTACAAACTAACAACAATAATTAGTTAATTGTACTAAATAAACTATTATCTGCGTAAATAAATGTTGTGCACTGTTAACTACATAAAAAAAAAACAAAAACAAAAAACAAAATAATATGATAAAAACACAGATCATTGATATAATTTACATAAGAAGCTGATTATGATGATGATGATGACGAAGATGAAACCGCTGGCAATTATTTTGAGTTCATTGAAATCTATAGTACAAACCCCGTCTATACGAGTACACACTTCCCTATTGGAAACTGAACTACTTGAGCCCTGTTTACACTACTCAATCAACATTGTATGCGTACAAGCAAGTTTTAAGCAACTCTGCAACAACAAAGAGCCAAAATTTTAACAAAATATTAAAAACTCGCTGCGAAATCACAGCATTTTTGTCAGCAGATTGTTTGGTGTAAACGTGGTAGTATCTAAAAACGAAATTATCACCAAAAATGAAAGAGAAAACGTTTTAAAAATATAAACAAATAAGAGCCATAAGTCAGGCAAAGGTACTTTAGGCATTTTTAATAAATATATTTATAATAATACGGTTTTGAAACTAATATAATAAATAATAATAAAATGCTAACCAACTTAGTCTCAATCGATACTTTATAACTTTATTGACCAATAAAAAACATATATTATCCTCAAGAAAAAGTGCCGTTGCCTGATTTGTCTGAGCAAAGCGTTGCAAATTCTTTCAATGACAACTGAACCCACTAAAACGCCTTAAACTTTTTTAATTAATTTCCTTATTCAACTATAAATTAATTTAAATAAGTTGAAACAATCCTAAACTGAGGTATTCGTTTCATTAAACAAGTTTAAACGGCCGTTTGGGACCATTAATTTTACTGTAGTACAAACCAAAACGACAAAAAAGAATACAAATATTTGAGATTTACCAATTGTTTGAAACACACGCTTTTCACATATTCGAACACGTTTCGCATTGTTTACCAGAACCCCGTTTTCCACCCCTAGCAAATCAATGAGTGTGCCAAGCAGTAAATTCCGCGCTCACTTGTGCGATCAGTTGAGTTTTCCCATTTGACTTTTATTCATCAGCAGTCAGTCAAGCGATTTGATTGCACGTTGCCACGACAAGATTCCCCAACAATTTGATGCGCTTTTCGCTTCTCGTTTCACTCAAATGTGAAAAACAAAGCAGAACAGAGCGAACAAATAAACAAAAAGATGAAACAAAATAAATTTTACTCATTAATAAGATAGATTTTCAAGATTTACATGGATTTGTGTGAAACAACAACACAAAACAGACACTTTGAAAGCTATAAATAAAAAAATCAATACATCAAGAAACTTTAGAAGAAATTGTTTAAGTATAAAAGTGAATTTAAATGCAAAAAAACACACACAATTAAGAAGAGCGAAAGTAAACTTTAATGTGAAATATTTGCTCACAAATCCAAAACTAAACTAAACTCAATCACATAAATACGGGTTTAATACAGAATAATAAATTTAAAAGTAAATAAATTCAATATGTGCTTTGTAGAATATCTAAAACAGCATACAACAAACAAAAGTATAGAAATTTATGTATAAAAAAGAAAACATAAGAAAACAGAAGAATTTAATATTTAAAACGAAGACAGCATAATCCAAACAACAAGATTGTATTTTGATTCATAAAAGTAAATGACTAAAGAAAAAGCAAAATAAAAAAACATCATACAAAAAAGGGTTGCTCGAAAACCATGAAAAAAGCATCAAGTTTGACAAGCTAACAAAATGTATTTTCAATAGGCAGAACAAGTGAATCGCTTGCCGGAACAGCTGCCTTGGCATTCGGTTCTGCACCAACAACAACAAAAACAACAAAAGCGGAACAAGCTTAATTCAAGTCGAAACTTGTGTGAAAAGTGTAGAAAATCACACTCAATCAATATAAAAGCGAAGATTGTACAAAGTTAGAAGTGACAGGCTTCGATGCGCAAACATAGAAAAGCGATGGAAATTCAACAAGAGGGAAAATACAAACAAAAAACTTTAAGCATTAAAAATAACCACAAAAGTTATGTTTTTTAAGCCACCGTAATCATTCATTTCGAACACGCCTCTTTGACAGCTTTCATCCGCCCAATTGGTAAGCCAAAACGAGCCCAAACAACTATAAAAACCAAACGAGATACAAACAAGCAAGCGCCGCTAAGGCCACCAGCCAGGACCAACGTTGAGCACAAACTTATTTCAAACTCTATTTTCGAAATCAAGAAAACCAAAAAAACCAAAAATGTCGAAACGAAAATTAGCCAAACAACCATGTACTTCCATTTTCAAATATTGAAAGCTATAAAAATAAATAAAAAACGATTTGCTGAACTATTGAAAAATGTCATTGAAATTTATTTGGTCACAGAAAAGTTTATTTTGCGCTCAACAATTTATTTCCATAAACTGAACGTTTATGTTGAGCACAAAGTTTATTTATTCGATTATGATTTATTTGTATATTTTTTAAATTTTATTTTTCATTTTTTCAGCTGACATATCACAATTTTATGCATTTGCTTTGAACAAATAAATAGATGCACTTTTTTTGTTTCCTTTTTTCCCAATTTAGCGAAAAGCTTTGAAAACTATTTTCGTGAATGAAAACAAAATGTTGAAAAGAAAAACAGAACAAAATGAACACAAATGCAATGCAAAATGGAAACTAAACACAAAACTATAAATTGAAAATTAGTAAAGTGAAAATGCTGTAAAAATTATATATCCTATTTGGAAAAAAAAGATATTAATTTAGTGTTTGCAAACTATTTAATTAAGAACATATAAATTATATTGAAATAAATACGAAAAACATGAAACATCTTTTGAATGAAATTAAACAGAAGAAAAATAGAAAAAAAAATTACGAAAACAAATGTCGATATCTATAAATGTTTAGATTTAATTGAATGCATAAATAAATAAATTAACTAACTAACAAAATAACAAATTAAAAAAAAAATAAAGTACTTGTATGGCAAACAGATATCACAATCTAATAAGTATATAAATTGGCATATTCATGTAAAATACAATACAATTTATGAAATATTATATTTCGCATAATAAAAACGAAAAATAAGATAAACTAAAAAGAACGCTGACTTTTTATTATTTTCGGTTTTATTGCTGAGCAATGCACAACTAATTGATTAATATTTAATTAAAATGTTGGGCTCAACTTCTGGGTGGGTTGGTTGTTAGTTACAGACAGCAAGGCAGCAACGTAGCATAAATCAGCTTATTAGAGTTGCTTTCGGTTGTAATGAAATATTTCGGTTGTAGTGAATTGACTTCCGTGTTCCATTATTGTGACTTATTACTTGAGTCAACGGAAGGATGATTTCAAGACAATGTAGCGCACAGTCTACTTCATGCCTTTGACTACAACAAAGTTTACAAAACAATGCATTAAATGACTCAACAATCTCAGAGTGTCTCAGAAGATACTTGGATACTTTCCTTACAGTTTGAGTTTTAGGCATATTTCGCTCAGATCATGACAAGTGACAAGTTTGCTTTAATAGGAAAGGCAATAAATTCATTTTTATTTTCGTGTTTTTTGTGTTTTATCACAGGTGCAGCAAATTTGTTGTTGTTGGGCTTTTATTAGCTCTGCAATGTTGTTTTTTTAAAAAATACATACATGTGACAAGTGCGGAACCTGCGCTCATGTCTTATTAAAAATGACAAGCGCAACAACATGTTTTCCGCGAAAACAAACAGAATCATAAATTCATTAAAAATACATTTGACAAAACGAAAGTTAACTTTTGGGGCGGCGCAGAACAACCTCAAAAATGAATTATATGTGTCTTGGCAGCGAACAAAGAAAGTACAGAAAAAACAAAAACAGAAGTACAAGAAAGAAAAGCGTTGAAGTTTGCCACTCCTGCAGATAATTTTGGAAGGAATATTCATTTTGTTCGACTGTTAGATGATACAGCCCGGGCTATGGTTGAAAAACAACCGTCTGTATGGAAATTAGAATGGAAAAGAAATTGAAGACGTACATGAATCATGGCCTATAAGCTCCACGTAAGAGTTATCAGAGCCGCTTGAAGGGTATTATGTTGTCACCAACAAGTTCATAAAAGAATATTCAAGTATGCATGGTAGGTCTGCAAGTGTGTTTGTGCTTGTAGACAAAGATAATATATTTAAGTATAATAGAGAGGATTTTGACAACGGCAACAAGGAAGTCAACTGAACTCAGGCTGAATTTGAACTTGTCAACTTTCTTTGTTTCCCTTTTTGTTTGAATTGTGTAAATTACACAAAGAAAAGACTGAAAGGCTTGAAGAAAGAAATCTTCGTATTTGTTTGAATTCAAAGCAGGCGACAATAATTCACGCAAGTAAAACACACACACGCACACGCACACACAAACACATATACAAACATACAAATACTGACAAATTGAAAAGAAAAAGGACAATTTTTCAAAGCAACGCCTGAAAATGGTATACAAAAAATGTTCTGTGTACATTTTCATTCAGTCAGCATGTCAGTCAGAAAAAGGTCATAAAAAAAACAGCTGCAACTAAATTAAAAAGTCTAAACAAATATACAAAAATGAAGAGAAAAAAATAATATTAATAAAAGAAAAAAAGCAAGAAGGGACGCAAAAAAGGGAAACAAAGTTAAATTAAAAGTAACGCAAACTTGAGAGAGAACAAAAGTGAAAACAAAAAATTTATGTAGAAAAACAAAAAACAATGAGAATGTCAACAGCAGCAACGGCAACAACAACAACACCAACAGGCACAGCGGTGGCAGCAGCAATGTTGGTAATGCGCGCGCCTTCAAGTATGCTATGAACAAATGTGCTGCGAAGAAACACGAAAAAAAAGAAAGTGCAGCCTGCCCAAAAGCTGTTGTCAACGGCAAGTTGCGGAAGTGGTTTGGCGACTGGAATATTAAACACATTCACACACGTGCGCACGCGTTGACTTAAAACTTTTCTACCTGTTCAGTTCCGATTCAGTCCTATTCAAGGAGAGAGAGACGGCGATGGTGACTGTGAGGGTGACGGTGACGGGTTCAGATGCTGTTTGGTTGAGTTCAGCTGAGTTTGATGTTGAAAGCCCAAGACTCTCACGTACAAAATTGATGGTTATTAAAAACAAACACACACACATAAGGACTCAAAAAGCAACTCTTCATACACTACTTTAGGCTTTAAACGCTCCGCGCGCCATTTTGTTTTTGCATAACCACTTCCGGTTATCAACGACTTTAAGCATTTAAGGCGTCGTCGTTCGTTCCTTCTTTTTACTTCTTTTTTTTGTGAAAAGTACATGTTCGCTTGTGTGTGAGTGTATTATAAATTTTGTATTTGATGAGCTTGTGACTCATGATAAGCCACTGAGACGCTGCAAATTGGCAGCGCCTATAAGCAAAAGAGTATGATAAAACACAAAAAAAAAGAAAGAAAAAGCAAATAAGTGTTTAAGAAAGAAAATTTATAAAGAAACAAAGAGAAGGCAAAATAATGAGAGGAGGAAGCATCAAGTCCGCAAGCCGACGACTCATTGACATAGTGACTGCCTTAAAATACATTCATATCTGTCGACAGCAGAGCAGAGCAGAGCAGAGAGGGCGTTGAGTTCATGACAACATGAAAATGAAACGATGCCTTTTTGTCTTTTACGCTAAATTACCTTGATTTGATTTTGCGACTCGCCCCCCAAAGGCACTCTTTGTTCGCCTGTCTGTTTGTCCGTCTGTCTGCCTGAGTCTGGCTGTCTGTATTTTTTGATGGCAAACTTGCGTCTGTGGCTGTTGACGTCTGAGCGTGATAAACGTGCGGAAGCAGACTTATCAACAAAACGACAACCAAACAACACACAACAACAACAGCAACACAACACGACAAACAACAACAACAACAACAAGGCTGCCATGCTGTGGCTCGTTTTTTCTCTGCGTGTGACACAATGTCACTTTCAATTAATTTCTGAAATCTTGCTAATAAATTCTACCTTTCGGCACTGCTCCACTGGGGTCTATGACGTACTGTAAAATCTGCTCGGCCCATTTTCACGTTCGCTCGTTTTTGGCACAGCCTTAAAGTCTCTTTCGATAGGGTGGCTACCATGGCCCATCGTTCTTTTGC
Organism: Phortica magna; assembly: GCA_037044515.1. Lineage (NCBI taxonomy): Eukaryota > Metazoa > Arthropoda > Insecta > Diptera > Drosophilidae > Phortica > Phortica magna. Next base: position 187,329 of record JBAMBP010000775.1, on the reverse strand, counting down.
CTCTTCGGTTATTAATTCATAAATAAAGCATATGCGGCGACCCTTTTTGGCGTTCTAAACTTAATTTATGTCATTTCATTTAGTCTCGAAACACTTTCTTCTTCTTACTTTCTGACACAAATAACGGCTTCTTCTTCTTCGGTTTTCGTTCATGTACATGCTCTTGAACGGATTTATTCATATACAATTTATGTATATACATACAAACATATATACTGTGTATTTTTTATGGCTATAAAAATTACTTTTTAGCCCATTTTCTCATCTGATTTTGCTCATTTTTTGAGGATTTTAAGTGCTTCCTTCTTTGTCATCGCCGACGTCGTCATCTTCAATGTCCTTTGCTGTCATTTTGCCATTTCCGTTTTCAAGCGCGTTCAGACAGCACAAAATTATTTTGCATACTTTTTGGCGTTGCTTTTTCATTTATCAACCATTAAACTTGTGGCTTCTGTGTACGTGTGTGTGTGTGTGTGTGTTTGTGAGTAATTTTAAACACTTTTCACTTTAGCAACAATCTGACGCCATTTTGTATTTAATTAAGCGCGTGTGGCGCACAGATTACGCGCTTAATTAGATTTTTATGACTCAGACGAAAATGAAGAAAAGAAAACCAACAAACAAAAAAGCCATAATCAAAAGGTTAAACAATCCGCTCAAAGTGTACAGGCACAATCCTGGAGAGATACGTGTTAATTGGACGTCAAACTCGAAAACATTGCGGCGACTTAAAATAATGATATTACCAACAAAATCTCTATTTCATTGCATTTCTGCTCTGCTTTATATTTTCATTTTCGTTTTCGTTTTTTATGCCTTTTCTAAGCACGTTTTTAATGAGCAAGGACATCTCATTTATTTGCGCTTTAAGCAATAATCGCCTCAGCGCTCAACGACTGTCATCGACAGTAAATCTCAAGCGAATGCCTTCTTCCTCCTCCGCTTCCGCCGTTACTTCTTCCCTACCTTACTGCACACTACATTCACACAGTTTGCGAGACGCCTAACGTTATGTCCACATGCCAAATAAATCTCATCGCGCTGTCACATGCTCTGTGCGCCGCGCCGCGCCTCCTTCCGCCGTCTTTGTCCACTTGCATTCGCGCTCAAGACGACGCGATTTCAGCATGTTTCTATTCTCAAATGCACATGTATATGTACGAGTATGTATCTTTGAATGAAAATGAAAGTGAGAGGGAGAATGAGAGTGAGAGTGAGAGTGAGAAGTTGAATAAGCAGCTTGTATGGCCTCAATCTGTGCTGTTGGCAACACACACACACACACACGTCTTTATAAAGAACACACTTTTGGACGCGCCATTTGTCGTCGGAAGGTGTTTGCTTAGACCATTAATTTTATTATCATGTTTCAGACTGGACACGCACAAGTAAACATTTTAATGAGTTTAATGTCTAAGCAGCTTCGAAAAAGTTCATTCATGGGAATAAAAACAAAACAAATTCTTTTTCTTTTGGAAAACAAAATAAACAGAAAATGATTCATGCTCAAAAGATACAAATCCAATTAAAATTAAACAAACAAAATACTGCAAAAGTAAAGAAAGAAACAAACGAAACAAACGAAATTACAACTTTTCAAAAATGAATGAGGTAAAAAGTAAATTTGTTAGGTCCTTAATCAAGTTTGAGTAGACGTTGAATGCAAATGCAGAATTTATTAGGTTAACATTAAAACATACGAAACTCAATTATTCAGCCAACCAAAGTCTTGCCGCGTTTGACTTTCCACTCTTTTTTCTTTTGTTCTGTTCTGTTCTTATCACCATTATCTTCCCACAATCAGCTCGTCTGCAACATTTCTTACAGTTGTTGTATTGTTTTTTCTGCAAGAACAAGTGACTGAGGTACTTTGTTTGGTAAACTTTTGTGTGAAAGTTGAAAAATGTGTGTTTTGTAGTATGAACAACAGTAACAGTTATATGAGCACTTATTGATTGAACGTCGCATCACGAATTCAGCAAATTTAAGCCGATTTTCTTAGTAAAGAATAATAAAACCAATTTGACCACAAAGGACAACATTGTCAAAGCAGCAAAGCGTATTTTATCTGACAAAAATCAAGCAAGAAGAGAAAAGTTTTCAAACCGAATTTTTCTGTATTTTTACGAATACCCTGCAATTGTTTGCTAAGGCACATCGGACAAAGCTTTGAGTGGACTGCACTGAAATATCATGCTGTATGTGTCTTAATAAGCTCGCCTAAAATGAACGATAATGAGTAAAAAAGAGCATTTCTTATTGATTGAAGCATTAAACATAAACTAGCAAAAGAGTATTTAACATTCGCATACTTACAGCCAACGAAGTTATGATTTATTCTGTTTTGGTTTTTGCTCAAATACACAAACACGAAATATAAAAAGCAAAAACGGTAATTATTTTTTGCATTTTTTGTTTGTGTTTTTTTGTGTTTTGAGCGCATTAAATTTTAATAAAAACCACGAACTCATATCCTTTGACGCAAACAAAAAGAACACCGCTTTGGCAACAGGAAACGCAAAAAATAAAACAGAGAAGAAAATTAAATTATGGTCGGATACTGAAGTGGACAGTCACAGGCATGGGCACGGACACGGATACGGATAGGTCACAGCGTTCTCGACGTGGGCCAGGGCGAGAGCGAGCTCGCCGGAAGCACGCAAGTGCAATATTTCTTTAATTTATTTTTATTTCCACTTTTATGGCGTCACAAAACATTTGCGGTAATTTCAACCTACACACATAGACATACATTTATGTAAAGTGGAGTAAATGTGTGTGTGTGTGTCTCTTCTGCACGGTATTTACCGTTAGTTTAAAAGGCGAAACGTGCATATGATGCCCCAGTCGATGAAGCTTACAAGAATAGATACACAAGCCCAGCATACAATAAACTGTATTTGTATGTGTGTACAATCTTACTTTTATCTTTGTTTGACGTTTCATTTTTCTTAACAACACAAACATATATGAACAATCAAAAGTGATTCTTTTACACCATTTGCACATTTAATCACTTTTGCCAATTTTGTCAAATCATCTGTTCAATTTAGTTATTTTTTATAAATGTTCAAAATTTATTTGTTTAAATAGTAAGCAACAATTTTGTTAGTCAGTAAATATTTAATTCGTGCATTGTAATATGAAAGCAATCGTTCACCATTTGTGTAATAATATAAAAAAAAAAGTCCACATCAGAACAATTCACATTAGATATGCCTCCTGTGAGGGTTGAACTCACGGCCTTTGGTTTACGAGACCAACGCTCTACCACTGAGCTAAAGAGGCGGCGGCTTCAGTTTTGCCAAATGGCTTAGTTCTGTTACAGGGCACACACACAAACGCAGGCTTCATTCGATTTCGTTTTTAAGCCTGTGCGTAAAATTTAGTACGATCTTGGCAGTACTGTGAAAGAAACCAAACTGCTACAGAAACATTTTATTGAATTGAAAAACATTTGTGGAAAACAGAACAAAGGAACACTAAAAAATTTAAAATATTTTTATTATAATTGCCTCATCATATTTTTTCTTGCATTTGTTTCATTTTCATTTCGTCTCATATTCTTTTATCTTATTTTCTGCATCAGCACAACTAATTCAAAAACTAACAAAAATGTTAAACAATGAAACTTTTTTTATATTTACTTAAAACTAATAAAACAATTTAAAACAATTTTTAAAACAAATTAGTTGCATTGTTAATTGTGTTAGTGTACTGCCGTATATAAGTTATCTCCTAATTACTTACCAATAGAACTTGTTTTGTTGTTTTTAACAATGATATCGCTTTATCGCTTAGAATGTTAAAAGTAGTTCAAACAAATACATATTCTACAGTCTAACAATTTGCTCAGCGACGATTTCAGTTTGTTTCTAATATGTGATTTGACACAAAATGAAACAACGCCTCTTTAGCTCAGTGGTAGAGCGTTGGTCTGTAAACCAAAGGCCGTGAGTTCAACCCTCACAGGAGGCAATGAAAGTAAATCACGTCTTCACGTTGTGGCGAAGTTTTTTAATGAAATTACGATTTTTTATTACAAATGTAATGTTACCGATTGTGTAATGTTCATGATTATTATTATTTGTAATAATAGGTTGTAGCGCTTTAAAGATAGAATACACAGAATAAGAAGTTTAATGACGAAGCTGTTGTAAAAAGTCAAAGACTTTACAAGGAAACAGGACTTGCAGTCAATTTACTATTATTACTTTCTTATACTCCCTTTACTTTTGTAACACCTTAAACTCATTTAAAAAACCTAGTTTCACTTTCGATACAAAAATATAAAACTTGAGATAATACAAAGTATAGTTTTATGCCTTAGTTCTTAATATCGTCACTAAAGAATACATTTGATGTAATGTTAATCAAGATTATTTAAAACCATTCAAATTTTACTAAAAAATTTTTATCTGCAAATGTCACACATTTTTAGTGCAAGCTTGCTTTATGAATCTGTGTACTCTTAGCAGCTAACACTTGATTAGAACTATTGAATATAAACGAGACGTACTTCTTTCACGTCAAAGTGATCATTTCAGTTTAATTTTTATATTGATTAAAAATCGAATGCAATGTGCTTATGGAACGATCGTTGAAGATCTTGTTAAAAAGAATGTCAATGCTGACGCTATTGGTTAAATATTGCTGTCAGCAGAAATTCACCACCGCCCCTTTAGCTCAGTGGTAGAGCGTTGGTCTCGTAAACCAAAGGCCGTGAGTTCAACCCTCACAGGGGGCAGCGCGTGTTAGATTTTTCTTTATGTCGATAACAGAACTTTTTTTTACTTCTTGTTTATTATTTTTTACAGAGGAACGTGTTGCTTACTTCAAAAATTTGTTTATTTTACACTTCACGAAGTTTGTAACACCCAGAAGAAGACATCTCCAACTAAACAAACTGTATATATTCTTGATCAGCTCGACAAGGCGCGTTGATTTAGCCATGTCCGTCTGCCCGCATGTCCGTATGTACGCTATCTCCTCCTATAGTTTTAAAGATATCGCCTTGAAATTTTGCACAGGTATGGCAATTTGTTACCATAAATCATTGGTCGGAACCAGCATGATTGGGCCACTAAAACTGGTAGCCCACATAAGAAAAGAAGAAGAAAAGTGAACAAAATTGAAATCGTTCTACGAAAAACTTCTTTGTTTTGTAAGATAGAGGGCTGAAACTTCACAAATAGTAATTATGCATTTAATTGAGATCGAACGACTGGAACTGGTACCTGCCATACACAATGAAGAAGAGGAAGAGAAGCAAATTTAAGTCGTTGTATGGAAAACTTTTTTGTATCTTAACCAATCTACTTGAATTTTCTTTTTTATGTTCATAGGGTGGCGTAAAAACTATTTTGATGCCAAAATGAGCGTGGCACCGCTCACTTATAACCAAAATCAATAATCTCTGGCACCCAATGAGGCTTAACAATGAAAAATGGTATTTAGGCTTTATTGAGAAAGAGATATAAGACGAAAAAATTGGCGTGACACAAAAAGGGACGTGAAGAGTATACAATATTCGGAAAGCCCGAAGATATCGTTTTAAAAGATTCGTATTAATATTTAATAATGTCAAATATTCCAATCAAACTATATTTAAAAGCCACTAATTTCGAAAATGATAATTGGATCTGTAATATAATTTAATTTAAACTATCTCCATCACACACAAATTGTTTTTTTTGTGTTTAACTTGTGTATGGTACTAACAACCCTATCTACACTATTTTGCCTACCAAAATCGCTGGCGGAAGCAAGCCGAACAAAGTATCTTTTACTACAGACTATACGTCGTATACTAATATATATTTTTCCCACTGTTTTCTGTGTTTGATGCAAGTTGGACAAGTTCATGTTGCATGTTTATGCAAAGCTCACTTGAAAGCATGCAAACAAACAAAAAAATAACGAAAACAAAAACAAAAAGGAAGGGCATAAAACACAAAAACTAAAGTTGCCGTAAGCGGAAATGCCATTGTTACAGGACGAGATGAAAACGATACCCGCTCGGCTTGCACGTTTTCTCTGCGCTCACATCGCTGTTGCAGTATTTCTGTGCTGTTTTTGTTTTTGTTTTGTTTGTTTGTTTGCGTTTTCCCCTTTCTGTCAGTTTGTTTGTCAGAAGCATTTGCTTGTGACATTTTGCAATGCACACAAAATGAGCCAATTAGTCTTTGTTTCGAATGTCACATGAAGCAGGCACAAAGCACACCGCCAGCAAGCAAGCAAGCTACCAGCCGTGCAACAAACGACGTACACTAATTAATTTCTCACACACAAACACACACACTTACACACACACACACAAATATGTAACACAATTGTTAGTCATGTTTGACCGTTTCAAGTAACACAATTTGCTATTTGCTTGAATTATGACATGATGATATTAAACTAACAGAGAAAATAGAACAAAAAACTGATAATTCAAAACAACAACCGCCAACTACATGTTTTTCTACAACTAATTTGTGAAATAAAAACGGCCACGCACGCAAATTAATCGTTAACACCCTCAACAGATCTGCGACAATGACTCAGGGGTGGTTGGCTGAGTTATGCGTATTTATCGTAATATGCTAATAAGGAACATTTGTTATATGTCCCGCACCAGCATTGAACAACATAGCGAAGAATTTATGGCGGTTAGGCATAGCATCGCAGACATATGGCAAAATGTGAAATTATTATTGCAAATACAGTTTTGGACAGCTGACAAAGCTCAATGTTAACTCAATCGTTCTAACACAAGCCAACACATACACACACACACACTAATTAGTCATTAGCCCTGATAAATATGGCGGAAAACCGTAACGAAAATTCAAATTTCACAAGAAGTCGCAAATAATTAACAAAGGCAACTTTGGGAAGTATTCCAGTTAATGTATACATTTTTATTGATTATTTTCGTATCCAACAAAGCATCGAACTGTCTTCTGATTAATGCGCTGCACTAGCGGGATTTATGTAGCTTAACGTCAAGTTTGCCATTAGTGGCACCCACGACCCATGACCCACAAAACCAAAAAGGAAGAACCCAACAACACCAACAACCACCAAAAACTGCCAATTTCACCTGTTACACACACACACACGCACACACACACTCACTTACACACACACAAAGAAGTACGCACTGAAGGAAAACTGCTGCTTCTTCATTTGGGCGAAATAAAGTCGAAATATCTGAGTTTAGGGTCGAGAAGCTAATTTATCAGACACGCTCGCTACGAAGCCGACAAGGCAAGGGCAGCAAAGACAGCAAAGACGTGCTCATCTCTCTGCGTTGCCTTTTTCAGAGTAGATTTGCCTTTGATTTTTCGGTTTTTGATAAAGGTCAGTTCATTTCATTTGTGGTCTTGTCTCAGCCACTGATAAAAACCTGTGCGAAATCATACGAAAGTGGATTTGAATGTGATTTACTTTTCGGGCACGAATTTCGCTGAGGCATCGCGTCCGAGCACAATTTAATGCAATATTTTGTTGGTAAAATTCACAAAATTTATAATAATTGCTAAATCGTATTAATTTAAAAGCTTCCCTTTCGATTGAAATATCTTTTTCAAGTACAAATTAATACAACTACAGATATTTGAATTAATTCAATTACGTTGGCTATAATATCGCTCAACAGCTCATTAAATGTGCTTAGAGTCGAAAGACCAATATTTATTTACTGGTGAAACCATAAATTACTAAGCAAAATAATCAAAAGTCATTGGCATAAATAGAAGGCAGCCGTGAGAGCACACGAACTGCCGCTGAGGGCAGCCGGAAAAGCCCGAATTATAGGAGGAAATAAAAACAATAACAGAAAGAAAAAGAAAAATTTAATGAGGCGCGAAAAAACAATTTGACAAAAATCCAAAAGAAACAATTAAAAGAGAAAAAGCAGACAATAAAATACATGAAAATGGCATAAAATGGTAAATTTACTCAGCTTGCTTGCTTGAGCATATCTTGGGCGCAATTCACGCTCGCACACCTCACAAGTGGCCGAGCGACAATTAAAGACTTCGCTGTGTGTTTGCTGTACATAAATATGCATGCCAGGACTTTTATGGGATAATTAATTGGAGTGCAGAGTTAGGAAATGCGTCGAATCGAGGCCACGATGTGAACGAGCCTGAGTTAATGGATGAGCAAATGAAGTGTGTGTGTGCATTTGTATCCAAGACTTTGTTGGTTGGTTGGATGGTTGATTCATTTTCGTCTCTTATTAGACAGTCCTTCACATGCCAGAGTTGTCATTCATATTTGAATAATGAAATTAATTGGCGCGCTTGTTACACTCATACACAGTGAATGAGTCAGTCAGGCAGTCTGTCGGACCGACAGTCAATCACTCACTTAGCCATTCACTTTGCAAGGACACATTTACGCATACACATTGACAACACATGCACGCGCACGCACGCACACGCTCAATTCGCGACATATACAAAGAGAGGGACAGCGTGTTGAAGGGCACGGGCGGTGATGTACATGCATATGTATGTATGTGGCACACGATTATTATACTTGTGCGTAGAAGACCTTTTATTATACACTGTGGAAATTAAATTCTCCAACATAGAACAAATAAAAAGTTAAAAGCATGCGAGATATGATAAAGGTGCTCTGCGTATCCAATCGGAGCGATCCGAGTCGAGGCGAGCCGTGGCATGGCAGGCGCTTGACACATGAGCAGCTGTTCAATAAATGCCGGACGGTCGTAAATATCGATACATAAGCGCCGCCGCCAATTGACGTTGTGAGTTAGTGTGCATGTACAAGTATGTGTGTGAGTGTGTGTGTGTGTGACTTGTGATGTATGTGTTAACGTGTGTACGGAGACAAACTTGCTTGCACAGGAAATTACTCGCTACCGGAAGTTGTGCACTTTGTTATGTTACGAACAAATGGCTGCTGTAATAGATTCGATTAGGGTGCGCCATGCTTTTATGCTTGTATCTCTGTTTAAGTGTGTGTGTGTGTGTGTGCGTTTGCGTTTAGTTATTTATTGGCTTTTAGCTATGTATTAAACGCATAACTTAATTACACATCAAGCAAGGACCTTTGTAGCGTAAAAAACTAAACAGAAAAAACATCAAAATTCACTTAAGTCTCCCATGTGATTACAAAGCAAACACACACACAAATACATACATACACATACACATACACATAAAGCAGCAATAAATGGAAAGTAACAAGTTAATCTTTGATTTTTCTAGATTTTAGTGATAAGTAAGTCAAAACATCTGACGACTTCAGCTTGAGTAGGAGAACTTCATCAAAAAAAAATATCGTTGCATTTAAAGTAACTTGAAATTTAATTTCAAAGTGAACATTTCATTACAAAGTAACGGAAAATCAAAGTCGAGTATGTTGAGCATTCAAGCGACAAATACGACAAAAGTCATAAAAGGAAGGCGCCAAAGGAAACGGAAACGGAATTGTAACGCGTTTAAGTCGTCTGAAACTCAGAGCGAAAATACGCGTTTAAAGTAATAAAATTAGCAACGCGAACATGTACGTGAGCGTGAATGTATATGGGCGGCACACACCCAGACCGTATTTTACGGCCTTTCGGCACGAGATACTCGACACATTTGTCGCAATGCCACAGAAAGTTAAATCGAATTTCAAAACTGAATTTCGGCTAAAATTGCCTCACAGGCGCACATACAGTTGGCAGCAAAATAATAGGAGTGAGCTTCATTGGGCCATAAGTTTAGTTTACTTTGCCACCATTTTTTACTTTCTTCAACATTTTACATTGAAACTAATAAAATCAGAAAATTATACAATTTTGTAAAACAAATCAAAATAATAATGGGAGTGCGAAGGAAATCATAACATAAAAGAGAATAAGTTATAAATTCTCTCCAGGAATGATGAGTGAATATAGAAAAGCAATTCTAATTATTTTTACAGCTTATCAATGTATAAATCTTGGAACCGACAGTTTAAACTAGTAGAAAACAAGGATGCCTTTATAATTGATGAAATCCTCAAGCCAAATTATTACTTATGCCGTACCACACAAAACAAAAACTAAGAAGAATGCGCGGTTTGCTAAAGCAAGTAGGATTCTTTGTCGTCCTCCAGTAAGATTCAACCAAAGCTGAACCTTTCTGTCAACTTAGAACTAAAACTACGGCGTGGTACAGAAGTTCTGATAGGGCATAGCATATCTCAACAAAACAGTACTTTCAAAGTTGAGTTGAGCGTAATAGTGGTTGAGTTCTGCTGAGAAGTATGACCTTCAAATAATTAAAAATACATGAGAAGATGTTATAAAAGGGAGTCAGTAAGTCGACAGTCAAATTTACGGAAGTCAAAAGGGTCGAAACGGAAACAGAGCCGAAAAGAACCAACCAACCAAGTCCTTTTAAGCGAAATGCGCAAATGTGTCGGAAATTTAAAAAGTCGGGGTTATTTTGAAAGGAAGTTCTCAAAACAAGTCTAATTTCTTAATTAAAGATTAAATTTGACTCATTTTTGTTCAGTTACTTTAAAGTTTTGAGAGTAAATGAAAGACTCCTATTATTTTGTGCAATGCATTTTTGACTACAAAATTGGAAAGATTCTGCGGTTTTATTAGTTTAAACGTAAAATATAAAATAAGGAAAAACAAGTGAAAGTGAGCTAACTTTCTCCCAAAGAAAGCCTGAATCTAATTAGCACCGTTTTGTCATAAAATCGAAGTTTGTGCCCAATGAAGCTCACTCCTATTATTTTGTTCGCAACTGTACATACATAAATTAAGGATTTGTCATGAAACATTTGTGCTTTAAATTTATAACGAAAATAAATAAATATATCGCTTCAAATAAATGCAAATAAATCACAGCCTCGATAGCTGTCGAAGGGGACAAGAGCTGCGGTATTTCAGATACAAATGAAGTTCCAAAAATAATTCAATTTTTAGCAACGAATTTAACGTACGAAATTGTGCAGTTTTATAAAACCCTGAGTAATCAACAAAATACACAAAAAACATCACCAAATAAAAACATTTTGTCTTTTATTTTTTTAATTTCTTAACTAAAAAGTGAAATTTAATAAACTTTTGGCACGAGCACAACAAGCCGATCGACCTTGTTGCTGTTGTTAGTGTTCACTCATTATCTTGATAGATAACCGTGATATTTTGGCAACTGCAGATACTTTGGTATCTAATGCCAACTTGAACACGGGCGACGAGAGCAATTTTCTTATTGCTGTTTTGTTATCTGATAGCTGACAACGACATGAATTTCTTGTTATTTCTTCATTGGTGCTCAACCGAGTTTTGTTTGCCTTCTTGCGTTGCGTTGTGCAATTCTATCGATTTTTTGCTTAGCGCTTTTGTTTTCTTTAAGATAAAAAATTAAACTTGATATTTTAATCGCTAACTTGCAATTATAAACTCATCAAACCAACACACACAAAAACTTGCTGGATGGCCAATTGTGCTTGCCTCCATTTCCACGCCCCTGTCCCACTCGCCGTGCCAGAAGCCCTCGTTTCTCGTCTAGCTTCATTCGCAAATTGGTTTTCGGTATTCTCAACACGTCGTGCCATCGAATAATGTAATTAAAATTCCATTTTCCATTCGAATAAGTGCTACATTCTATTATTGACACCAATTGAGAGCACAAAAATTGATAAAATCAATTTTCACTCCGCAAATTTACAATCAAAACATAGTTTGTAAAAGTGATTTGATTTCTTTGAAGAAAAAATTTGAGTGAAATCAACAAAGATAATAAATTGAATCAAATTCTTAGACGATGCTAATCATTGAAGGTCATTGACCAATTGTCAGCAGAAATTTGATGAATTGAGCTCAAATTTACTCACTTTGATACACTTTGAGTTGTCTGGAACCATGCTCTTTGCTATAAGGCACGTCTAGATGTGCAGCGATAAGAACGACAAGCAAAATTAATGAAGCTGAAAGATGTTCGCGCATTTGATTTCTTTTTAAATCAATCCAAGCACGACTTAAAAAAATGTAATTTCGTAGAACCGATAATGCGAAAAAATTCCCATATTTTGGGAAGACTTCGCGGCAAGACAATCAATTTTACGAGCATTGACATTGAGAGGTCGGTTCTGTGCAAAAATATTTCATTTGCTTAATTCTGACTATTAGATGCCGAACTGTGCTCAGCTGCTTGTCGCTCAATTAAGTCAAGTCTTGTCTTCAATAGCAGTCTAAACATTCGGGCATTCGCTTCATTGCCGCAAGTTCAGTCACACTCAGCTCACACTCGCGTTTCATTTTGTATTATTAATTTGGCTTGTATATTATATTTCAAACAATTTTGCGTGCTTCTAAAAGTGATTTTCATTATCAAATTTAATTTTAATATGTCTCCGAATTTATGGTAAATATGTTAATACAAAACAAAGCACATGTTTCGACATTTAATGACATTAAGTCAAAGAAACAATTTACTGAAAATATGCTTGAAAATAATCTGTGACTTTTCATAATGTGCTTAAGTTATTTGCCAATGCATGTTGGTTAACAAACATGTGTGGTATTGTTTTAGATCTACTGAAATTTCTCTCTCCCTTCCGCTCTTAGTATATGCCTGTTCCTCTCGCTTCTCTCACTATCGCAATGTAAGCCATTTAACAATCAGGAGCGCCAGTTGACCATACCTGCTCTAAATGTAGCACAGTTCGTGAATCCACAACGGTCTCAACCAGTGCAACTTGGCACGCCTCAAGTCGTATTTGCTAATGGCTTTCAACCACAAGTCCAACCTCAGGCGCAACCAGGCTCCGCCGATTATATGAGTCAGTATTACATGTATGCTGTGATAAAAGGCTATGGCGAAGAAGTGGGACGACGTATGGCACTTGCAGAAAACGTTGAAAAATTTAAAACTCCGCAAGTGGAAACCTTTCAATAAGATTAACATAAGATACATTAATCTCTTCAAGCAATGATAATCAAAAAATATATTTACGGTCTTCAATAAACTTGTAAATCACAATTGAAACATTACTAAGACAGATGCCTGGATTAATGTGAGCTGAGGCAAATTTGTGCAGTAAAGAAATTCAAGCTGACATAAATTCAAGTTCTCTTTTTTGTTGCTTTTGGCTAAATGCCAATTTACCGTTTTGCGGCAAAAATGTAATATTTGTAATGGCAAAATGTGAAAATACCTTTAAGCCTTTTTATTGCCGAACGGTTGCGTTTTCAAAGTGAAAAGCATTTAAGCGCAAAAATCACGTATACGCCACCGACATTCAATTGACGTGCCTCTAACACGCGACGCGACGCAACGCCACACAACATTGCGTCGCTCACATGCAAATCGCTTGAAAAAATGATAAAGAAAGGACCAGAAAGAGAAGAACTTAAACCAACAAATATAAGCAATCATTTTGGCTTTTTTGCCGTACTAACAAATTGAGATTTATGGCGCAAAAAGTATATGCGTCGTAGCTGCGTGTGTGTGTGTGTGTGTCAGTGTGGCAGAAATGATAACTTATAAATTCAGTTGGCGTAAAAATGTTGCAATAAAAACCGAACTTTGTAACATTAATTTTACAACAATAAAAGCAAAGAAAAGCAAGGCAAATGTTATATAGAAAAATGAAATTGTTGCTTCATTTGGCACGAGTGAAACAAAAAATAAAACAACCAAAACATGTATTTATGAATTTAAACTGAACTTTGGCGCTTTTTCGCATTCGACGCATAATAAATCATTTAACGACGCTGTTGACTCCGGCAGGCGCCTCTGCCGGCTCTGCCGCTTTTGGCACCGTTGCGCGTGTTCATTCAACGCTTTTTTTCCGCTTGCCACCGGTTGTTCGAATGGCGACGAAGCGAAAACTTCCGCTGAAAGCTGAAATGTGAAACGTATGAATCAATGATGATGAACACACGAATGCAAAGCGTTCTCTTAATGACAATGATGATGGCACCAACAATGATGATGACGACGTCGATGCCAATGCTGATGATGTTGCTATTGTTGCGTTTGCCTTTTCGCTCAACAAATATTTATGAGTTTATTAAAATGAAATATCGTCATTTCATGCAATGTTCTTCCTCTGTTCGACATTTCGTTTATTTATAGCATTGACTTTATTTAAATTATTCAATTAGAACGACTTGGGGAATAAATCGGCAGCAAACTCAAAAATATATCGAAGACAAGACCATTGCAGTTATTTGTGGATTCGCCGCCAACTCAAACCAGTCAAACGCTCCAACAACAACGTCATAAATTTAGCGCATTCGCCTTCGTCGTCCTCATCGTCCTCGTCAACATCATTGACACTTTATCGACTTTGTTAGGCGGCAGCAGCGACGACGACGACGACGTTGGCATATGACCAACGAATGACCTTCAAACATCCTTTCGCATACGCGGCACAATTTTTAATATTTTAGCCATCAACTTCTTTTTGTTTCTGTGTTCTTTTTAAATGACATCAAGTTAAATGTGCAAAATTTAATGGGATTTCACACAGTCGAGCGAACCAGCGAGCAAGCAACTTTGTCGCAATGTTCATGGCTTCTTGTGTGCGAGTGTGTGTGCAAGTGTGTGTGTGTGTGTGTGTGCCGTGGCATTTAGTCAAAGGACATAGGCTAACGCTTTTGTTGCGGACACAGGTTACGCACTTATAACCTTTTATGACCGGTCACACACACACACACACACGCAAGCAAATGTTGCTAAAATGTCGTCCATGCATTTCCGCATTTGCTTTTAATGTTCATAAATTTGTCTCACATAATGTCAAAGATATATATATATATATATATGTATGTGCGTGTATTTGTGTGGCTTTGGCACACATTTACTCGTATTCATATTGTTCTACCGCACATAAAATATTTTTATTAACATTTTATGGCGGCTTTTCTTTTTTATGGTTCACTTTTTCAATCGATACCAAAATTGAGTTATATCGATTTCAATTGTATCGCATTTTATTAGATTTCAAGGTATTTCATTTTATTGCTGAGTGTCTGTAAGTGAAATCTCTTTTTTTTCTATGCTTTTTCACTTTATTTCATTTCATGCGAATTCAAAACGCGATTCAATTTCAAATATGCCCCTTAAAAGTCCATTAACTTTCACCGCCACTCGAATGCGTTCGTATATTATTTTTGCATGTATCTATAATAAAACGCACTCACAAAATGTTTCCACAAAATATGTAAAAACAAAACAAAAATATATTTTTTCTTTTTGATACTTGGAGTACAAGCTGAAGCAAATTCGATGTGAGCACTTTTCAAAAGGGCATTTTTCTGTGTTGGCTTTAATAAAAACTTCATCTGCATTTTAGCATTTTTATGACTTTTAAGTGGTTTTTTGCACAAATACGAATACAAGCACAAGTCACCCACACAATGCCACAATACCAATACCAACACCAACACCAACAACAGTGCCATTGCCATCGTCATCGTCATTACCATTGCCATTGCCCAACTAAATACTTTGGCAACAGTCTGAGAGAGCGTCAGAGCGGAGCGGAGCAGAGCAGCTCAGCGCACAACGCCGCCAGTCTCGGATACTAATTTATTAATGCGCAAATACCATAAGGCAACAACAACTTTTGAATTTTAATTATCTTTCGTGTACAAGTGGCAGCGGCAAGGGCAGGGGCGGCGGCACCGGCAGCGGCTGCGGCAGTCAAAGTGCTGTCACTGTTTGCTTTGTTTAGTGGCGTTTCGGCGCACTTTTGTGGTGTAAAATATTTTAATGCAACTTTTGTTTTTGCTTCAGCTTCAGCTTCTTCTTCAACTTTCTACTTACTGTTTTGTGTTTGAGATTTTTCTTTTTTAAATTAGAATCTTTCATTCTTTCGTTCATGCTTTTTAACTTTTGCATTGTTGTTGTTCACCATCCTTCAGTCATTGCTCATCAGCGAATTTTTTATTTTTCTGCACACTTTTAAGTTCACTTTTTGCTTCACTGATTTTTATCGCAACTAAAGTGATTTGGCTCGACTGACAACGCTCGCTAATTATTTTTTATTGCTTCAATACAAATTTTTATGCGCGCTTTGGGAATTTTATGTTTAATTAAATATTTTATTGCGTCTTATTTCACTTGTCATTCTACACGGAATGACATTGCACACATACAAACACACATACAATATATATGTATGTGCTTGTTTTTATTCGCTGTATTCATTTGAATTAATCGAGCGCCTTAAAGTGAGTTTTGCTTTAGTGCGGAAGATACTTTTGGAGAGAACTTTTGTTAGAAAAACGCATAAAGTAATCGATTTGAAATTTGCTTCGCAAGCATTATTTTTTGCTTAAGTATTTTGAGTTGAAGTCAAATGGTATTTTGTCATGCATTGGTAAGCTGATCGTATTAAGATGACTTTGGCATAATAAGTAAATAAGCTCTCAGACGGAGAAATCAAAATGATTTGGCTTTTTAAACTAATTTAAATTAATTTGCTGCAAAGCCAATAACTCCATTACCAGTTGACGTATTTAAAATGTATCAAAAGCAAACTTAGCCTCCATCAGCAACTTTTTCACGACACATTGAAAAAGTTTAAATATTTACATGCCTAATTCAACGCTTCAAGTAGCTGTAGCTCTCTATGCCCTGCCGCAACAAGCAAGAGCAAATGTTTAGCAGAGAAGCAATGATGCAATGTCATGTTCAGCTAATTTATCATTAATGAATATTAATACTTAAAGAGTTGACTTGATTGCCAACTCTTAAGCTGCACGGCACACAACAGCAAACACAGTGCCGTGCACAATGTACAACAACAAAAAGAGCAAGAATAACAAATACGAAAATACATTCTGGACATGAAAAACCAAAGTCAGCATGAATTATAAAAAAGCGCACGTCAACTTCCGGTTGCCACTTGGCTGCCGCAGTTTGCAAAATGGCTGCCAGCGCTTGTTAATGTTGTCGACGCCATCAGCAGCGCTGTCATACTTATTTATACGAAATAATGGCTTAAATGATGGCCATAATGACACTTTAAAATGTTCGTGGCAAATAAAGTAAAAGAAAAAATACAACAAAAAATTTTAATGCATGCTTTTTGGCGTGCATGCTTAAAAAGTTAAAGGGAGAACAATAACGACGTGGAATTTTTCAACATTAATTTCTTTTGGTTTTTTTTTTTTGCGTTCCTTCAAATGTGTGTATGTGTAAGTGTGTATTTTTGTGTGTGTGTGTATGTGAGTAAGTATTCGTGAAAAGTTTCTTTGCTGTAAAATACTTGAAATATTTTATGTTTCTACTACTTTTACTTTAGTACAGCTCAAGGACGTAGTCAGGATTTCACAAAGGGGGCGCCGAAATGACCAGAAAAAGTAGCGATATTTTTAAAAATAACATCAAGCCAAACCAATTAGTTTTGTAGGGAATATATCATACACAGTCGCTCACAGGTTTAAAGAACCACTTCCTGTTTTAAACTTAAAGAGAATGTCATTTCTAAACGAAAAGAAAACTCAACAAAGTAAATCAGGAAGATTTGTAGATTGAAGTTACCTTTAAAATGATGTGCAATATCACAGTAAAAAAGTAAGTTTTAACAAAGTTGTGACCATAATACCGTTCCAACACCAGACCTAATTAATCCAAGACAACTTTTGTTCATCAAAAATGGCACCTTTTCATACAAAACAGGCAACAAGGTAACTACTTTTGTGTTCGGAATGTAGTCTGCACATGGTGTTGGAACGGTTATTTTTTGAGTAAAAGACGGTTAATATAAAATATAAACTTGTGTTGAGTACGTACGTTTAGTACGAAAATCACCCTTAAACAAGAAAAACAAGTCCATTTAATAAAAAAATCCCTTTAAATGAAGTTTTCGATAGCTGTTTCAAATAAGCTGTGACCTGTTTTGTATACTCTTGCAAGAGTATATTAACTTTGGCATGAAGTCTACAACGCAGAGAAGGAGATATAAATTATAAGTATATAGCTATGTATGTCTGTCCGTACGTCTGCTTCAATGCGAACTGCTCGCTCAGTTTTATAGTTATCGGCAAAACTTTATCCTTGCCTTTATAGCTCTGGAATATATACAAACCAAACTTTGCAAATACGTGTTTTTATTAAATCTTGACTAAAGTTTGGATGACAGTCATCTTCCCATTCGTAATGAAAACT
Organism: Phortica magna; assembly: GCA_037044515.1. Classification (NCBI taxonomy): domain Eukaryota; kingdom Metazoa; phylum Arthropoda; class Insecta; order Diptera; family Drosophilidae; genus Phortica; species Phortica magna. The sequence continues at coordinate 169,195 of JBAMBP010000775.1, read as the reverse complement.
ATCCCTGCTCGTGAGCGCTCAGGGCTTTTTTCACGGCCATCGGAGACGCATGGGCTAAGTCCAAGTCGTCTTTTGTCGCTATATCACTGAACGAACAAACACTGTCAAATGTGCCGTAATATGATACCAAATAAACACAATTACTTACCCGAGCCATTTGTGAAAAATGTTCTAATATCCATCTTACTATCATCGTTTTTTTGTTCAACAGTTCACTTTTAAAAACAACTCCCTTCACAAATCATTGGCGCACTTCTTGTATAAATCAGCTGTTTTTTACCATTAATCGGAAGCAATCAGTACTGTTAGACCTGTGGAAAAATAGCACTAAAAAATCACAAAGGCCAAATTCTCATATTGGAGGTGGCCGTTCTTCTGGTCGCAACATCAAAGAAATAACACTCTAAAATATACCATTTTACAGCACAAAAAAAATAAGATTACCTCTCCGAGCTACATATTGGACTTATCGAATTGTTATTTGGAGGAGGACTCACGTCCATTTTGAGTGCTATTTTTTCATAATTCGCTAGAACGAATTCTAGTATTAAAAGTATCGAAAGTGTGATGTAAGGGGCAAGGGCCATCTGACCCCCTACGTAATGCTCCGCCCTTGGTACAGCTTATAAATCTTCTCGTTCTTCTGACTCTTTGCATACTTTCACGAAATTTATTTAAACTTTTCAGCAAAACAGAAGAGTTTTTGGTTTTGTTTTGTATGCCATTCTTTTCCACAAAAAGCAAGTTGGATTGGATTGTGCAACATACTAGAAAAGGATTTTATTCGAAAAACTTTCACTTGATTGTGCGTGTGTCACATGTGTCTGGCTGTAATTGGCAGGCGGCGCAGGAGTGTGAAAAAGGAGTGCGAGAGTTGACAAGCAACAAAGAACTAATAATTATTTTCGGCAGCAATAAAATCGAATCTATTTTTTATAAAAAGTTTGCTGACAAAAAAAAAAAAAACGATAAAAAATAAAAACGTTTGTTATAAAATGCAACCTAACAAAAAAAAAAAAAAACATAAAGCAACCGCCACAGGCGAACACAAAGTCAAGTGTTTATTGTGGCCACAAGCGTTGACAAAAAAAGAAAGAAATATGCTCGCAAATGGCTGAAAAACAGCTTTCGGCCATAAAATCCAACAGCACGCAACAAAAAGCAACAGCACAACTTTGATAACATTTCATGAACTCTGCCAACGATTGTTGGTCGCTGGTCGCTGGTCCTGCCAAACATGCTGCGGCGAAACTAAATAAAAATCTGCCATGAACTACATAAGTCACTAGAAGTGAGAGAGAATATTGTACAAAAACGAAAATTATATACAAGAAAAACCTTATCACGCAACTGTCATTGATGCTCAGCAAAGTTGAAGAACTCGAACTCGAGAAACAAAAAGTAGAAAACCAAACGAAAGTTTAGCAAGGCAAGCAGAAGAAATTAAATGCAATAAAAGTTTCAGTAGGCAATCATTTTGCCACAGAAAATAAAAGAAAAGAAAAACGTCAAGTTTGCAAGTTCTGTTAAAACAAAAGCTTAACTTACACACACACACAGACGCACACACCGACTCATAGAAGCAATCCAACCGTACTAATATAGTTGAAATCCAATTGACCTAGGAGAGCACTTGTGGCTCACGCACATACACACACACACAAGGCGTATACTTTTGCAAGAGAGTATTAGATTGAGCCTCTTAGCCGTGTTTTATGTGCGCTAAATGAAGCCATAAATGTTCTTCACAATACATGCCCGCATATCGAAAGACAATCCCAATAAGAAACCAGTACGCAAACAAAAGCGCAGACAGGAGCACGCACACACAAGCAAACAGTAACAAGTATGAGTACACACACATGTACAAAGTAATGAAACATGAAAGCAAAAACCAAAATACAAGGGTAAGCCAAAAACATCAAATGCAAAGAGAAGGACACAAATAAAGAAGCATGGTTCAAAGCAGCTCAGAGAGACGCGCGGGCCATCAAAAATATAACACCAAAAACGCTCGGCCGACTGATGCACAAATGCGAAATTTTCACGCTTTTGCGCGCGAGTAAAATCAACTTCATTCGCGCATGGGGAGAAATTTATTCGGCGTTTGAATTGTCGGGAAACTTTTTAATTTGTTCATCATGCAAGCAAAATGAATTATCACCACTTTTCAGAAGTTTGTTCTGCGTTGCTCTTAAATTAGCTGATAGGAAGGAAGTCGAATGTCACAACTTAAGGCTACCAAAGTGCCCAGTGCACACACACACACACACATATATATATTATTATTATTATTATGATGACAAATTTCATATTGGCTTTCTAAAGTTTTTCGCTTAAGATCGTGAAAACTAATGGAAATTGCAACAAGCGTAAATTATATCTCCGAAATTGAATTTTAGAAATTTACTTCGAAAGTAGCAACATATTATTCGAGAAATTTGCTCTGGAAGCTCGGGCAATTTTAATCGCTTTTTATTCTTATCTTACTTTAACTCTCAACTACCTCAGAAATATAAGAAATGTATATTTTTAGATCTCGAGAAATATGTTCTGAAAACGTGAATAGCTTAGGTGGGATTTTGGAAGAGATTTCAAAATGTTTATCATTATATTTAAAAATGATTGGAAATATCATCAAACATTGAGATTTTTTTATAATTAACAACACAATTTCGTTGACAATCATTGCACAAAGCAGCTCAGTTGCTGTTTGCTAAGGGACGCAACGAGGCAAGGCAAGGCGGGACGAGGCGTGCTGGCGTGCTCAATGCGAGCGCGTAAGTCAGCGTTAATTATTATTGCGTGTTGCGTCTGGCACACACGCAAGGACATTTAACAGAACGACAACGGTCACACTTCAATTGCGCGCAAACAGTTAAAGTTGCTACGTTTTTATTTTCGTATTAATTTTAGCAACTTAACAGGAATTGTATTGCTTTTGGTATAAACGCGAACATCAAGTGGGCGTTAGCTGGCCGGCACGATTTCTCCGAGGGGTGTGAAAATGGTGTGCTGAAGTCACAAGCCGAGACAACATTTGATGACACTACAAAATTACACTTGCCATAACTTTGTCGAACTTTTAATGAGTTTCCAGCAGCTTCACATCGACCGAGTGCCAAGTGCCGACTGACTTTCATTGACTGCCATCAACGTGGATCCTTTTCATATCATTTGTGCGTGCGTGTGTTTGTTTTTATTCTCGCCCTTTAATAACTAAATTATTTAAAGCGCAAAATCAAACTAATTAGAAACATTTTTGTACAAATTGCGTTCATCGTTTGAAGTTGAAAGTTGAAATATTTTTGCTGGCCAAGTATTCAGTAAGCAATTTTTGGTGCAAGTTCATTCAAACTTTGTGCGAAATATCGAAATATTTCCCGTTTTAATGACACAAATTTTAATGAGAATTTTTTTATAACTGTCAATTTGGCAAGTAAAGTTTTGTCTTCTTTTTCCTTCTTTAATTTGTTCAAGTATTTCGCAATAAATTATGATTGGTTGCAGACTTCATTGAACTGAATGGCGAATATTTGAGCTCATATTTCGAGTATGGCATTTTGGTAAATAATTTGCCAACTCTTGTTGAATGGCACAGGACAAAAGTGTGAATCTGCTTCAGCTTGTAATTTGTACTTGGAAATTCGTTGAAATATTTATGAACTTTGAACACTTGTTTTTCTTTTAATTCTAAGTAATTTTAAATATTTTCAAGCATTCTTTAGAAATTAGAGCAATTCTAAACGTTTCTTGCCTAAGATAAAAGTTAAATTTCTCCATTGTTGTTTTGCCTTGAGTTCCCCGTTGGGAAAAAGTTCCTCACAAACATTGAAATGCTTCAAAAATTGTATTTTTTGCATAATCTAAAATTTTCGTTTTGCTTTTTTAATAGTTGAAGTTTTTCTCAATCATACAAAACGCCAACAAATGCACTTTGAAACATGAAAGTTGACTTTTAAATAATGCACGACGCCATGACAGTTGCTTATACATGTGTGTGTGTGCGTATTGGGTCTTTCACGTTGCCTAAAGTTGTGACATTCGACTTCCTTCCTATCAGCTAATTTTGGAGCAGCACTGAGCAAAGCTCTCCCAAGCGGTTCGAGTACATTTTGTAAGCATGATGAACAAATTAAAAAGTTTCACAACAATTTAAATGTTAAATAAATTTCTCCCTTATGCGCGAATGAAGTTGATTTCACGCGCAGCGCATTTAGTCGCAAGTGGGCCAAGTTCGGTCCTCTTTGTTTTGGTTTTGTGTCGTGAATTGTGTCCGGTAAAATGTTGATGTTTAGCAGTGTTAAAGTGCGTGAGTAAATTGCTCAATGCAACATGGTTACAGAAGCACTCACGCACGCAAACATATGAAAATGTTTGTTGTTGTTGTTTCAAGTGAGTTTTATTCTATGAGTTTTTTTCTCGCCTCTCCGCCTTTGAACATCAGACACGCATAACGCACATCTTTGCCCCTAGACTCTTATCTCGGCTTGTTGAATGGCTTTGAGTTGCTGTTGTGATTGCTTTGTGCGCCTAATTAATTGCAGCAACTTTTTCAACTCTACGAGTGCAACTTTCTGCACACTCTAACGCTCCTCAAATGACGTGCTTGACACAAATTATACTCTTTCAATATTACGCGTGTGCATCAATTTGCATATTTTAATACGTATTGAAGATAATAAGGCAGACGTAGCTTAAAAGTATGCTACGTATTTTTATATTAAGGAGTCTAAAATTTCATAGCGTTTTTTTAGGAAATGTTTCTTTAATTTATACGAAAAGAATTCAAAAGAAAAACACTAAGAAACAATTTTGGGAAAAACTAATAAAACAAACTGTAACAGAAAATAAGAACAAAAAATAAGTTGCTTTTGATATTGTAGTGTGTCGTGGCAACAAGCAAAATGGAAGGGAACTACAGCGCAGCAAGGATATTAGCTGCCAGATGAGAAATAGCAAGCACCGAAAAGCATGCAACAACAAAAACAAAAGCGAAATAACAAGAAGAAGGGGGGAAAACGAGAAACGAGTGAAACAATAACTCGCTTCGTTTGGCTTTTAATGAAAGCCGAAAAATATACAACAAGCACGAAAATACAACGCAGAGCCAAAAGAAACAAACGCACGGGAAGAAAAATAACATTGCATAAATAATCAAAAACCACAAAAGATGATAATCGCACTGACAACGATGCTGGTGATCGTCATGATGATGCTGCTGCTGCTGCTGCTGCTGCTGGTGAGGATGGTGAGTATGACGATGATGATGAAGTTCGTAATGGTGAAAGCATGTGTATACAATGACAATTATGAAAGCGTTGTGAGTTCTGTGTGTGAGTGCGTGAGTGTATGACGCAAGGACAACGCCAACCGCAATGCCGGCGGTCTTGTTGTCAACTCATCAGTGCTGCATTCTTTGCTGCTGTCACACCCGCTGCTAACACCGATAATGATAATGATGATGTTGATATATCTCCGACAATATTGTATCACACACACACACACACACCCTCACTCACACATGTACGTATACAAATGAATGAACACCATTATGCCAACGCCCATCCCCACCCACTCACAGCCACCATTATACCCAAAAAATGGAAGAAGCAAGAACCGTTCGTCTCAGCCCGTCACCGCTCACCGCTCAAGTTCATTTGAGTACACACAATAAAATAAAATTTTGTTTGCTGAAAATCGATACAAACGGGAATTGCTTGCATACTTTCGGGCGTTAGTAAGTACACAGCCATCACTCGCTCCCTCTTTCTCCCTCTCTCTCTGTCTCTCTCTCTGTTTCTTTCTGCCGTTATGATTATGCTTGATTGTACGCTGTCTCGCTGCTGGTGAAGTCTCAAAGCCTGGGCTGATATTGAAACTGGCGATGCTGCTGCTGCCGCTGCTGCTGCCGATGCTGCCGATGCGCCTTTATCATTAAATGTTAAGACTTCGGTAAATTAAAGTATGCGCAAAATAAATTGCGTGCGGTAAAAGTGTGTACACCATTAAAAATATAAGGCATGCTGAGTGAAAGATATGCTCGCCGTGCGAGTGCGAGTGCGACTGCGACTGCGAGTACGCAAGTTATTTGCAAATTAAATTTCGAGTAGCAGCACTTGGTGTTAAGGAATTTTCTGGAACCATTGATGTCATCATAAATATTTAATACGATTACAGCAGCGAGATGAATAAAGGCTTTTAAAAGCCGACAAAGTTCGAAGTCAATTGGCACGTGAGAATCACCTTTAAGACGCCAAGAACGCTTTGCCAAAATTAGAAAACCGTAAAAATATATTGTCATATAATATTCTAAGTAATTGGAACGAATGACACGAAATTCGTACGTTGGCGCACTAAGTCAGAATTTAAATAACTGAGCTGGCATACGTGGACATCTGATTTGCGTTGAAGATACATTAAAGGCTTCGGTGATTCGATAAAAGTTACATGAGCTTAGTATCAAACAAATTCCACTCTGATACTTGTACAGCTTAAAAAATAATTAATTTTTGCTTAGGACTCGTTACGCTTAATAAACACACGCACACATACTCATACACACACACATTCCATTTGAATGTTGGTCAGTCAGAAGGCAAAATTTGTGGTTTCATTCTGATATAATTAAATTTAAATCCGCTCATAAAATATTTGGTAGAATAGACAAGCACACACACACACACAAATCCAATAATACACACACGCATACAGACACACACACATATGCCCAACCACAAATCGTATTTAAACTCAGAAATTTCCAACACAATTACGGTTGAATGAATGTTAGACAATTTTGAGCCAAGCATATTAAAACGAATATAAACGAAAATCAGAAAAGCTCAACATGACAAAACTTTCCGATTATAGACAACCAAAAGTATGCAATAAAATTGACAAAACTAAATTGGATACTTCACACACACACTCACACACACACACACACACACACATACGCAAGCTTACAAATTCATATTTATTTGATTATTTGATTAGAGCTCAATTGGATTCAAGTTGCTCTTGAGGTCGTCAATGAAAACAATTACAAGAACAACAAAAAACTAATTGAATTTCGAAACAAATTAGTTTGAATTTATGTGGAAAAAGCATCGAATGTTTTACCAACAATTTTCAACAACAATTTGGTTTTGAAGTTATGTGTCCTGGTCGTCTTCGTCGTTATCGTTATCGTTGTCATTGCCATTGCCATTGCCGTCGTCCTCGTTGGCATTATTGTTCTCAGCGCCAACCCAAAACAGACATTAATTCAATTGTACATTTAGACAATTCTAAGTTGTCGACATTTTGTGCTAAAATTTAATTAACGAAAAAATCATTGAGGCAAAAGAACTGAGCGCAATAAGAATTTTCTCTTTATTGTCAACAATGCAGAGCGAACGTTGGCAATGCGCGAACCGTCCTTTGACGCTAATTGACTGCCAGTAACTTTTACGTTGAGTTTCAAAAAGTTAGATACTCTAAGGTAAAGCAGACACCTTTCACAGATACAAACACACACAGACAGACAGGCAGTCAGACAGACAGACAGGGACATGCAAGCCATGCGAATGGCGAATCGCGAATTCAGTGCACGCAAGAATGTCACGTAGAGGCGTGAAGAGGTGCTACAAAATCAGATAAGTGGAATTGTGCGCTGATATTGGTGTTGCTGTGTGTGTGTGGGTGTGGGTGTGGATGTGCATTGTCAATAGATGTCACGCATAGTGCGTCACAATCTGTTGACTTATGTAACAACGCCAAAGTCATCGAAGCGAGCCGACAAAGCATGAACAAAACAAAAACACAAGAGCAAAAGCAAAATTATAGGGAAGAGGAGAGGAGAGAAGAGCGAAAGATGGAACAAAATACTTTGGTGAAGCCCAGGCCCTTTCAACATTGACTAACTTCACGTGCCTCATAAAATTCATAAAATGTTGAAAAATTTAAGCCCGCATTGTGCGTAATTTGGTCCTGGTTGTTGTCATTAATGACTGAACGAGCGATGGAGGACGACTGAGCGAGTGAGCGACTGAGCGACTGAGCGAGTGAGCGACTGAGCGACTGAGCGAGTGAGCGAAAGCCAACGAATGAACAGGATAAAAAAAGGGATGCGTCTGCGACTGATTAACATAAGCACGTAGTTAAACGTAATTGACAATGACGACGACGACAACAACAACGAACGTGACGAAGACGGTGGCGGGGAGCCGAGCGAGCACGAAGGCAACGGCGATGTCGATGTCGATGTCGACAATGTTGTTGGAGACTCGCATAAAATTGTTTTAAAAAACTTTTGCGTTAATAAACAATTTCGAAGCATTTGCATAAAGTCAGACAACCCACTTAGTGACAATGTTGAACAGCAACAATGAAAGCAACAACTGAAGGCAACCAGCCAACCAACCAACGAACCAACGAACCAACCATCGGTTGTTGGTTGAGACTAAGCAGATGTGTGGGTTAGATAAGGCAGCGGAGCCAAACTGAAGTGCGTGGGAGGGAACAAAAACATTGTGTTTAACAACAGAAAAAATAACAAACGTCAGATAGATAGATAGAAAGAGAAAGAGTGGGAGCGAGCGAGAGAGAGAGAAGGCGTGAGACGCCCGAAGCTTCGGTTTTTGTTTAATTAAAGTTTCCACACTTTGAACGCAACTAATTGCATGTAAAATGAATGCGGTCGGTTTTTATTTGATTTAACTTATTCATGGATGTTCAAGTGAATTTCTTTCTGTTGTTTTTTTATCCTTTGTTGTATTTCTTTCGCTTGATTATATGTCAACCAAGGCAAAAGTTCATAAGCACTTTAATGGATTCCCTTTGTCGGTGTGAAAAGCAAGAAATCCATGAAAATTAAGGCGAAATAAAACTTTTTTGAAATTTTTTTGCAATAAAAAATTGTACAAAAAAAAGGTGTTTTAAAAGGTTTCAATAATAAACTTTACTCTCATAAATCATTGGAGAACATTATTAACTTAACAACTCGAAGATTTAAGTACCTTTTGCTAATGAAATTCTGCTCTTAAATCTTTACAGCTCATAACTCATGAATTCTTATTTAGAGTTCCGTCTTTAAGTACTTCATTTATTTAAACTATAATAGTTATAAATTTTATTGAATTTAAATTGCATGTGTTGTGCATTGTATTACTTTCATGTTGGTCTGTCGGCGTCATTGTGCCAGAAAAAATTTCAATAAAGGAAATACTGAAAAAAATGTGTTGCCAATTTATGTTGGTTTATAAAAATTTGAACAGCTTGTTTGGTATGCGATCAAGAACGGCATACAAATAAATAAAACAAGCGGCAGTTAAATACCAGAAAAAATATTATAAATAAATGAAAGTTGGACCAATGAAGGAACTAACAAAAGAGTTCATAAAAAAATTACAAATGGTTGCATGGTTTTTTTGTACAGCTGCAAATACTCAAATACCCAAAACAAGCAATACTGGTCAGAATATCGAAGGCAAAACGAATAAAAGAAAGAAGTACAGAAATTTAACGAAAAACTAATAAAATGTACTCGGGAAAGATTTAACACGGGTGAATATATGAGAGAGGAAAACGCATTAAATATTATTTTACAAGCCAAACTAATTTGGTCGAGCACTAAATTTAAACATGTTACATAAAACAGCGTGTAAGTCCACTAAGAACTTAAGGAAACCGATAAATTCTTATAAGCAAAGAGTGAAACAAACGATGAGCGGGAAAGAAAGGCGGAGATCGGTGGTACGCAGCAAGCCAAGCCAAGGCTTAGCAAAGTTTTGTGTTGAAAATGAATTGAACTTGGCATCGGACAGCGGCGGATAACAGAGAAATTTCACCGACATAGAAGGCGTCTGGTAAAAGAATGTGCCAAGTGCGTAGAAGAGGACCAGAACCGGGACCGGGACGAGAACTAGGACCAGGCAGGACAACAATTTATGTGCGGTGGTGTCGATGTTGGCGAAGGCGACAGCACGCTTACATACGCGTATCTACCGCACATACACAACTATATGTGTGGGTGTGTGTGTGTGTAAGTGTGTAGAAATGTGAGCATTTTCACAAAATTTCGAACAACATTGTAAAGCAGCTAAATAAATAAGCCCTCACCAGTGCTTACACAAACACTCACATATTTACACATATATATTAGATGTGTGTATGTATGCGAAATGGCAACAAAGCGTTGCGAGGCCAAAAGGCGCAAACTAAACTGAACATAGGCTAAATAAAGTGCAAAATGGCAAAATAAATGTGCAAAACAAAATTGACCAAGGCAAAGCAAAAAGCAAAGCAAAGAAAAAGACGGACAAATATTTAACAAAATGAAACACAGCGAACGGACTTTATACATACGTCTATATGGATGAATCCCACAAGACCACTTCGTGCACACAATAAATTCTATTGATGTTGCTCGCATTCGACTCGCTGTGTGTGTGTGTGTGTGTGTGTGTGTGTGTAATTTTCCTAATGCCAGCACATACACTCAAGCAGAACACACACTTTTTGGAACTGTCTGTCCGTCCGTCTGCCTGCCCGCCTTATTGTGTTTGCGTTCGTCTCTTGAGTTGAACATTTATATTTGAGACAAGAATCAATTTCGGCAAATGTGACCAACGAAATGAAAAACTCTCAAAAATTTCTGCCTCGCCTCGCTTACCAAAACACACATTTCATCCATCGACACACCGTCCCGTCCCACCACACCGTCACCGTGCAGCAGCGCTCCCAATGGCGGACTCGGGATGGCATTACGCGTGCCATAAAGTGCCAATGTCACCAACACTTTGGCATGGCGACATCAGCTTCGGCATTGTCAAGGGGAATAATTGAAATTCACTGTCATTGCGTCTAAAGTTAAACAGAAACAGAAGTTTTCTCGTTTGTGCAACAAAAGCTAAACAAAAGTTTAGAAATTGCGAATTGAATTTGATTCAGTTTCGGCCAACGCGACCTTAAACGCCCTGCAAAAGAGCTTGAATTGTAGAATCATTATCAGGCACTGTCAACAAGTCAAGGCATCTTAGCAAACTGATAAGTCATTCATCAACTGTCGATAATCACTCGGAAAAGACATCGGGATCAATGATCAGGAAAACAAGTTCTCCAAGCGATGAACAGCTTGAAATATTTTTGTATTGCGCCTCACACATTTGAGTGCAACTGACAGAATACATTTGCCCACTGGAAACAATGTAGGGCATTGAAATATGAAAGAATGACATGTCACTCACTTACACAGTCTCCAAGGCACGCATAAATGCCTTACACTAAAACTCTTCAAGAAGCAAAACAATAAGGAGAAGAAGCCAAACTGGAAAAGTTGCGAAACTGACACGTCAACAGGAGACGAGCAGACGCGCAGATGAGCAGACACACGTGCAGGCCTAGACCCAAAAAAAGGAGAATTATGCCAAAGCCAACAACAACAAAAGGCATTACAAAAATGATATACAATAAAAATAAATAATGTGATAAAAAAAGGATAACACAAAAAGCGCCTTAAACTTGTCAAGTGCTAAACAAAGAACAACAACAGCAACAACAGCAACAACTGAAATATGAAAAGTTCCCAGCAGGTGTGCTAACTTGAAAAGTTTTGTCGCTGGCGACATGAGAACTTATCTCCTTCTTGTGAGTTATGATTTCTGACCCAAATAAAGTATGAGCAAAAATTGAATTGAATTTTCCCACAGAGCAGAGCAGATAAGAAACGTTGTGAATCATGATGAAAATGAGGACGAAGCAGAAGCTGAGCAGCAACCAGAAAAGGACTCATCATCAATTTTTATACTATTTTATGTATGATGACGAATAGGAATTGAGCTTGTTGTAAGAAACTTGTCAACCCTGCAGAAATATTCATGCGGGCACATTCGTGTTTGATAGACGAAAACTTGTTTGCCAGCCGCAGGACATTCCATTTCATGTCTCAGCTTTTTTACTTGGTGTCCTTTGCCTTGCTTTACTTTAGTCTGTATCTCTTTTGTTGTTGTTGTTGTTGCTGCTGTTGCTGTTGGTGTTGTTGCCTTTCTTAAGTGCTGATTTTATTTTGTGCGCACATTTTGCACATGATAATGTGTGATAAAAATTGTGAAAAAAGCATAGCGTACAAAAAGGCTCAAGATCAAGTGTCAGTCTGTGTCAGCATGCCAGTGAGTCTGTTTATTTATATATCAACGCATCTTTGTGTGTGCTTGTGCCTTTAATTTTCTTTGCTTTTGTAAATATTTGTTGTTTTGTGCAATTCGCTTCATTCATTCATTCATTCATTCATTGTGGGCGTGGTAACTCTCCTTACCCTGCGGGCTCTATAAGAATTTGCATTGCCATGCGTGCCTCAACATGTAATACCCTCATAATTGTCAAGTAGTACTTGTGCCCAATGCTTCTTCTCAAAGTCTGATGTCCTTTTGCGTTTTGTTGCTATTCTCATTGCATGCAAATAAGCAATTTGAATTTTCCATTTTGAGTCTGTGTCCAAAGATAGTTTCCATATGAGATGATGCAAACTAATCATGAGACTCAAAATCAAACGATGCAAATATATAGAGAAGTTCTTAAAAGAACACTCATGTGCTGTCGTGGCCAAAAGTCTGATTTGCAGGCAAGTCACGTATGTGTAATTAGATGAGTCAGTGAGTCTTCCTTCAAAAGTTTTTACAACTTAAAAGCACTTGTGAAAGTGTCGTTGATTGACTTCAAAATGATTGATGATGAGGAACCGTGAAGCCAGTCTATTTTCCAAACCAATCACAGAGCTAGAAAAACCATGTGTTGTTAATATTTTTAATTGGAGGTGAACAAGCAAAAAGGCAACAATTTTTCTATAATGTTCCGTGCATCCATCATTGCATTGCTTGTCCAACGAAGCTAAACAAGCTAAGCGCTTAAGAACTCATCTCGAATAACTTCTAATGAAACCACAATAAAGTTCTCGTTTATGCTCGTTTAATAAATCTATTTGAAAAATAAATGGCGCAATCCTTCTTCATTATGAAACCACTCAACTTTTATCGTTTTATGGAAAATCATACGCCATTTATTATCAGCAAGACAAGGTGCATGAAATCAACTCCGGCCGCGGCCAATCAATAAATCTCAACGCAATAAAAACATTTATTACCATGAAGATTAGAGCAGGTGGAACGCACCCAAGGCGAAGTATGATGAATGAAGCAGAGGCAAGTTGGCAAATACAGTGGCAAAACGCATGGAAGATGCCATGAGTCAACATCTCACAAGTGGTATTTATGCAAGTTTATGGCTTAATTAAAACTGTAAAACGAAAGCAAATGAAAGCAAAATGTCTGCAAGACAAGTGAAATTCGAAGTAGAAAAAGAAAACAGAAGTCAATTTTAAATTTATGCAATTGCATGCAAAACTTAAAACAAACAAATTTCATTGTTTGTGACAAAAAAACAAAACAAATAAAAAAATACTTACATGAAAATGCAAAACAAGTGCAACAACAAATATTATTTTCATAGTTGTTGAAAATTGTAAAACAACAAAAACATTCTTACGCAAAGGATAAAGTTGCGACAGGAGTCAAATGATGAGCACTCGTCTGTTTAGAACAAAAGTAATGTTATTTAAAACATGCACACAGACACACAGACACACAGACACACACAAGCATACAAGCATACCAACACGCACACATACATGGCAGGCAAGGCTTTGACTACAGCATACTTCAACGCTTTTGCATAATAATTACATTCTTGAATGTATGAGTCGACTTTTAAGCTCCGTTCTCAACTTGTCTCCTTTCAAAATTCCTCACTCTATCCCGGCTGCCCTTGCCGACTAGCACATAATGCACTCCCCTGTTTTTGTTACACACTTTTGACAAACAACCAAAAAGTTTAGCTACAAAATTTGGTTTGATTTTTCGTTTTTCGACTTTTTGTTCGTACTTCAGTTTGTCATGTCTGCAATTTAGAAGCGCTTATGCAACGTGCACTTCTCCCTATTATTTCGTAAGCTGCAACAACTTGCTTTTAAATAATATAAAGTGGTCGCTTAAGCAACTCTTAAGCACATTGACAACTTCATTGTTGGCAAGAAACGAGATCACAGAGACCACAAAACCAGAAAGATTATGCAAAAAGGAGAGACAGGGAAGCTGAAGCAACTTGATGACATGTGACTTTTCAGCAAGCAAATGCGAATTAAGCAGAATAAACACGCTGCAGGCAAAATATCGATTGCAAGTGCGTAACACGCTGCGTATGCAAACGAGCAAGAAATGCGCATACGTCACGTTGTGCGTCACATTATTAATTTATGCAGACTTCAAGTGCGCGTGCAAGCAACAATTTTATTGACACTGATACTGAGGGTATTCAGTAGTTCCCGTATCTGCAGCAAATAGCAGGCCTCGCTATCGGAAATTTCAATTTAAAAAACTAACTGTGTGGCAAAATGTATAACGGGATTGCTATACCCAGGTTATGTAAATAAATTATTATTAATTGGAATGTTTTAACCACAATTGGAAACTCCGACTACTTTGAAACAGTCATTTGAATTTGAATTAAAACAACTACACATATTCACGAAGTTTAAGGAAAGTCAGTTAGGAATTGCAGTCGAGAGTTCTTGAGGGTAGAGATGTCAATTCCGGGATCAACTTGACAGCGATTTCGAATCAAAGCCGCACAGCGATTCGGCAAACGTGTGCGACACAGAACTGTTTGTCTTTGGCTTGACGTCTCTTTTGCTATTCCCAGGATTGACATCCCTATTCCAGGGATACTGCACAAAAAATTTTAACGCTTTTGTAAGTTTTTTCAACTTTTGTCAAGCTACTAAAGAAAAGACAGACTCCCTGACTAAGGTGGGATATGGCACTGAATTGAAAAATTAGTTTTTATATCGCAACATAATTTGCCTTTCTGATCTATTATAAATTCATAAAATTCTTTTTATTTCTTGTATAAAAATATAATCAGTACACAAACCCATGCAGAGTTGCGTTTAAGTCCGATAACAAACACATATCTTTCGTATTCGATTTTATTTAGATACTTTGTTATATGAAATATTTACTTCTTTGTTATTTAGACACCAATTATTCGAACCCCACTTAGCTCAAATATCTGATTTAACGACCTTGCGACAGTTTTCTGTTCAGAAGAGCGTTCAGTAGTTTTCCGTTGCAGGACTGTTATTTGCTACAGATGCGATTACTACTGAACACTCTTAATAGTTCTGCTTATTTGCTGTTTACAAAAAAAACCTATAAATTAAAAACATTACTACAAATATTGATTGAAAGCGAAAGGCTTGAAATATTTCTTCTCAATTTTTGAGGTTTTGCGGTTCAAATGCTTTCAAAAGGATGCCTGATTTGCATTGCGTTGCTTTCAACTCGGCACACGGATACGCGTGCGTTCACCATAAGTATCTGCATACATTAAAAGCATCACGCATTTGAAAGGAACGAGTGTATGTATGAAGGATGAAGGCGGAAGAGTAAAGAATGCCCTTAGACGTTGAGGCGATTGAGATTTCTTGCGATTCCCAGTTGGTGGCAGCTTGCGCTGTGCCATTAATGCGTTTGGGATTACGCTTTTCACAAATGTATTCACTTCCGCTGCGAAGTAGCTTATCTGCACATTACATATGTATGTGTATAACACTTTGTGTATGTGAATAGATGTATGTACATGTGAGTGTGCTTAACACTTGCTGTACAATGTTAGATAAAATTATCATCAGAAAATAAATATTCACGCACGCCAGCCAAGACGACGGAGGAATCGACGGATAGCAATTTTTCATACTCTTGCCAAACGAGTACATTAGCTCTGACATGAAGTTTGTTACGCAGAGAGGGAAACATCTCAGATTTCATAACGTATATACTTATGTATATTCTTGATCATCACGACGAGACGAGTTGGTAAAGCCATTATCGTCTATCCTTTATCCGTCTCCCGTCTGTTCCGTATGTATGTAAAAATCAGCTAGATCGGATCATTATTGAATATATATGTAGCTGCCATGGGAACGATCGGTCAATACATAAATCTTACTAGAAAAAACTATAAGACGGCGACTCCAATAAGAATAATTGAGAGAGTGGTTGCAAGTGTATATAAATTTCGGAAAAGCCGAAGAAGCTCCCTCTCTGTTTTATTTGGTTTCTTTTCGTATCTTGAGCCGAATTGTAAGCCAAGCAAAATCAATTCATGTCTTGTATTGGTTGGCATGCTTAAGCAGTTAGTTCAGCGATAAATGTCGAAGAACGTTTAAATAATCGCGAAGAAAAGAAATTTCAATTGAAGAATTTTCAAGATTTCATTTAAGGAAATACTTCAAGTCTTGTAAGCACCTTAAACATTATTTTCAATGACTTTAAGCAAATTTCAGGCAAAAGCATTAAATGCTTGAGAGCAAACATTGTCAAATGTGTGGACACGCCTAGTTGAGCACATTTAACAGGGATTCACGAACTAATTGCCTAAATGTATCCCTTATGGCGTATACAACTAATTTGTAGGCCGTGGCTTTTATTGCTTATGTGTTTATTGCTGCCATTATTATTAGTAAGCTTATTACTCGAGTTGTTCTTGTTCCTGTTCTTGTGCTTGTTTTTGTTCTTGTTTCTGTTCTTGTTGTTGTAGTTATTGTCGTTGTTGTCGTTGGTGTGTCATGAAGATCGACGCCTGTCGGTGTCCCAAGCAAAGTCACTTCCTTACATATACACTTGCTTGGATATATGTGTGTATGTGTATGTATGTGTGTGTGGGTGCTACTTTGGCAACACCTGCGCTGAACTAGAAATCATTTGCATAATAATTGCGCAAACATATGCAAGAAAATTTTAATTGAATTAAATTGTGAGATTACACAAAGTCATGTGAAATTAATTATGACTTGAATCGTACGTAAGTGACTTCAGTAAAGCTCTTTAAATACATGCATACATGATGATAACCTAAATATATTAAATTTAAATCACAGCTCACATATCAGACGCTTTGACGCTTATTCAGAAGACATCAAATAGGAATATTTTTTTTTTTCCCTAATTCAGATTTAAATTTTTCTAGCATAGCATTGCGTTTAATGCTGGACTGCTGCATGTGCACTGTAGTACTATGCAACATAGCATAATATTGCATTAACATCACTTTAGTTAGCAAATAACGGGATGCCAATTGACATAGGAGATTTGAATCGATTTTGTAATCATGACCTGCCCTTTGTTAACAATTCATAGCCAAAATTATGAAGAATTTCATTACTTTTAAATGAAAAATTTGTGGGTTTTTTATGCCATGTTATGTTTTTTATGAAGAAAAGTCCGTTTTCAATTAAACAAATGTACGGACGGAGCGAATTGCGATGAATAAATTAGAATACTTTTAAAAAATACCAAAAAAAGTGTATGATAAAAAGCATACAAAGTGCCAAAAGAAAAATGTTCAAAGGATGTCATTTGGTTGCATACGAAATCGACTCATTGAAAGCAGACAATGAAAAAATTAACTGCAATCGAGAGAACACAGGACAATTATTATCACAGGACATCAACGTGGACAGTCATACTTACATTCAATACTTTCAGTCGGCATTGCCTTTCTTATTTCAATTCAATTTCACGCTGAAGTGCTTCGGATTTCTTTTTTATGAGGCCGTCAAATGACACTCACTCACACACACACAGACACACACACACAAACGCACACATACACAATGGCAGTGATGTGCTCGGCCGTAAGCTATACGGAAATACTGAAGTGTAGTCACGACTCATGTTCATTGATGACAAAAAAGAAAGGAAAACAACACAAAAAACTTATTCAATTTTTTCATTTTTGGAGATTCGTGGACAACATGTCAGTCTTCTTGAAATGTTTCCCTTTGCGCATTTTATGCTTAGTCTGTTGTACATTCGTCCTTCGATTTTTTTGTATTTACGTCTCCTTTTGCTCAAACATAAAATGGCTGTCTCTTGATCGTTGCTGCTTGTTGCTTGTTGCTTGTTGCTTGCTTGCTGCTTGTTTTAAAAACAGTCCTTGAAATGATTTTTTCGTGTTTAATTTTTTGTTGCATGCTTTTCTGGCCTTGATTTTCTTCTGTGTACTTTCATGTGCTTGTGGTCGCTTGTCAGCTTTCGGTCATATTATGACGTATCCTGTCGAAAATTTAAAATAAAAAAAATAATGGTATGAGAGCTTTAAAAACCAGAGAACATTTACTGTGTATGTAAAAGCCTTCTAATTGACAAGGCTTTTGGGCAATTATAAATTTTTAATGTGCATTATCCGATTATCGGAATATCCGGACTCATTCGCCTAAGCATTGGTAAAGGGCGCGATGAGGAGAATATCAAGGAATGGCTAAACAGCAATAAAGGAGACCCACGATTCCAAATGTTGACTGATGAAGAAATGATTGACGTGTTGAACAGTACTTCCTTTTCCTTACATTTCCACATTGTAGCAGGCTGTATACACCGCCACTCACTGGCTCTCCGCTCTTTGAGAATGTCCTCTCGCTCTTTCGTGATCGTAGCCGACACGCTTGAGAGAGGAACCGAACCTCTGAGAAGCCACGAGTCAGTCGAAGTTGGGCACCAAAGCGAATCAGTTGTTCAATAAAGTTATCTTAAGTTATAAATGAACTATTATTATCTATGTGACTTTCTTAAAAGGGGTGAAGAGCATTTATCCTCCGACAGTACAATATTGTTTCATTTGGCTTTGAAATCAGTTATACGGATTCTCAATTATACGAAACACTCTTGGTTTCATTTGAGCCGGATAATCGGGATTCTACTGTACAAGAAAACTTAATTTCATGCCAAAGATTTCATTTATTCACGGATTGTTTATAGACAAGTGCATTTGAAGCAACTTTAAAATCAAAAACGTTAAGCAATGCCAACAACAGCAACAACAACAACAACACCAACATAATAGCATCAGCAATCACAGTCTGACAAGTCTGTGAGCATTTCAAGCACATTTGAGCTTTTCACTTTGCCCTTTGCGCTTAAGCGAAAGCGTGAGCCATTCTAAATGAGGTTTAATTGCACATAAGCGAAAGGAAGCACAAAAGCGAACAACTACACAACTAATTAATTAAAAACGAAAAAACACAACAACAAAACTCAACAAAACAAAAAAAACAGTATGGACAGAACAGTCAAGTATTCTCTACAATATAATACCCTGCATTTAAATAGTGTTCAAAATATCAAAAACGCGTTCAAAATTTCGAATTTGCGTACAATTTTAGTTTAAGGTATTTGAGGGGCAACCATGAACAAGAGGGGTATTACTGTCATACAGCTTTGAAGGGGTGTGCTGGCTGAGTCTGCAACAAAATTTCAGTATCGTTTTCTTATAGTTAAGAAGATATAGAGAATTGAATGAAACTACTTTTTGAGGGGATAATTTTGGGGAGCAACAGCCTTCTAAAAAGTGGGCTGTGCTGATTGGGTGGAAAGGTGAGGGAATGACAAAAAATCCTTCAAATTTGAAGTAGTGAATGATCACACGAGTCTATCTTCCTAATTTCGAGTCTCTTTTAGCTTCCGAGAACCATTCGTTACGACAGACGGAGAGATGAATGGACGGACATGGCTATATGAACTCGTCTTGTTGTCCCGATCAAGAATATATACCCTTCTTGGTGTAACATACATTTTGTCTGAAACAAACTTAACATACCCTGACACATTGTAAGTGTAGGGTATAAAAATTGCTTACAAAGCAACATTTTTTAATTACACGTTCATAACCAGTAAAACTTGCCCCAAATGCATAATATTCATAGTGGTTGAAACCGACACACACACACACACACACACACATACGCACACGAATTGGCTGGTAGAAAGGTACACACATACGCACGCACACAACCAGGCAGACAGACAGACAGTCACACACATACGTACTCAGGCAAATTTACAGTCAACGTTAATGAGGAAGTTTGCCTCTGTCACCATGACATTCATCCTTGAATATATTTTTTCTCATGTGTGTGTGTGTGTGTGTTCGTGTGTTTATTTATGTATGCGTGTGCGATTTTTTCAACGTTGTCAGTTCAAATTAAGGCAACAGTTTAAGTCACAATAAATAAGAGAGGACATATTCATTAGGGCGATACATTCAAAAGGCTCAAGAGCACAACACATTCTCAGATACACTTATACAGACACAGACACACTCGCACACACACATGTGCTCAACAACGCTGATAATGGATTTTGTGGTTTTGAAAAGTGATGGCAATGTGTATAATCACAAACTGTTGAGTGTCGACAGTACTCAGCGGGGCCTTGTTAAATTACATGTATATGTGGTCTTGAGGTTTGGCAAATCTAATGGCAACAAAATAACAAAACACAATAATTATCTTTCCTTCAACATATTCATCAATATAGGTTACTTAATGTATACGTTGATAAATGAAGACGTGTGTTTCAGAGTTTTAATTGAAAATAGTATTCATATTCATTTCATGTTGGCCAAAAGCCTTCATTTCAGGCATACCTTATATAACCCACCATGGTATGGTAAGTAGCTAGAAGGGTTTTATAGATACTACGATTAGATAAATAAATAATAACACACAGGAAATCATAATACAAACAGAAAGATAGATGGATCGATGGATAGATAGTTACTCCTTTTCACTGCACTTTCTAACATGCTTTTTGGGGTCGTTTACTTCAACAATTCTTAGTAAGAAAGAGGCATATGCAACAAGCAAATGCACACACCTTTGTTTGCTATACCGTCTGCCTCAGTTCGCCCTCCGCCACACAGGCTGCGTGCCCTTCTGACCGACACAGTGGCCGTTGACCTAATTCAGCCTTGATATGAGATGTGATGTTTGCGTTATTACTGTTATTATGCCCAAAAGGCGCAGTCGAAGCGGTCCAGTCGGGCTCTGCCACAACGTGCTCATGTCGTCGTTTGCCTTGCTGTCACACACGAAGTCAGCCGACATGGCCATGCCATGACAAAATACGCAAGAAACATCATAGTGCCGGAAGGCACAAACGAGACGCTTGTTAGCCATTGAGACGACACATGGCAGACACGAAAACTCTGGCCGTCTTCTGTGTGACTCAGTCAGGCAGTCATTCGTCGGTCGGGAGGTCAGTCGGGAGGTCGGTCGGTCGGTCGGTCGGTCTGTATATACAGGCTGTGACAAAGGCGACGAGTCAGCTTCAAAGACAAAGCAAACAAAATCAAACCGCACTTACAGACACTTCAACAAGACGACGAGGTTGGCGCCAACAAGTGCGTTGGAGAAGAATTAGAAACACAAAGCAGTCATACACACACACACACACACACACACACACACAAGCACAACGAAATAGACAAGATTTGTTAGCCGCTTAACAAAAAACAAAGATAATTATTAAGAGTAAAGAAAATCGGAAAAGAGACGGCAGATGAAAGTGTATACGTGTGAAGTGCTTACATTTTGCCTAGAAACACTCACACTCACACACACACGCAGACCTAGACCTAGTGCAAATATATGCCGCTAACAATATTAGCACCTGAGTTTCAAATATTGTGTTGCGTGCTTTTAGGCACCGCTTTGAACAGAACACACACACACACACACGCAGCCGCAGACGCACACAAGTGCTCGAGTTCAGCAAGGTTGTTTAATTTAAAATAATTACCATTGAAAAAGCCACTCTGGCAGCACTTTGCACTCATGTGTAAACATGCGCTTCTTGAATTTTTTTCGTGTGTTGCTTTTGGCGCTTAAATGCTCTAAGTAAGGGTCTTAGCTTATTGTGCGTGCTTTTTGTTGTTGTTACTGTTGCTGTTGCTGTTGTTTTTGGTTGCTTTCTTTATTACTTGAGGATCTTTGCGGCAGTTCGCTGTAAGCGTGTAGTGTGTGGCAAATGTTGCCAAGCAAGTATTTTTACCGCACAATTATGTCTGATTTATATGCTTGAAATGTGTTTGTATGCGCAAAATTTATATGTATTCGGTTTCTTTAAGCAGGCTCATGCATTCGCATGCTAAGTGAAATGGCATGGCGTTTCGTCTGGTCTGGTCGTGATTCGTTTGCTGGAAAGCTGCCGAGTTGTTAGTAACGTCGAAATTAATGAGACGCTTTCGTTCGTGTGCTGTTTAAGCTTTTGAGGCTACTGTGTAAATTCACACAGCGAAAAGCGGAAGCAAGCTCAACCAATAACTTCCGGCTAAAGTAAACGATATGAACGCACGCACGAACCAACATATTGTTTAAGGAAGTATTTTACACAAATTACACACATGTTCGCACACACTCATACACACTCACACACACAGAGTCGAGCATGCATATGTTGCTGCTTTATGTTTTTATTTGAGTGCTTTAAAACAACTCATTTGCTCTTTAAATAGAATTCAGACAATACAATTCCAAGCAAGCGTTGCTCAATTGTCCCCGACGTTTCATTGTTCTGTTGTTCTTTTTATTTATGTTTTCGCTTTTTTGTCTCTTTGTCAACTACTGCGGTCTCAACCCGGTTGGGTTGCAGTTAAAGTAGCCAGCCATCAAGAGCTCAAAGATTAAATAAGCTGAGGCTTTGTTTTTAATGAGTTCTTTGTTCGATTCTCTTATTCTGCTCCTGCCAGGACATGCGCGTTTAAAATTGCCACGTTCGGTCGGTCAGCTCACAATGCAAACACTCGACTTAATCTGTGCATTGTTCATATTTACTTTTGTGCAATAATTTATGATCCTTTTACACATGATGTGTTTGTGAGCGGCGCACACTTGTTTAATAACAAAAGATTTATGTATGCAAAAAGAACTGAAAAGTAAACATTCTTCTGGCAGACCTTGAAGCTTTCATGAAAAAATTACACATGTACGTAATAATTATTTAATAAAAATATAATAAAGACACATACTAAAATCTAAAAAAGTTATGCAAGCATCCTGTTCACAATGCAGCTTGCACGTGCAGTAAGGAAGAAGTTTTACATTATAAATGACTTTTTACGATCTTCTCTCGCTTATAATTAAATTCTAAGAATGGTCGTCTCCAAAGGTACCGTTTTCCATTTTTCGGGAATTTAAATAAATAAGCAAAATGCACAGCGGTGTTTATTAAGCATTTGATGGCCGACTGCGTTTCGTCGACATATTGGCCGAAAAATGCCTAAACTACGTATTTAAAAAGCAAGCCATTTGGCGGGAAAATTAGTCAAAACGGGCTAAGAATCCAATGTTCAGTAAATTTTGGAGCACTTTGGGGTTGAAGAGATCTCTTTGCCCACATTCATGTAAACAGCATCTTAAAAACAGCGATAGTTTACAAAAAGCGAGGAAGTGGCCGTGTGCTTATTAAACACAGTTCTCTTAGGCTCAACATCATATTGTCGAATATGTTGGTGTAGGGACTCTGAACTTGAGATAGTACAATGTCAAATGCAGCCTCTCATACTTTTTCAATTATGCTGTCAATATAAATGGTCATGTGATCGAAGTAATGTTTCGCTAAACAGCTACCACGACAAAAAGCCAAAATTTCTTAAAACTCCAGATATCAATTTAAATGGTCATGTGCTTAAATTTTAGTATCGTTTTGCCACCTATCACGACAAAAAGCAAATCAGCTTTCAAGTTATTGGCTTGCATATCGATTTCAACGATGACTGCATTTAAATTAAAAACTGTAGTTTAAATTAGTTTTAAATCACATAAACATACTCAAATTTTGCGTTTTAAAGTTGCCTTATTGAAAAACTACTTTGATTATCATTCATTGATGAGCAATAATCGATAAATTGTTTGTTTACTGTTTGGCTTCAAGTGCGCAACTGCGCGAAACGTCAAAAGCTACGGATGCTGTAGCGGCCGCTTGCAACAGGACCTGCTATTTAAACGTGCGTCGCCGAACGGTGAAAGCAATCAGTAAGAAAGCCTCCTGCGAGTACCATTTGCTTTCAGCAAATCAGAAAAGAAAAAAAAAATGCTAACACACGTCTTATGAATTGTAAGTACAAGCATTCAGACGACAAGTGATTAAATAAACTCGAAAAAAATTTGAATAAAAAATCACTAAAGCCTTAATAAAAACAAGAAGAATAAAAAGAGAAAAATAAAAAGTGAAAAATAAAGTGTTTAATAGTGAAAATGCAAATGAGCAGCATTAAATGTTGGCTGCTAATGCTGAGCATCGGCACGTTAAATTTACGCGTTGGCCGAGCGCTGCCGGACATCATTAAAATTGGTGAGTGGAAACAACCAAACATTTTCGACCACAAAACACAAACACGACGGACACAAACACTCACGCACGCTGGCATGCACGTGTGTACGCACATTAGACCATAGAAAAGCAAAAAAAAACTGTTACACTTAACAATAATTGAGCATGTATCTGCATATCGATTTTTTTAAGCGCGCGTCTGAGTGCGTGCCTGCGTTTTTACGTCTGTGCGTGTACGTGTGCGTGTGCGCGTATCTGACGTGCTTGCTTATTGTTTTTGTAGTTTGGTTGCGGTTGTTGCATCCTGTAACAACTGAACATTTTTAACATTTGAAAGCATTCATTTTGTTTGTGTTTGCTTGCTTGTTTTTGTTCGAATTTGATTTGCATTTGATTTCCGTATCCGCTTCCGTCAAAATGCTAATAACAACTTTTCAACGCTGCAGGTGGCCTCTTTCACCCGTCGGACGACCATCAGGAGCTCGCCTTTCGTCAAGCTGTTGAACGCATCAATTCTGACAGATCAATTCTGCCGCGTTCCAAACTTGTCGCTCAAATTGAGCGTATCTCGCCGTTTGATAGCTTCCATGCGGGCAAGCGCGGTAAGCAAATCGCTCAAATCGTCATGTGAACATAAAATTTGTTGTTTTTTGTTTGGCAATTTTAACGACTTTGTTTTGCTCAGTTCTCATCTTAGAGCATGTTGATTAGAGCAACGGTCTTTCGTGTTTTTGTGATTTGTTTACAAAAGCTTTGGGGCTTTTGATTTGTGGCTTTGTGGTTTCCCTCGTAAACTTATGTTATTAATCCCAATGTGCATTTGAACTTACGAAGTTTGCAATTCTTCTGTCTGAAACTTAATTTGTTTCACTTTTGATTACAATTGCATTTTCCTTAATGAAGCTGAAACAGAAATGTTATTTTACAAAACCACAAATTGAGACAAAATAAATTACTCGGAAATAGTGTAAATCAGATTTACTTATGCACATTTTTTACCCAGAAGAAATAAGATGGCAAAATTTTAATAAAATTTAGACGGATCACTTTTCCCAATGCTATTTTGAAGAGTTTTGGCGAAAAAACTAATAAATATGATTGCTTGATTTGATAATGAACGAGCAAGGAAGCCAATATCAGCCTCAGGACAGCAATGCATTAATTTGATTTATAAGTCGATTTAAAAAAAAGTTTAGCAATCCCTAAAATAAAATGCTTGTGAAAAATCCGATTGTTAGATTTCAGGGTCATCGATACTAAACATACAAATTAAGCCAAATCAACATTACTAGAGGATAAGCTATTGTAAGTCTATCCACTCAGATACTAATACTCACATACCTAGACGATGATATCCATTAGGCGAAACGAAGCTGTCGAAATTGTGATAAATTGCAGTGAAAGCAGCTAAATGACTTCAAATGACTAAAAATAGCTGAGCACATGGTCGCAAAACGACAAAATGCACATGAGACAGTAACGAACACTCACACACACAGAAACACACACATATACAGTAGACACAAGTGCAAAATCGCCCCCACCTATAAGCTGAAAAATGCATAAGTATCTAGATACGAGAACATTACTTGCACAGCGCACTTAATGCGAGTGAACATGAACACAGAGAAGAGATAGAATAGTAAAGCGCCTAAAAACTGAAAATAGAATTATGTCTTACTAAGTATGGCTTAAAAATGAGCATTGACATATGCACACACACATGCAAGCATACTTATGCACACAGACACAAAGTAACATGCATAAGCTTAAACTAGTTTCATTGAAGAAGTCATTCATGGCAGATAATCACAAGGAAATGTACTTTATGTGCCTTAAGCCGTAATGCAATGCTTGTGAATGAGTGCTTGGTTGGTTGCCTTTTAAGCCGCCGAAAAAAATAGGAAAACAAAACTGTTTATTACTGTGTAGTACTTGAAGGCCCCTAAAGTATGCAACAAAAATCGTATAAAATCCAAACCAAAAAAATTGTTCAACGTATTTAACTACGAGTAGTAAATAAAGTTGAGTCAAACTTTTTCCATCTTTGTGGCTTTGGCGTACTTGAGCTTTTTTACTCTTCTGTACGTCGTTGTATTGTATTATTTTGTATCTGCTTGCAGTCTGCGGTTTGCTGAACATTGGCGTTGCGGCCATTTTTGGGCCACAATCGTCACATACCGCCTCGCACGTGCAAAGCATCTGTGACAACATGGAGGTAAGCGTATTGCAATGCCATTAAAAACCTTTCCCTCAAGTGTTAATAAAAACTCTTAAAATACGATTTGTCGTTACATTATCTGACAGATACCACATTTGGAGAACCGCTGGGACTTTAGATTACGTCGTGAAAGTTGCCTTGTTAATCTTTATCCGCATCCAAATACGCTCTCAAAGGTATTTAACTCTTCAGATTCATAAGATTGACATGCTCTTACACACACACACACACACATTTACATGCAGGCTTATGTGGATATTGTGCGCTTTTGGGGCTGGCGTACATTCACGATAATCTATGAGAACAATGACGGTATTGTGCGCCTTCAAGAGCTGCTCAAGGCACACGGCATGACACCGTTTCCAATCACTGTACGTCAATTGAGCGATGGCGGCGATTACAGGTAAGTGTTAAATACAGAAATTAAGTACAGTTTCAATGCGGCTTTCATGCACAGACCTTTGCTAAAGCAAATAAAAAACTCGGCCGAGGCTCACATTGTGCTCGACTGTTCGACGGAGAAGATACACGAGGTGCTCAAGCAGGCGCAACAAATCGGCATGATGAGCGACTATCACTCGTATTTGATAACCTCATTGGACTTGCACACGGTCAACTTAGATGAGTTTCGCTATGGCGGCACCAATATAACCGGCTTTCGTTTGATCAACGATAAAGTGGTCACGGATGTCGTGCGCCAGTGGAGCATCGATGACAAGGGGCTATCGCGGTCGGCAAATCTGACGACGGTGCGCTCGGAAACGGCGCTCATGTATGATGCTGTGCATCTGTTTGCCAAAGCGTTGCACGATTTGGATACATCGCAGCAGATCGACATACATCCAATAAGCTGCGATGGACAAAGCACATGGCAACATGGTTTCAGCTTGATCAACTACATGAAAATCGTTGAGATGAAAGGCCTCACAAATGTGATTAAATTCGATCATCAAGGTTTTCGCACGGACTTTGTCTTGGACATTGTCGAATTAACGCCGAGTGGCGTACGTAAGATTGGCACTTGGAACTCAACGCTGCCGGAGGGCATAAATTTCACGCGCACCTTCAGTCAGAAGCAGCAGGAGATCGAAGCAAATTTGAAGAACAAGACGCTGATTGTGACCACAATTTTGGTGAGTTATTATTTGGCATCGAAACAGAATTTACTTAATTTCACTCACACATACGATATACACAGAGCAATCCATACTGCATGCGAAAGGAGTCAGCGGTGCCGCTCACAGGCAACGACCAGTTCGAAGGTTATGCTGTCGACCTCATACATGAGATCTCGAAATCGCTTGGCTTCAACTATAAAATACAATTGGTGCCCGATGGCAATTATGGCAGCCTCAACAAACTCACTGGGTAAGTTGGAAAAATATTAAAATGTTCGTAATGCAAATTAATGCTGAATCATTTACAGTGAATGGAACGGCATGATCAGAGAACTGCTCGAGCAGCGCGCAGATTTGGCAATTGCCGATCTGACGATAACCTTTGAGCGCGAACAAGCCGTTGACTTCACCACGCCCTTTATGAATCTGGGCGTTTCCATACTCTATCGCAAACCCATCAAACAGCCGCCCAATTTATTCTCTTTTCTATCGCCGCTCTCATTGGATGTCTGGATTTATATGGCCACGGCCTATTTGGGCGTTTCAGTGCTGCTCTTCATTTTAGCCAAGTTAGTAAGCCTTTGAAAAAGCTGCAGATTATAATAAAATAACTTGCAATACTACCTAGGTTTACGCCCTATGAATGGCCCGCTTATACGGATGCGCACGGCGAAAAGATCGAGAGTCAATTTACTTTGCTCAACTGCATGTGGTTTGCCATCGGATCGCTCATGCAGCAGGGATGCGACTTCTTGCCCAAGTGAGTGTACCACAAAAGTGAAAACAAACAACAAGCAAATTCACAATTGCACACGCCACTTTCAGAGCCTTATCGACGCGCATGGTTGCCGGCATGTGGTGGTTCTTTACGCTTATTATGATCTCCTCATACACCGCCAATTTGGCTGCCTTTTTGACCGTTGAACGCATGGACTCGCCCATTGAGAGCGCTGAGGATCTCGCTAAGCAGACACGTATCAAATATGGCGCGCTCAAAGGCGGCAGCACGGCAGCCTTTTTCAGGGTAATTCTTAAAGAAATACTACAAGACCAAAACACATTCATAGTCCGCACTTCTTTCAGGACTCAAAAATATCGACATATCAACGCATGTGGTCATTCATGGAGTCTGCCAGACCATCTGTGTTCACGGCGAGCAACGGCGAAGGCGTTGAACGTGTTGCGAAGGGCAAAGGTCATATTGACAGCTTAAGGCAAACTCTAGAATTTAAATAAGCTCTCTTTTTTTTTGTGTTTAGGTTCCTACGCCTTTCTCATGGAGTCCACCTCGATTGAATATGTTACCGAGCGCAATTGTGAGCTGACACAAGTCGGCGGCATGTTGGATACAAAAAGCTACGGCATTGCTACACCGCCAAGTAAGCTATTCATAATCTGTAAAGCGATCTCATAACAATATTTTTTCAACCTTTCAAACAGACTCGCCTTACCGCACTGCCATCAACAGCGTCATATTGAAACTCCAGGAGGAGGGCAAATTGCATATACTGAAGACCAAATGGTGGAAAGAGAAACGCGGCGGCGGTAAATGCCGTGTTGAAACATCGAAATCGTCATCGGCTGCCAATGAATTGGGTCTGGCCAATGTCGGCGGTGTCTTTGTTGTATTAATGGGCGGCATGGGTGTGGCTTGTGTCATAGCTGTTTGTGAGTTTGTTTGGAAGTCACGAAAGGTTGCCGTCGAAGAGCGTCTCAGCGCAATACTAAACGAATGAGAAAAGTCGTAAACCCAAGCGATCTGGGTTTAAGCCGATTACAAACGATGCAAACACACATACTAGTATAAATTTCTGACAATTATGGTATTATATCAAAATGGACCGAACGAAGTGGTTGGCGCGCAGCAATATACAAATTACATAACGCAAAATCAAATTCAATGCAGTTTTGGCTATAATCACTAAACATTATCTAACAAGAATTATAAGTATTAATGATATTTACTGTCAAAAGTAGGATCAATTTTGTCGATCGTTGCAGAGTGTTATGGTAAATGAAAAAGCTCACGGACATGTCACATTTTGTTAAAGTTTACCTAATGTGCCGTAGTCATGTGATAATAGTTAATGATGCAATTTAGTTCTGAAATACATTTATGAAATTGGCATTTGTAACAACAATTCGATATTGAAAATTTTTTGATTTTCATTAATTTAAAGTCTCTTATTTTAAGAAATTACTTGAGTCAATGATGGCATATTGTTTGGTCAAACGTGTTTTAGAATTAGTAAATAATAGTTTACTTCTTTATTTGGTATTATTACTGCTTCCGCATAAATTCTCAGCACTGTCAGTAAACTAAGCTATGTAAATACCCAGGCAGCTACTTCCCCTCAACAAATATTGCTCCATTGCGTCCAATTTTAGATTGTTTCTTAGCACATAATGACCTATCATTGACTTGTAGTAAAAATATTACTTATTTTGACTCTGTCTTCCCTAAAATTTTGCATTTCAATTCAATATCCTTTGACAACATTTCGTGAGCATATATACAGAAGCAAATAATAAGCAAATAAAAATAGTTTTTTTCCGATTTAAACCGAATATATTCAACAAAATAATAAGAATCGTATTGCATTTATGAATGAATTTTTGGGAATTGTACTATAGTAAAAATGAAACGTAGCTAAATTATAATAATTTTAGTAACTATATATAAACTCATATATTATATACAATCTATAATAATACATAATAGCAATCTCCAAGCGTAATGGAAAGATTCAACAAGTATTTAAATACAGGTGAACACAAGCGTTACGAAAATTGACAATTTATTCACACACACATTGAAATCCATGTGAAAATATTTTGGTATTTACCGTGTTCATAGAATTAGCATAAAAAAGAAACATTAGCATAGCAACAGGCTGATAAAACCCGTAAGAAATAAGTTTGTAAAATTTAATACTCAACAAATTAACAAATAAATAACTGAATTGTTAAACCAAATGATACAAAAATAAAAATAGCACTAATTATTGTTTACAAGCTCACAGCGTTGTTAAATATGTTTTGAGCGTATAAAGTTTTCAGAAACAGAAATGAAAATCAAGAGCCTTGACCAAGAAAGCCAGACAGTACACGGTGTATATGTAATGTATGCCTACGTGTGTGTGTGTGTGTATCAGTTGATTGCACCGTTTTCATAAGCAAAGTTCGAACACCTGCGCCGGCGGTCATGATTTGACATTTGAATTGCGAGCACGGCATGACCGCAAAATGCCAATCAAAAGATCTGCCAGCCACATATCACACACACACACACACACACACACATTAACTCTCACTTTCATTTTCATTTGCAGTCAATCACGTCACGCACTGCATATTTCATGATGCCCACACATTTTCAACACGCGAAATCAAAGCAATTGAATTTTCTAATTGTTTTACTGCAATTTGAAATCAATATCAATTCATCGATACACTTTCAACACATTGTCAGCTCAATTCAGTTGTGGTTTTTCCTTTGAGGCGTAATGAAGAAGTGGCCGGCGTTACTTTTTGGTCTATTGGTGTTTGGACACATATTTGTGTGTCGCGTTGAAGGCAATGACTTTTCATCGTTCTTGAGCGCAAATGCGACTTTAGGTGACTTTGTTATAATTCAGAACGCAACATTTTAAGTAATACTTAAGAAATATTTCAGCGGTTGTCGTTGATCATGAGTATATGAAAATACGCGGTGAAAATATTATGTTGCACTTGCAAAAGATACTCAACGATGTTATACGTGAAAATCTCAAAAACGGCGGCATTAATGTCAAATACTTCTCATGGAACGCTGCGCGCTTAAAGAAAGGTACATTGGCATCTAAAATTTATTATTCTTCTTAATTTTTACTAACACTTTAATGCGCAGACTTTCTTGCGGCCATTACAATCACTGACTGTGAGAACACTTGGAATTTTTACAAGTCAACGCAGGAGACACAAGTGTTGCTCATTGCGTTAACCGAATCGGATTGCCCACGGCTGCCGCTCAATCGTGCACTCATGGTGTGTTAGTTTACATAATTCATTTGAATACATAAATCAAAAGCATGCAATCGCAAACAGATACCAATTATCGAACACGGCGAGGAACTTCCACAACTTGTGCTGGACGCCAAAGTGCAGCAGATTCTCAAATGGAAGACGGCGGTTGTATTTGTCGATCAGTCAACACGTGCGTACCTAAAACACATATACACACATTCATCAAATACTCATTTAGCTTATCAATAAAATAGTCGATAAAAATCCTGTGCTAATCAAGTCGATCGTACATGAAAGCACCACGAATCATATTGCGCCGGTATCGTTGATTCTCTTCAAAATAAACGACACGCTGCGTGGCCAAAAGAAGCGCGCCGCTCTACGACAAGCGTTGGAACAATTTGCGCCACGTAAGCCGGAACTCGAACGACAGCAATTTATGGTCATCTCTATATTTCACGAGGACATCATTGAGATAGCGGAGAGCTTGAATATGTTTCATATTAACAATCAGTGGTTGTTTTTTGTACTCGAGGAGCATCGCCGTGATTTTGATGCGACAGCGGTGACGGTGAATCTCAATGAAGGCGCAAATATTGCCTTCATGTTGAATGAAACAACGGCTAATTGTATGGTGAGTCGTGTTTATGTGTCTGTTTATTATTTGATGTTCAAGTTTAAAATAAAAAAAAGGACACCTTAAATTGCACGATGAACGAAGTCGCAATGGCTTTTGTCACTTCAATATCGAGCATGATACTTGAGGAGCAGTCAATATATGGTGAAATCTCCGATGAGGAATGGGAATCCATACGCTTTACAAAACTAGAAAAACAAACTGAAATATTGGAATACATAAAAGTAAATGCAAGCAGACAAATTATCATTAAACGCTTAATTGACAACTTTTCCCTGCAGGAGCATCTCAAAGTGAACAGCAAATGCGCAAGCTGTGCACGCTGGCGTTTGGACACGGCGATCACTTGGGGCAAAACGCAGGCGCATAAGAAGTACCAAGGCCGTGAGTGCTATCGAACACTCAAAAAACTTATATTTTTATTAAATTGCCTTTAACAGCGAGCAAACGCATTGAGAGAAACGAAAATTTTGAATTCATTAATGCTGGCTATTGGAGTCCTTTGCTCGGTTTCAATACACACGAGCTCGCCTTTCCCCACATCGATCATCATTTCCGCAACATAACAATGGACATTGTCACAGTGCATGTAAATTCCTAACGTTAATAATTTGAAGCAATTATGAAATTCGTTTCTATCTTGCACACAAAGAATCCGCCATGGCAAATTCTGACGAAGAATAACAAGGGTGTTATAATCAAGCACAAGGGCATAGTCATGGAGATACTTCAGGAACTAAGCCGTGCACTTAACTTTACTTACTTTCTGCATGAGGTGAAATTTAATGATGAAATATCATTTGGTCAAAATGCAAATGAGAGCGTAAGTTAGTTTTATGAATGTGTCTGAGGACAATAATTAAATTTTGGAACTGATTAGGACGAACTACTTGGCTCTATGACTTTTATGCTTCCCTACCAAGTAGTCGAGTATATGCAAGACCAGCAGGTGAGTGACTTATCAGTTAAAATGGAAGTGGTGTTGTTTTACATTTTGATAGTATTTCATGGCCGCTGTGGCCGCGACCGTGGATGAGCCATACAAGAAACCCTACAACTACACGATACCCATCAGTGTGCAAAAGTATTCATTCATATCACGCCAGCCGGATGAAGTCAGTCGGATTTATCTCTTTACAGCGCCTTTCACACTCGAGACTTGGGTCTGTCTCGTTGGTGCCTTGGTATTGACTGCGCCCATGCTCTATGCCGTCAACCGACTGATGCCACTGCATGAAATGCGCATTAGCGGTTTAAGTACGGTTAAGAATTGTTTTTGGTACATTTTTGGCGCATTATTGCAGCAAGGTTAGTCATAGAAATTTCTCATCAAAAATCGAACTTTAGCAACAGCCTTGCTCGCTTCTTTTGATAGGCGGCATGTATCTACCCAAAGCGGACAGCGGTCGCTTGGTCGTTGGCTTTTGGTGGATTGTTGTCATTGTGCTGGTCACCACTTACTGTGGCAATTTAGTTGCATTCTTAACATTTCCCAAATTCCAACCTGGCATTGATTACCTCGATCAACTATTCGAACATGAAGAAATTACACAGTATGGATTGCGTAATGGCACCCTTTTTGAAAAGTACACATTGGTAAGCGTTACATTATATTACGTACTCATGTTACACTACAAACTTTTTACAGTCTACAACACGTACCGATTATCAACGCTTCATCGATCGCGCTATAATTTACAGCAACACTCAGAGTGAGGACATCGATGCTGTTAAGAGTGGCCAACGTGTAAACATCGATTGGCGTATCAACTTGCAGCTGATCGTGCAACATCATTTCGAGAAGGAAAAGGAATGCAAATTTGCGCTTGGCAAAGAGAACTTTGTCGATGAACAGATAGCTTTGATTATGCCCAACAAAAGTCCGTATCTGCAATTGATAAACGAACAAATAAATCGCATGTTTCGCATGGGTTTCATCGAGCGTTGGCACCAAATGAATCTACCTTCGATGGATAAATGCAATGGCAAAAACGTTCTTCGTCAGATCACCAATCACAAAGTCAATCTTGATGATATGCAAGGCTGTTTTCTGGTTTTACTATTCGGCTTCATAATCTCGGTGTTTGTCATTGCAATTGAATATTGGTATTTCAGTTGGTATGTCACTGCGAAGCAGAATAAGCAGCGCAATTTCGTAAATTAATATTGTGACAAATAAAGGCACAATTTCAATACATAACAAGTGTAAAATATGTTGTAAGTTTACTTTTGGAAATTACTATAGCAACGTTTTACAATAAAAAAGTTTGTATTATGGTTTTTTTCGACTTCATCTCTTTGTCATCTACTTCAGTTAAATGTTACATTTAAGTGGAGTTGGCGTTGGGGCCACGACGACGGCCAAAGCCTTGTACAATGTTGACGAAGCGACGGTTGTACTGGATCCTCCTCTTTGCACGGCCGGTCTTCTTCTTCCTCTTCTCCTGCTTGTCGACCTTTGGGGTCTGGCCCTTAACCTTACCGGCACGCGCCAAAGAACCGTGCACTTTACCACCAATCATTGGGATGGTGATATCCAACTCGAAAGAGCTGAGCGCGGTAATGGGTGTCTCATTGGCTAGAGTAGCACCCTCGCAGTTGAGGTTGATCTCCTCTGTGTTGAAGCCATGAAGTTGGGCGATTTGAGCCTGAACAAAACAAATGCAGCACAAAATTATTAAACTGGCGATGTAAACACAAAATTGAGGTTAAGCACGGCTAGCTTTAGCTGCAGTTATTACTGTCGCTTTCCGCGTACCACCTCACAAATCAAAAACAGCAACTTGTACGTACCTTAACAGCTGAAATGGTAGCATCTTGATGGACCTCGAGGGCCTCGACGTTCTCCAAACCACGTACGAACAGTTGCATTTTGACTTTGCTGCAAATTGCAGAAAAACAAGTTAATTAACAATTTCATAATTTAATGTCAACTTTTGGATGACGAACACGTGTAGCACATTTGAACGGTGATTAAGCATATCACACACTTTGTAAAGCGTAAATATTTAGCGCTACATTTTAAAACCACTGCACGCTACACGTTTTTACATATTTCAGCGTTCTTTTGGCCAAAAACTAAACTTTTTTTTGCAAAAATTAAAATCTCACCTTGTCACTTGTATGCGGATCTACCGAAAAAGAAAGATGGATGTCGTCCAGTGTTGGAAAAGCAGTAATTTTTCAGTGTGTAAAAGTGTGTAAAAAGCGACAGATATAATTCTGGCTATTTGTAAGAATGTTTTCAGCTATTTTTATTTTCATTTATGGCTGACATCTGTTTTAAAGATTGGAGACATTGCCGAAAGTGCAATTAAGATAATGCGATCCGACGCAGCAAACGACTGGCCTTACCGTTTAACATTTTATACGAGTGGCTAGTGGTGCTGTAAAAGCTCTGAAATTAACTATTTTCGTTTAAACTGACGCATGCCCTTACCAAGCGAACACATGACAGTTTAACTGGGAGCTTTGCCAGTGTACTGACTCATAGCATCATGCGTTATAAATAAACATAGACCACTTGATCTCTGACTCAGATCGCAACAGCACTGTTACCGCACTGTTGACCACACTGTAAACACAAATAGATTCTTTCTTAGGCAGGCTGTTTCATTTAACAGAAAAAGTATGCAGCACAATTTTTTGTTTAGCTCCATTTATTCAAGAGCACACAACAGCCAAGAGTGCAGAGTTGTCAAATCACTTAACAGCATGAATTCTAAATGGATCTTTGGATAGCATAATATTTTGGCAGCTTCTTTCACATCAGTTTTGTGTTTTTTCTACAGCCATGTTTACTTATAATCTTGTTGAATAAATTAATTATTTAATTTTGTTTCAGAATAATTGGCAATTGTCGCTCAGAGCGAGTGAGTGTGCCGTTCGATTCTAGTGGTGGAGAATTATCGCAAACATCGGTGTTAAATCGATGCTTTTTTTTAAAATATGGGTGACATAATTTAAAAAGTTCTTATACGCATATGCTCGTGTTCAACCTCGCACCGACACATTCGACTATCAACTGGACGAAAATTTGATTTGTTTGTTTTGTTTCAAAGTTGTCTGAAATGAACTGAAATAAAAAACCTAAGCAAAATGTTCAAAACTATTTCCCAAATTGAGAGGAATATAAATAATAATTTGTTATTTGTTTTGAACACATTGACATTGACCTTTGGTAACATAATTTTTCACAGTTCGCGTATGCCCTTCATAGAGTGCAGTTGCATTTCTATGAGACGTCGTCAACAAATTGCATTATTAAATCGCAACATTGTATTGCTTGCTCCGTTGCATTCTGTCGGCAAGTTTTTATCATGCCAATAATGGATTTGCACTCTGAGGCAACTGACATTGCTTCTAACGCATCTTATGATATGTTTATGATATTGTTATAATTAACTTAAAATTATTACTATAAAATAAATAAATAATATAGTAATAAATAAAAATAAAAGGGGAAAAAAAATCTCATTTGTAGCATATAAATTCTCTATTATGTCTAAGTTAAGACTCTGACCCGGTGGGGGACATTTATTTGCATTATGCCATCTGTGCCCCAACTGACAGCCATGTGTGGTCATAGACTTAATTTGAATCTGTGTCAACCGTTAATCCAAAAGCAGCTGTGTTAGGCCGCAAGTCTACTTAGACTCCCCAAGTTAGCGCAGAATGGAAGAGTTGAGTAGCGAAAGAGAGATTTCAGGTTAGAGGACCTAATAAAGGTTATTCTATATAGTACATACATAAAACGCGAAACGGATCATGAAGGTCATAGTTAGTTGTGCATCTGCGTACTATTATTGGGACCAAGTTTCTTATGTTCCTTCGTGAGACGTTGAAACTAATCTGATCAAGTAAGTTTACGTACAAGTGAAAAGAGCTTTGGGGATGTAAGGGTCATTGAATTCTAAAAACCCCTTTTACCTTATTAACGAGTGTTTTGCCTATTCCTGGCAAAATATCCCACGGAAAAGGAATGCTATATTATCGCCAAGAAACAATATTAGTCGAATGCCGTCGTCTCGGGTAAGCTTTACCAGCTACTATTGGATACTTAGTCCCAACTAGCAGTAAACGTTTCCATCTGCTGCCAACCCATGACGACGCTAACCTGAATTTGCCTCCAATCACAACGCTTGAGATGAGATTAAGGTTCCATGTTTTGGAAGGGCCTTGACGGCGTTTACTAAGTTCGTTCTCTTACGAAAATCTCATTTCAGTAAAGTGCACCGAAATAAAAGCAGTAACAACTTATTTCCTTCCATAATGCCGCCTTAGTTAATTATAAATGGCCAGCAGCTTAAACAATAAAAATTGTTTTCGCCCTCAAACTGTGGAGGATGACGACAACGATGATCTTAATGACGCTGGCAGCGATGCCATGGAACAATCTGCTTCTTCTACTCCACCAAAAGTCATCTGTCACTGTCATGAAAAAAGCCCGAAACAAATCCACAAATTAACACTCCGGTTATTTCTCTATTCTGAAATTAGCCAAATCACATTCCCACTAAATATTAAAAAACCCGGGCCCGATCATAAACATACTTAATGTATGCATTAAAAACCTCCCCAAGAGCACACTTACTTACCTTGCACGGACTTTCACTCTTTACACATTGATTGTCTACTTCCCAGTCGCCTGGAAAACTCCAAAAATCGTTGCCATTTTAAAACCATATAAACCTCCTGACATACCCGAAAACTACCGCCCAATTACTCTTCCATGCTGTTTTCGAAGATCAATAAACGCATCCCAAGAGTCACAATTATCAAAATTGCATAAGACAACAACATCTTGCCACCCACCCATTTGTGTCCTCTGTGAAATACATCGTTTCTGAGTTTTGTCTTGAAATGTCAACATACAAATCCTGTGTAATTTAATGCGTGTTTTCCAAGTTCATAACAAGCAAGGAAAAAGCAAGTGGTGTATGTGCTGCCTCAAACATGCATAAAGCTGCATTGGTTTTCTTAACAAATTAGTTAAACGAATTCTGCACTTGCAATCGAAATTAAGCATTTTGAAGTGAATGATGATGAATCAATAAAATCTATGAAATCTATGCTTAGCAAAGGCTTAAACTCCATCAACAATAATCATAATAATAAGAGATGAATAAAATTGTAAAAGTTGTAAGTGATTTAAAAGATAATCAGTTAATCAGTTAAAAATTAAATGAAAAAATTCAAATTAATGGAAATTTTATTAAATAAGTTCCGTTATTTTGCACGGAATGATTTCACGGAGGTGACTTTTTGAGTAAGCCCTATTCCGTTTCAACTTGTCAACTGCGTTACCTTATTGGCGCAAGTGCCTCTTGCACTCCTTCAGCGGTACGCTTTTTTGGCTCATTCATTCCTGTTGCAACAGACAAGGACATAATGCCAAAATGAAACAAAACATGTCGAAATGGTGGGGGTTTTTTTGGCACCGGATAGGCCCAAAAAAACCTCTAATGGCTATTTTCGAGTCAAGATTGTGTTCATTTATGTGCAACAGAAGGCAACAGAAATTCTGGTAATTTTTATGAATGTTCCCGGTTCTTAATAGTCATGAGCTAAACTGTGATTTTACAATCACGGTGATTCTAAATTTTGAATAGTTCACAGGTGGTTCCATCGAACTAACTTCCTGCAAAGACCCAATCTTCAGCAATGATCGTATGAACACGACTGATCTTTGGCGAAAAGACCTCTCTCGTCATTGGTAGACGCTTGGATTTTTATGAACGTGTTTATTGCGCAGCGATATAACACTTCAATGCTGAAAAAAGTGACAAACTGAAATAAAAATAATTTGAGCGTGCCAGTTCTGCGCTTCAGATTCGTTTCGCCCACGTTTCTGTCCTTTTTGAGCTTGTTGTTCCTATTCGGATTGTTGTTTCATGAAACAGTCTAGAAAAGAGAGTCTGCGGTAGGTTAACATGCACGTGCAGAGTGTTTGCAGCATGTTAATCATTAATCTGTTGTGATCAAGCAGATCTGGCAACGCTATTATTTGTATTTATAAACAGCACTGGCAGATTTTGTTTTTGATCGTGTCATTGACACGTTTTCAACTGTCCGTGTCACTCAGTTGTTTAAAACGAATGGGATTGCTTTGACTTGGCGTATGTCGCTGTGGATTCCATGGGGATGCGTGTGCAGCCATAATTAGTATGCCTTTTCTGCTTTTTCCTCGCCAGAGCGCGAGCCACGATATGAAGAATGATATTGGCAACCGCAAGTATTTCATATTGTTGGTAGAAACAGTCGATTAACCAATTAGAAGTGATTGGTAACTCTCAAATAAACAATCAAAATATAACTATATTAATGTATTTTATATTTGCTACAGGATTTAGTATAATTTATTTCAATGAGGCGAAGTAGTCAATACATGGTTTAGGATTGTTCCAAACAAATCTGGAAAACCTGAGAAGCGCTGACCTGCATTATTGGTCATCATGGTAACTGTCACTTCGCTACTAATAATTCAAATCGACAAATCTTCAAAATCACACCATTTTAAAATGAAAGCATATGCCAATATGCTTTCGGAAGCTCTCCTTATCGTCGAGGAATTCAAGTCATGGCTACGGCACGATGTGACAAATGCTTCGAGGGCCTCAAATGCAGAATCTGTCAAAAAAAATCAAAGGGACGGAGATTCTTAGTTTCATATATTCAATCGCTTTTGCAACATCGGATTGACCGATTGAATAATTCGACGCATGCTTGTAGTTTTTTTTTTTTTAATAAGAAAAATAGAAAATATTCTTTAAATTTTATAAGTTCACCTCAATACAAAAACGATAAAATTCCCACACGTAGTCACTGATTTTGGAGTTGAAAGAATTAAGAAGTTGCTGTAATTATTGTCTACCACTCATATACATACATATATTGTTATAAATATTTATCACTTTATTTTTCTGTTTATTTAAATTAGAAAAATTACAATTAATTACATTTACACTATATGTATATGCATACAACTATACTCTGTGAAGATCAATGCTCGACATATGTAAAAATGTCAAAATTATTTACAATTTGAACGTTTCATTTAAATTTATGAACATTTTTCTTTTGTTATACTTATTTTACAAATATTATTTTGCATTAGCGCTTGTTATAACTAATTTTTGTTGTATAAATTTTGTTCGTATATTTTAGTTATTTTTGTTTTCCTTGCATTAAACATTAACAATTCAAGCTTACTCTTAAACAATTAAATAAATTAAAATACCAAAATCATTTTAAGAAGAAGTTAAAGAAAAATAAGATACCTGGCTCAGCCAAAAATTACATCGCATAAAAATTATTTGAATAATGAAACATTGCAACAATTTTTTTTGTTTTTTTTTTTCGATTCGCTGCTAATGCACAAAATCGTTGGTTATATAATGTTGCGGCTCCACAATGACGCTTGTGTAGTGTGGGTGCGCGTTGTTTACCGCTTTGAATGTGTCGGAGAAATCATTGAGATGCGATTGCGGTTGTTGTTGCTGATGTAGTTGCGACTGTTGTTGTTGTTGGTCCAAACATTGCATTTGATGACTCGTCGTGGTAGTTGTAGCAACTGTTGCTGCCGTGTGATGTTGTTGTTGCAAATCGCTGGACACATGATTATGTTGCTGATAATGATGATGATGTTGGTGATGCTGATTGTGATTTTGTTGTTGATGCTGAACGTGATGCTGTTGCTGATGATGATGGTGATGGTGTTGTGAACTGTTATCCGAAAAGTAACTTAACTCAAAGTTATGACTCAGATCGCTGTATGTTGTCTGCGGCGATGTGCCATTCACAATGGACGCATTGCCTGTCGAAAGCTGCCGTTCACTCTCCGAACTGCTCGAGCAATTTGAATTCGAGTTTGCGGAGAATGGTCGCATCATTGATGTGGCTACATCGACAGTGGCGTCGTAGTAATAGTTATTGTTATTGTAGTAAAGGCTACCGCCTGTCGTAGTGTCGGGGAATTGCATTTCGTGCGTGATCATGCCAGCGGCAGAGCCATCACTATTGCCATTCACTAGACTGCTGCCGCCGGCACTGCTGCTGCTTGAGCTAACAACAAGATCATTGACCGGCGGATAGAGTTGGGTATAGCTGAGGTGTTCATGCGGTTCGAGGTGGGCATGTTGCTGTTGCTCTTGATGATGGTGCTGCTGATGCGGATGCAGCATATACGCGTTATTATTCGGATTGCTGCAGGCGCTCACATGCACCGGCGTCGCAGCGTTCGGCAACTGCAGTTCCGGCTCAAAGCACGAATCAATCTTTGGACTGTGCGTCGGCTGTGACGGTGCTATGCTCACGGGTGTGCCAAGCATCGCCGTGTGTGGCGTATGCACCGTTGCCTGTGGCTGCGGCTGATGTAGATGTTGCTGCGACTGCGGCTGTGGTTGCATTGCTATGACGGCGGGTGTAACAGGCGTGGCGGTGGGTGTCACAACTGCTGCAGCGGCTGCTGCTGCTGCTGCCGCTGCGGTAGCCGCTGCTGTAGCCGCCGGTGACATCGGTTCGCGTTTGACCACGCCCGTTTGTATCTCATTGAGCACTAAGTCTTTGACCTCTCGTTCGCTGAGCACGTAGTTAACGCTCACGATGAACACCTCACGCGAGGAACGTGAATTATGCACTAGCGTCGCATAGGATTGCACCCAAACCCAGCCGCCGCCTTTGGTCAGAAAGCGATAATATTTGGTGGTTACTTGTCCTTTGTACAATACTAAAAAACAAAATTGTAGATGAAGAAGATCTTGAGTAAACGCTGTACAGGATTAGGCGTCACTGCCGTCAATGTTGTTGCTGTGTTTATTGTTTTAACGCGCGTGTGGTGTACTTACAGATTTGATGGGAGCAGCGCATCGCCATTATGTCAGCGGCGTGTATGTACTGATAAAGCGTTTTCTCGATGAGGTCCTGTGGCTCGTAGCCCGTTAACTGTGATACTCTGCAAATAAACGAAAATTTTTCAGTTTCAGTTTCATTTCGCGTTTGCCCTAAGTAAACTTTGTTTCATGATCTCATTCTTTCTTTTTCCCATTGCTTCCTTTCGTTTGGTTAAACAAATAAAAATGGTTATTTTGCTGGTTTACTTTTGTCAACTTAAATTCAATTATGCAGAAAAACAAAATGCTTACAAGGCGCAAAGGGGGTTGGCTTTGAGATGCAACAATAGACTGGGCATACGCCCACCGAGTGTGGGTGGGAGAGTCGAACGTTTTAAGCAAGGCAATGATGACGCGTCATGGTACATCATGAGGGTAATTGAGTGACAATAATGTCAGACAAGTTGTCGAACGCTGGCCGACCGAGATGTTCCATGTGGTTGAGGTTTGCGTTGGTGACGCTCCTTTGTGCCTTTTGTTGTACAAAAGCTGTAATAGCGGCAGCAACAACAACAACGACAATGGAAAAATCAAACTTAAGAGGGAAATGATTTGTTTTTGTTTTTCTTTTTCCCATTTTCGCTATTTTTTATGTGTGCGTGTCGTCTGCCTCTTTATGCTGAAGTGGTTGGTTGGTTTAACGAGAAGAGTGGGGGGTTTGTTCAAGTGCGCTTTTTTCAATTTGTCGCCCTTTTCTTACGCCCGCGCGTAAAAAACATGTTTAAATATTTGTTTAGTATTAAATTTACAAATTAAAATAATAACAAGAAACGAAAAAAACTATGTTTGACGCGCACACTTAAAGCATTTGGCGTTATATTTGAATTTTTCTTAAGAGAGCTTTCGCTTTTTACTAACCTTGCATCGAAAAAGATCAATTTCATGTCCAATTTGGCCCGAAACATGAACATATTCTGGTGCAGTTTGATCTCTGTGATCGCAGATGAAGGCAGCGAGTGTCCAACGGCAACTAAGCCAAGATTTTGTATCAAGCTACCTTGGCCGTCGCCACAATCGGGATAAATGCGCGCTTTCAGATAACCCGAACAGTGTATCACCTGATGCAAGAAGAAGAACGAAATTTTAATAAAGAGTTAGCTAATGTTTTATGGCCTCAAACTCACCTTAAAACCGGAAGTTGTCAGGCCCGCATTACGTTTCGCTAGCACGCATTTCATGCGCAAAAAGAAAGTCTTCTCGATTTCGATCGTGTGCGAGCCACGCTCGTGTCCATAGGCATGTGGCGGTGGATGTTGCACAACGCCATTTGGGCTGCCAATGGGCGTGTGTGTCTGTGCGAGCTGTAGGGAATTTATAAATGCAGCCTGTGTGAGTATTTGTGTGTGCAAAGAAAGAACGCACGAGCGAGCAAACGAACGAGCGAGTAAATGAAAGATACCGCAGCAAGCCCGCAGATGAGCAAGAATCAATGCGAGTGCAAGCGAAAGAAAGAGAGAAACAACATTGAGTGCGTGAGACAATAAAATGGCTGCAACACACTTAGGAAAAATCATAAATTATCGCTTACCGGATTCTGATGCATATGCAGCGAAAGTATCGCGTTCATTTCATCTTGATCATAACTGTGTATGTACTCAAAGATTGAATTGCCCGTCAGTTCAACCTGTGAAAAGCAAAAATAATTATAAATTGATAAGGACGAAACTCAAAGCAAATTCTCTAATTAGCGCAACCCAGAAAAGTATTGCTCGCTCTTCTTTGTCGTCCTCTTGGGTTATGCTAATACAAGTACCACGCAAAAGGCACAAAAGGCGCAAAAATATGCAAATTTCTCTGAGCATCGCAGCACAGGCGAAAATATTATTATGCGCATATTTAATAGTAATAACAACAACCACGACTACGACGAGTGGCCAAATACTTGAGAAAGTTGCACGCCATTATTTTTTCTTTACACTCAAAATAGGTTTTGTGCTCAAATTTGTTTACACTCAAAATGTTTTGCTCGCTCACCTGACTCAAGCCCAAGTGCACTGATGCTGTCTCCGAGATGTACATGATTTTACCGTCGGGTGCGACTACAAAAATAAAACCGTCCAAGGTTTGCAGCAAATGTGAGCCAAGCTCTTTAATGGTGACACCGCGTTGCATTGCCGGTGAGGAGCCCCAAGCTTCGCCAAGTCCTGTAGCAATACAAAGAAACCGAGAAGAAGGCCAACATTAATGTGAGAACTAAATTTATTAAAGACAAATCGCGAAAACAATGCCAACTGCGCACAGAGTTTTTCGTGCAATTGCCGCCGTCGTTCACGTCTAAATATTATTTCCAATTAAAGTCATTCAACGCCATAGGAGGGACAAGCCCACAACAACAACCGCCCAACTTTATTCCTTCCTCACATTGCAGCGTTT
Source organism: Phortica magna (assembly GCA_037044515.1). Lineage (NCBI taxonomy): Eukaryota > Metazoa > Arthropoda > Insecta > Diptera > Drosophilidae > Phortica > Phortica magna. Next base: position 124,745 of record JBAMBP010000775.1, on the reverse strand, counting down.
GTTTCCCATTATTAAAATAATTATTTTAATAACACAACAACAAAAAAGAGGAGGAAGAAGAACAAAACACGAAGTGCAAAAAAGCACAAAGCGCGCGGTACACGATACAAAAGCAGCCATTGTCACATTGGGCCAATGCTGCCAACCCTCAAAATGCTTCCTTCCTTTCTACTGCCACACTGGCATTGTATTTTCACGTAAGCTGGTTGTTGTTGTTTTGCTTTGTTTTGTTAAGAAAATCTCAACAATCAGTCGTTCTCTCTTGCCCGCACACAGGACCGCTGCAAACACCAGCTCACAGCAAGCAACCCAACCACCCACTCGGTCCACCACTCCCACTGCTCAGCTTCCCACGCGCTGTTGGCTGTCGCTTTGAGTGAAACATATTGTCAGAGAGCGAGCTATTGTTCCGCTGGGGATTGTCTGTCTGTCTGTCAGTCAGCTCAGCTTGGAGTGCTTTTATTGTACATAATTCTTGTTGTGTTTGTATGTAAAAAGGAAATAGAAAATGTATTGAAAAGGAGTCAACATTTGTTTTTTACGCTCGTATTTCTTTGGTATTTCAAAGCTTTTTAAGTTTGTCATTCACACCAATTAGTAAACAAACAAACCCAAATGAAACATCGATGATGTCCTGCTGAGCGGTACACTATACACACATGTACACACAAACACGCACACTTAAAACAAACCACGTCCGTTTTTAATAGGCACACTCCATGCCACTCTCAACTGTCAGCGTTCCACATCATTTAGCATAGCCTCAAGAAATTCGCGTGCCAAGCAGATCATGTATGACTTTGACGCCCCGCGTGTTGCCGTCAACCCTCGCATATCAATCGAATGTGCAACGCGTGTCAGCAGTGGGTGGCGGTGGCGGTAAGACATGTACAATGTGCGCGCCTAATGTTAGGCAACGACTTAAATTGCGCCAATTTTGGACACATCAAAGTTCACTGTGCACAAACTCACCATCGGGAAAGACTTGTCGCATTTTCAAATAAGATGTCGTCAAGCGTATGACGGACGCTTTGTCCAGTTGCGATGTAATTGCACTTGGCAGCGGCAGTAATTTGGCCAATTCGCAGAATTCCGTATTTTCCTTTTCACGTCGGGTGCGTGCCGCATTTTTGCTTTTCTCCTTCATGGCACACGTTTTCGCTAAATCTGTAATGAGACACAAATGAAAAAACCATAAGGTTGCGTTAATACTGCAGAAGAAAAACGCTAAGAAGAAGACAAGCCCACAAGTTCGTATAACTACGCAATAAAACTGACCATGCAAGCGACGTTCGTGGCCGTTATCCTTGCGCATTTTACGATGGTTTGTCATGTTTCTGTCTTAATTTTTATGGCAGTATTTTTAAATATGTAACACAAATTCGAGAGAAAACAAATTGTAACTTAAAAAACGTTTCAAATATATTTTTTGCGATCGACCGTCACACGACGATCACCTGTTTGCGACTGTCAGCCAGGATGCTGCAGCGGCAGTTTTAATACGCGGCTCAGACACACACGGAGAGAGAGAACGAGTGTCAGGTACACTGAGGCGCACAGTCCCAATTGCCATTGGTCAGTTGCTGCTCTTGGGTTTTCCGCAGGCATTTTCATTCATGCGCATTTGATTTTACCTGCGCGGACGCACTTTCCAAGCCAATTGACTTTGCGCAAATGCATCATTTATTCACAAAGTCAACGTCGTTCATTCATGCAGTCCGCAGTAATCCAGCATCCATTCAGACTTTCGCAAGAGGCGTCATATTGTCTGAATGTCTGTCTGTCTGCCTGTCTGACTTACTGACTTTGCACAATGATAGTCGTGCACGTCCGGACGCAACAGGTTGTCACGCTTAACCGTAGGAGATTAACTTCTGTTACTGTTTATACATATACAAAAGCGATGAAAAAACATATTCTCACACACTCACACATAGATAATTGTTTATGTATTGATAAATTTAGTTTATATCCTCTGCACATCTTTGCCAATCATACTCGCAAACACACACACACACACACACACCCATAACATTTTAGATCCTAGAACTGCTCTGCTTTCCCATATCATTGACTGCGTTTCCGGTATTTCCGCTGCAACAAGTCGCTTGTCATGTCCTGCTCTACTCTAGCCTGCCCTGCCCTGCCTCGCTCTGTCCTGCCTTGGCAACTTTCATTGATAAAATGCTTCGGTACGTGATTTTAGTGAATTTTGCAAAATTATTTTCGACTTATATATTCGATGATGTCCTGCAGCTTATTCGCCCACATGGCAAACGAGTACGAGTATATAACATTTTGGCTGCAAAGATTTTTGCTTTGTAGGTGACGAGTCTTTCTAGTTTCTGTTTTTTTTTTTTCATTTTTCATTTTTAGTTTTTAATTTAGTCTCTTTTAATGTGCAAAGAATTTTTGCACGTTTATCGAGGTTCATTGATGTAGGTCACGTACATAGTTTGAATTCTTAGAATGTCACACGTTCGTTAATGCTTAAATATAACAAAACACACAACTACAAAAATCGCAGCTGTCAATTAAATTTGTTATTTTATGGCAGAAAACATTTTGAGCGAAATTCGCAAACGTGTTTCGAGCAATCGATTTGGGATGAGAGGAATTCGAATTCGAATTCGGCAAATGAGATTAGATTTGAAAACAAATGACATAGGAAGGAAAGCTCTTTGGAGTTTGTGTTAGATAACTTGAATATTAAAAAATCCCTTATTTGTTATTGATTACAATTCGGCAATGCTGTATCGTAATACATTTATCTAGTTGTTCTTAATCCGTGGGATAAAGAATCTGAAAAGTTAACTGAAGATGCAAAAAACTTTAACGAGAATGATTGAAATAAATCTTGAGTTAATATCTCCTTCTCCTACATTGCTCTAAATATAAAAACTGTGCCAAAAACAACACATTTAGCGCCAAGACCAATAGCAATAATCAAAAATATATACGAAAATTATACGAAATAATTTGCTTAAGTAAAAATCGAACAATTTGTTACACCAAAAAATATGTTTTTATATGCATACATGTATGTATGAGAAACGGGCAACAATCCCCTATAACAGCTGATGATGATGAATGCATTTGTCGGATTCATTCACAAGCTATGCCATAAAAGTGACTGTTGTTGTTGTTGTAGTTGTCGTTTTAGTAACCAGTCACAGCACTTTGGCTTGAGCCCACAACGTAAATGGGACATTTGTCAAGAGTCATACAGAAAGAACAAACGAGCGAGCGAACGAACGAACGAACAAAGGAACAGAAGGCAATCGTCAGGAGTTAATGGGACAGGGCAAGGGTGGGGCGAATAGCTGAAGCAAAAGTTGCATGCCGCACAAAGCCCGAGTAAGGCAAAGTAAAGCAAAGTGGCAAGACAAGCAGCTCAGTGTGGAATCAACGTACAACACAGATTCGCAACAACAGGAGCAACAGATTTTCTGAATGATCATAATCCTAAAGAGCGTCACAACTAATCCGCAACTCAAATGTGACAACATGCGCGTCTGAAGTGTTGCCGCCATCGCCACCATCACCGCCCGTTGCTACAAACGTGGGTCGTTGCCTTGCAGCATTCAACGCAATAACTGAAGTTATCATTGCTGAGGTTGTGCCGTGTAATCGCCGACGTCGCTGCCCCTGCCGACACCACCGTCGCCAGCACCGATCCGCCCGGCACTCACCGACAGCCACACGCGAACGCCTCAGACTTTCTGGCGATTTTGCTAGCGCTTATTTTTCTTTTGGGTTAATGTTGCTACTTATGATGTTTGCTTGTGTAGTTTTTTTCAGTGTGACTTTTGTTAATGATCATAAAGAAACGCCTTAGAGCTGAGCGACTATTTGTCAAACGAGAGTGAAACCATTATTTTTGCTATTATTGGATTAACGATAATGGAAACGACGGTTAACCGAAAGTTCTTTGGAAAAAACATTTCGCAACATAACTCGAACTTATAAACTTCTGCCAACCAAACTAGTCTTTAAATTTTACTATTTGCAATGCCAATCGAGCTAAAGATTATTGAATATAGAATCGATAAATTTCCGGCATGAATAATGAAGAAGCTTGAAACTCATTATCAACTTTAATTGGGAAATACTTGAACACTTTTTTATTGTTTGTGAAAGTCAAATCCGTCAATGATTTTTCGTACACTCATCTACAATAACAAAAGCACAAAAACTGCGCTTGACCTTAATACGAAGCTAAATCCACAAATAAACTTCAAGCGCGAAAATAACAACAAAAGTAATATTATAGAAGAACAATAAAAGGGCTTAAAAATCAAGTCTTATAGAAGGTTAGGCGCACCACACAAAAATAAAGTTCTCACGCCTAAATAGAACTGAAAACCGTGGATCATAAAATATTTATTGAGCCCTGCGTGCATATTAAAGTAATTAATGACAATCGCTGCAAGCACGCAGGCGGGAATCGCATTGTCTTCAGCTGTGTGGCCAAGGAAGAAAGAAAGCTGTGCTGCGGCGCGGTGCGCTGAGCGTGGGTGCGGCTGAGGCGCTGCGTCTCAATGCGCACACGCAGCGACGCCGTTAACTGAAGTCGCTGCCAAGCAAGAACAGCAACAAGGAATGAGACGCGCTTTAGGTCCTTAAGCAACGAGGCGGCGCACAAGTACAAACGGCAGACGACGTTGTCGAGGACGACGGCGCAGGTCGAGAACGATGACGACGACGACAGGTAATGCAAATTGCTATGCTTTAAGTGCGAACAGCGAACCTGCAATATACCTTACTTGGTTCTCACGCTCGAATGGATCGGGGTTTTCCAAATAGACGCTGATAAAAACTTTAACATTCGGGAAAATACTAACTGAACGAACATGAGTTGAAAATGTTTCGTATGTTTTCGTAGACGTAGACGGGAAATTCTTCGTTTGAGTGTGAGAAAAACGTGAAATTTGTATACGAGTTGTTCTGTCGGCGAGAGTCAAGTTCGCTGAGCTACAGGTAAGGTGAGCGGCGAAATGCAATTCCCACACGGCAGCAACAACGCAACAACAGCAACAACAGCAACGACTTGGTCTCGACTCAACTCGAGCTCGTCCTGCTCACTGTCATGTGGAAATTTTTAACATACGTTTTAAATGTGCGTAACACATGATGTTATATTATATATGTGTGCGTGTGTGTGTGTGGCATGTATCCATGCACTGCATCGCACACGCAGGACGCAGGACATGCTGGCCGTTTGATAGCGATGTCAACAACGACACTTTGCAACTGTTTGTTTGTCCAAGCACGGACAACGGGCGACGGGTGAGGGGGCGCCGACGTCGCCCTTCATTATTATTTTTATACGACGGGCATTTTATCTTGAAATAACAGTCGACGGCGCGCGAACTTTGTCATTGCTTTGTTGTTGTTGTTGCTTCTCTTTTCTTTCCTTCTCTCTGCCTATTTTTTTTGTTAGTGCTTTGCAGTTCATCGGCGTTGCGTAATATGCTCGAGCTGCGCTTAATTTTCGGATTATAACCCGTAAAGTAAACAGCAAACATTTGCCTCACATCGGCCGCGCAATTCGCGTTGGCCGTGCCGCGTGGTGGTGCTTCTGCTGCTGCCGTTCGATGGTGCTGGCGCTGGTGTTGGTGGTGGCTCTGATTTCGGCAGTGACGCGCGCACTTTAACCCAATTTCAATATGCTTTTTGATTTTGTTTACCCGACACTTTAACATAATTAAACAGAAGTTTATGAGCAGCATTTTAATTGCCTTACACACACACACACACACACACACACGCACACAGAGTGGCAACAACAAACAAGAGCCAAAAGCAGCAGCAAGCAAGCCAAGTTCGGCGCTTAAGCGTTTTCATTGTTATTGATTTTATTGCCCGACAAATCCGATAATTATACGCACCCGTTGCGTTTTGATTTCTATTTATTGAGTTCTGCACTTGTTTGTCGACATCATTGGGTGGGCGTGGCATGGCGCAAGTCGCCCTCCTCGGAGAGTGCGCTGTAATGTGCGTTAATGTCGCTAATACGATTCGAAATAATTAACATAAATGGCGCTTTCGTAATTGGTTTGTGTTTCCTTTCGTTCAATTAATTTATTTTAACAAGTTTACTTAAACAACTTGAAGTTTGTTTTGTGTGTGCGTAAACAGATAATCATGGTTGTTTTTATTGGTTTTATTGAATAAAAATGCTAAGGCAAAGCAGCGCTAAATGGACACTCATGTCTGTTGTTTCGCACTGACAATTATGTATTCCGGCAGTTGCTTACACTATCAGCAAAATACCGTCCACTGATCATGAGTACTCCAAAAATGTCAGTCCAACTGAGAAGGGCGTAGCCAGCTTTTTACAAAAGTTACTTTTCTGAACGCTAATCGTTGGCTCAGTGATTTGAAATTTTGCGCATTTGGCCAGTTCAGTGGCAACTTTTAACAAATCAGATAAAAACACACCAACTCTCTTACGTGTTTCACAAAATGAGTGCAAATGCCGCACTATTTATCTGTTAGCCCTCTGAGGCTCTTGCCTCCATTTTTCCTCGCTTAAACCACTTCGTTCATCATTTTATTCATTAAATTTGAATTACATATCCCAGTTTCCTTCAATTTCAATATAAAATTTCTTGAGAATAATAAAATAAAATATAATCTGTTTACAGATTCACTAAAGAAATAAATAATATCTTTTGTTGTTTCATTCATTCAGAGACATCCTGTATCTGTGCCCTCAGTACTGTTTTTACTTGGGTTAAATGATATTTTTAAAGGACGAACATTCTCAAATATGCCATATTACGATCCAAATAAATATGATTACCTTCCCGAGCTAACCGAGAAACACTTCGAGTTTCCAAAGACATTGTCATCACTTTTTTAACTTTCACTGGAACTTATTCAAGTGTTGGAACTATCGAATTTGTAATGTAGGGGGCGTGGCTGAGCTTTCGTGAAATAGAACCCCACTAAGCCACGTCAAAGGGTGAAGAGTAAGAGGTTCAGTGACACCAATCGCAGCTCATCTAAAGATTGCCAAAAATTCAGTCATTGAAAGTATGAAAAAATGTGAACTCAGAAAGTTTTGTCGTTTTTTTATTTATATTATATTTATATTTCCCACTGACTTAATCGGCACTAAAAACTCATAGCGAAAATGTTAAATATAAATCAAAGTAAATGCAAATAATTTCAGTTGCACGTAAAATCAAAGCTGTGAAAATCTTCGACAAATAGTGAAGCGTAAAATGTAAACTGCTACCGTATTTGAAGTGTTCACAATAATAATCAACAATCAACAATCAACATAATCGACATCATAATCTTCAACATGGGCGAGAATCGTATAATTTTCATTACAATATTTTCAAAAATAATTATGCATGTATTATTTGTATTTGTTAAACAAATACACTGTCGAGCAGGAGCTAACGGAGAGGAACGCCGAACTGAGCAGAGCAGAACGCGAGTGCAAACGATATTCAAAGTAAGCGTCCGACAAATAAATGCAAAAGTAAACTTTCAACAATAAAAATAAAAAATACAACAACAAAAACACAAAACACAAAAAAACGAAAACAAATTGTACAACGGGCAATAAATACGGAAAATCTCGAAAATATCACGTAAAATCGATCAACAATACAAACTTGCAGTCAAATGGTCCGGCAACGATAAATGGCAAATAAGCAGGCGAGCCAGCCACATGAGGTATGTGTGTATTGACATGCCAACAACAACCAGTTATGCCAACTGTTGTTGTTGTTGTTGTATCAGACGGCAGTGCCAGTAGCAACACAACTACGACTACGGCAACAGCAACAGCAACAAATCAAACAAGTCAAAAACATGCTCGTCGACTAAAACTGTCGAAAATGAAAATTTCGAACGTCAACGTCAACAATGAAGACGTCTAAGGGTCAAATCGACAGCCATTATTTTATAGCATGATACATGTGAGCATGGCAAATGTTTCTAAGCATGTTAAACCGAGTGTTGCGGCAACATATGTGTGTACACATTCCCAATGATTATGATGATGATTCCCACTTTGCCGACGCGTCGTCACACCTTCTTCATCGAATGCGTAAATAGAAAAAAAAAAAGAAAAAACAGCTCCATTATCACTTTGGTAATTGCATGTTGTTGTTGTTATTGTTGTTGTTGTTGTTGTTGGCGGTACGTGATGTTCACTATAAATTTGAATTTGAATTTTCACTTCTGACCCAACAACAATAACAACCACAATGCAAAGGCAAAGGCAAAGGTAAATAAATGTGTACCTTCAATAAGAACAAAAACAACTGCACGAAGAAGAAGCACAAGAAGAACAAGGTCTTAGCGTTTGCATTGGGCATTAGGGAGTGACAGAGACAGCGAGTGAGAGTGAGAGGGCGCAACGGAAATGTTGCTAACCTATTTTATTATTACAAGACTCATCAAAGCGCACAGAAATACTCCCGACTTTTGTCACAACACAGATGACTTAATGTAAATCGAAATACTAAGGAGGATTGCTGAGGCAGAATCAGCACGATAAGAAGAAAAAGAGAACGGCAGTAGCACTTTGGAACATAGAAGAAGCAGAGCAGAACAGAAAAGTAGCAACGAATGAAAAACAACGAAAAATTATAACAAAAAGAAAAATAAATGAAAAAAGTAAAGCGATTCAAGAAAATCAATACAAAGTCACGTTTTAGTGAAAATCACGTTTCATTAGATACCTACGCTTTATACGCCACACACACACACACATCTACACACATATATATATAAATAATATATATATAAATATGCTATGTACAAGTATACATATGAAGATTATAGTTTGTGCATTTATGCATGTTGTTGTTGTACTGTTTTGTTTTATATAATAAAGTCATTGAGTTGTTGTAGAAATGCTTCTACATTCAACGCTTAAAATTCATCGTAATCATTTTAGTGCGTCGTTCACCTTGAAGCATTTCTCTCCATGCATATTGGCATGGCTTTACTTATGCCAACTATTTATAACATACTAAAGTTTTTATGGCTAGTTTGTTTACCGTTACTTTCATTCGTTGGCATCATCCCCAAGCCCCCTTAATTTGTTGGGCTACCGTAGCGTAATCCCGCTTAATGCTTGTGTAGATTTTGTCTGAGCTCTTTGGAAATTTGTTGTTGACAACTTTAAGTGTTGGTGGCTTCGAATGGTTTTACAGGCATGGGGAGGGTTGGGGAAAGTGGATTATTAATTTGGGTACATAAATTAAAGCATATTTTAGAGTTTTATCGAGTTTACTAAAAACAAGCAATGCATTTGAGTGATGTTACTTAGCACGAAAGTCTGAAGAAATGCCGTGAAATCTTCGAATAGAATTGCACTTGAACATGAGTTGAATGTGGATATCTTAGAAAGCCGATACTATCCAAAGGTCTTAGCAAAAACTACAATATCGTCTTTTTTAATCTGAAATCTGAACGAAAAGTTTGAATTTCATTTCCAGTAAGAAACTTTTTGCTTAATTGATGGAAGCCAGAAAGTGCTCTGTAATAATATAACACTACTTTCCAAAGACAGATAGATTATCTGTTTGTAATTTGTAATGAAAATAATATTCTTTAATGTGTAAGATTGAATTTCCACACCAAAATACACGTTTAGAAGTACTTTGTGGTGTATAAACTGTAAAAATGTAAACAATATTTTCATGTTGGTGATATTAAATATAATTTTTAACCTTCCAAATTAGAAACATGTTATATTTTATTTCAATTTCTTTTCATTTTTCCTTGTAAAAAGAGCAAAAGCTTAGAAAGGTAAATCAACAACAACAACAACAACGGCAACAACACCAAAAACCCTTGTACGTGTTCTCAAATGCTTAAGCAAATTAGAGCATAAAGGGGATTTGCGCAAAAAGTCAACACGCATCCACACCTCAAATACACATCGTCAAACGACGAGAGATGCAAAAAAGGAAAAAATAAAAACAGTACTAAAAAACACTCGGAAAAGATGCTTAAAAAGTCAAACAAGACAAGAGAAAAAACAACAACAACACAGCGAAGGAAAAGCAGACAACATAAACATGGTGGCTCCGATAGAGAGACCAGGTAGAGTGGTAGAGTGAAATCAAGGCGAGCGTATTAGAAAGGCATTAGGATTGCTACTGCACACGGTTCATTCACCGACAGCCAACAACAAATGACAATGACAACAAGCGATCGACCGACCGACCATTTGTGCGTGCGAAACTGGTTCTACGCACACACACACAAACACACAGACACACGGTCGCATATGCATACACCTTCTCCAGCACATATCGCTGCATACGCACAAACAAACACACGAATGAATGATACCAACACACACACACACAGATACGTGCGAACGCTTTGAGTCGCATCTCATTGGCTGTCTCAGCGCACACACACACACACACTCGCTCATACACACACAGCGTCATGCGCCTGGAATGAAAACTGGAATTGCTTGCTTGAGCGTGCATGTGCGTGTGTGTGTGTGTGTGTGTGTATTTGTGTACATTTTGTTTCATTTCGTTGTATCGCGAGCATTCGTTTGCTTTGCTTTACGTTGTTTGTTGTTGCTGTTGTTGTTGCTGCTCGCTTGTCAACGCCCGCCCCGCGGTCGACAAATGTACGCTCTTTTAGTGGCATGTCTGGCAACGCCTTAATAATTGTTATTTGAGTTTCGTTCTGTGCGAGTTTTCTGTCTGTACGCTTATGCTCATGTGTGTGTGTGTGTGTGTATCTGTGTGCTTCTATTTGTGTACCTTTTACCCTCCATTAACGCATTTTGTTATATGTTTTTTTCGCTTTGATTTTAGCTTTCTCTTTCATCCCTTTTGATGCGTTGATGTTGCTGTCAGAGTCTGTCTTTCTGATTGCAGAAGTCACTGCTTCTGACTACATGAGTAAAACACCCACAACAACAACAACAACCGATTTTACGGCGCTCACAGTCGTCGTTGTTGTTGTTGTTGTCGTCGCTCCAGTTAAGTGCGCTTGTCAAAATTCAATGTCAGTTCTGTCACTTCATATACATTTGTATGTATCCGTTCGAGTTCAGTCAACGTGTGTATATGTGTGTGTGTGTGTGTCTTTATATATAGACAAGCATACACACATGTATGTACATGCAGATACAATTACATGAGCGTCGCCATTCTTTGCTTGTTTTGTTACTTTTATGATATGACAAAAATACTCACATCCTATTTATTTATAACTTGAAAGTGATTTTTATTTTACTGCAGGCACACTTCAATCGTTAAATGAAAGCAACCTTAAACCTGATAGGCGGTTGAGATACAATATCTTTATCTTAGGGATACCAATTTATTTGTGAAAAATTGTTCAAGCAGAGAAGACCTTCTCGTTAAAAATTCATGTATGTATATAAATAACAAATATTAAATATTCATCGGTTCTTCGGCAATATTTAACATTAAATGATATAAATCTTAGATTTTCTTTTTAAGTATAATAAACGATAAGGAAAAAAGTTTTGCCAGAGAACTCAGATAAACCGGACGTTCCAGTGATTCGGGCACTAATATCGAAAGTGTTTATTCTTACTTCGACTTCGAGACCACAAAAAATTGCTTATTTGATGCGAAAACATGTTAAATTTGTATTTATTTAACCATCATTTGAAAATACTTAAAATTATTTAATTGTCATTATCTAAATAAAAGATAAAAGGCAAAATTCAATAATGCGGCCAACCTTATAATTCGGACACTGCCTGGTTCCGAATTATTCGAATGGTCGAAGTCTACTGTAGTCATAATAAATGTCTAAAGTTGTCTTATGAAAAAATAATTGAAGCCTTTCGAGCAAACTCAAAGTTATTTAAGCTTTAAAGATCCCTCAAACCGACCCTTAGAATTTCGAAAAACGGGACATCTTTTCAATGGTTCAACAACTTGAAAACATTTTGGTAATGGGCTCTATGCTTCTCTACAGTAGTGTCGCGACCGCAAATGAAGTGTTTTGTTTTGTTTGTAATGCATTCAAAAATAAGAACTTCACACTTAGCAAAGTCAACAATAATGAATGTTTTGTTTTTTTGTGAAAGATTCTCCTTCCTTCAGCTGCTCGTGGCATAATGAAATGCGATATTTGCCGCGGCGGCCGACAACATTAAAAAAATCATATTAAATGCACTTTGCACCCACAAAGGCTTCTGGCGGGGAGGGGCGGGGACGACTGGTCAGCAGTCTGATTGTCTCGAAGCATGTCTGCGACAGCACGAAGTCAGTTGGCTTGCAGACAAAACAAGTCATTTTTGGGGCTACCGAATGCAAACAATCCAAGCACACACACACCCACGCACACACACACACACACAAATAAACAAATAATAAAAAATTAAACATACAAATGTCCGAGAAAAAAAAAACAATAAAAACAAATCACAAGAATAAACATGAATATAAAATATGTATAGTAATAATAAGAAACACCAACACCAACAACAACAACAACAACAACAATGCATAACAGTATGAGCGACAATAACTTTTGAGCCAAAATTACTTTTTGGATCCATCATGAAACGTCGATGTGTCCGCGGCAAACGATGCACGGCATTGCCACGATCACGGGCAACCACAGCGCAGAAGATGTTGGCGTTGACGTTGACGATGACGATGATTACGAAGAAGACTAAGTAGAAGCAAGGATGACGCCGTTAATACAACAGTAATAATAATGTCGACGATCGCGGTGGCTCGAGATACTTTTACACTGCACTTCAGTTGCGCGCCGAAATAAAATTAAGTTATGAAATTCAAGAAGAACAAAACGTTGTGGCGAACGAAATCGTAATTCACGGTTCGTAAAATTCACGCGCGTTAACCGAAGAGTTTGAAGTTGAAATTGAAGGCTCAGACGACTTCGAGCTTGGGTTTTGTTCTTGTTCTTGTTTTTATTGTTTCGTTTCGTTTCGTTTTGTTGCCTTTTTCTACCAAAACAAAAAGGATGATGCATGCAGCTGTGCTGTAGGCGACACACATGTATATGAATACAACAAACACAGCAAAATAAAGTCACAGCGCTGGCGATGATGATGACGATGACGAAGACGAAGACGAAAAAGACGACGACAACATCAAGCGTTGTTGCATTATTGTTATTATTTAATACGCGTTTAAGTCCTGAAATTCACCACGGGTAAAGTGCGCGTACCGCTTGCATTTTGCAACTAAACGCTCGCGCCAAACTGTTGCGCTTACAGAGCCAGAAACCACCAAGCCGTCCGTCCGTACGTGCGACCCACCGACCGATCAACCGACCTACCGACCGATCGACATGCGCTGAGTAGTGTATGTGCCAAAGCGAAAGTAACGCGCTTCGAGCTTCGCTTTTTCCGCGGCTTCTGATTCTGCCTCTGCTTCTGCTTCTACTTCTACTTCTGATTCTGATACGATTCGTGCGCAGTTGGCGTCGAGCAACGACGAACTGTCAACGAAAAGACTTCGCTGAAATTAGTTGTTGTTATTATTATTGTTGTTGTTGCTGCTGTTGTTGTTGTCGAAGTTTTGAGTTTCCAATGTCGCCTTCAAATCGGACAATGTCACCAAATCAAAAAGCAAAACAAACATGCTCGTCGTCCGTGACTTTTGTTGACTATGCAAAAAAAAAAAACGACAGCGTCGTTGTCGTTGTCGCCGTCGCATCCAACATCCGAAAGAAATGCATTTCAGATACAACATTTCACTTTTTTTTTTGTTCTCGTTTCTTTTTTTTTTTTTGCTTTTTTTTCAAGATTAGCTTTCTTCATTGCTTTCTTTATGGGTTTTGCTGAGCTCGACGCTTTCCACATTGTCGAAGGCTGCGCAATTACATAAGAAGCCAAAACTGCTCCAATTGCGCGCCATTGAGCTGCGCGTATTTCACTTTCTTTGACTGCGACGGCAGCAGCGACGCCAGCAGCAACAGTAATTTTGACTTTGGCATACTTTCCAATGCTGTCTCTGTCTTTCACATACACACGCGCGCCCACTCGTGCGTACGGTCGTTTGTTCGTTCGGTCGGTCGGTCATTGATCAACAGCATTGTCGACCGTCGTTGATCACGCGAATCTTGGACAATTGTTGTTGTGCTCGAAGTTGGCACGTGTCTGTGCTCTTTGTTGCTGTTGTTGTTGTTATCGTCGTCTCGCTTTGCTCTGCACTGTGTTACAATGCTTTGTTCCCGCTTCGCTGTGAATGACAATCGTGAATTTTATGCGGCGTCTTTTTTCAATCACATTCAATTTTTTTTGTGTGTGTGCGATTTTTTGCAAACTTCGGTTGTTTTTTGTGTGTTGTTATCGCTTTTTTCGACGTGAGAAAATTTAAAAAATGCACGTAAAAATAAAATATCTTTTATGTATGATTCACTATTATTTGCTTATTAATGATATTTTGAACATTTTTTTTTACCTTTACTTTATAAAAATGAAAATGTGTAATGAATGAAAGAGTGCATTGTCATCGGCAGCATGAATTATTTGCTCTGCATTAAACTATGGTTAACTGTTGGCCTAAGTTCCTCAGAGCGAACCAATCGTAGTTGATTACACAAAACCAAGCGATGTACCGACTCGCCTCAAGAGTACAGCATGGGATCGCTGTTGTGCATTCTTCTCGAACTCAATCATCAATATAAATACAATCCATATTCAAATAAGAACAACAGTAAAGTAGCGATTTCTTCTGAGTTTCAAAGAATGCAAAGATGACTCATCCCCGAAGCGTTGGTTTTTTTATAGCAGAACAAATAGGAATACACAATAGATTTGAATAGCAGACAAGAAATGCAATTGTTAAAAAAGCAAAAATATTTTAAATAATCTGAATAATGAAAATATGTAATTTAATGCGACATGTTGTAGGCGACAAGCAGACTACAACATTACTTATTGAGACTTGTATCAAGTAGAAGAAGAAGAGGACAACAACGACAACAACTGGCAGCACGAAAGAACAACAACAAAAAGAATGAACAAGTGAGCAGAATTGAAATTCGAAACTTTTTGTTTGTCTTCTTTGCTTCTTCATTTGTTATAATTTCTGTTTATCGTTGAAATGCTGCGCAGTAATAATATTGTTGTTGTTGTTGTTGTGCTTTTCTTATGCAGACAACTATGCGACACACAGCCAGACAAAACTGGCAGAGAGCCATGTGCGGTGATCACTAAGCCAAGAGCAGCGCCAATAGCCCTCAAGGACCAACGACACAAGTATTAAAATATTAATTTCTGTTTCTATTTTTTATAACAATAAAAGTGCGAAAACTTGCATAATTGTGAGCATAGTTTTCAATGTGAATGTAAAATATGCAAATTGCGCATAACTGATTTGCATTTAAAGAAGAGTTTTTGCAAAAAGGTATTAAAGGCTGGAAAAAAGTCATCAACAAAAAATCGCAGAACCAACGACAAAGGCAACAAAAAAATACACAAAAATAATATTAAAAAAAAAATGCTTCCAAGAAAGAGGCGCAAATAAAAAATAACTGCGAAAATTATGCATGAAGTTATTGGTCAGCTTGGCCAATTCGACGATGCTCAAAGGCGCAGTTGACGTTAGTGGTAGACGACAGAGGACAGACTCGGAGGGCGATGCTGATGGCGATAGTGGAGGCGACAACGCCGCAAACGACGCACGCGTTCAACAACAAAGTCAACTAGCAAGAAATTAGCATGTGTGTCCAATTGGAATGACTTAGTGTGAAGTGGTCGAGGTGCGAGACTAGTTAAGCCGCGCAGAGATTTCAGACTTGTACCGCGGCTAAACTCAGTCCCAGCCTCAGTCGCAGTCCTTTGCGGCGTGCGCAGCTGCGTAGACAACACCAACAACAACAACAAAGAACAAAAACAACGTTACGTTATGCTTCTCTGCAAATTCCTGTTTGTCGTCTTTGTTGCCATCGTCGTTGTCGGTGTCGTTGGCGTGATTGTCGTGTCACGTGAAATCAGGCATTACAATTTCACGCGCAATCGAAAATGTAATTGAGCCGCGCAGCCGTTTTAAAATTGCTCCCCTCGCCTTCCCTCTAAGTCAAAACGGCACCTACCAGAGCAAACAATTAACGCCTCATCTTAAATCTAATTGGAATTAAATAAGTACAAGAACAACAACAACTAAAAATCACAAATGCTTCCTTGTAATTCGAGCAAGCAGAACATCTTCTTCCCTGCTCGCTTCCGCACTTCCAATGAAGCATGCAACACAATTGCTTCTGCATGTACCCTGTATGTATGAATGCAAGTGTGGGCGTGGCACTTGAGGCAACAGTTGTGCATGTCTGTTGTACAAATTAGTTGCGACAATTTCATCAATAAAAATATATAATACAAAACAATTTAATAATTCATTTGAAACATTAAAAAGTTATCGATAAAGAAACAAATAAATAATTTATGCGTCAACACGAAATCTTTGTAAAATAAACGTTGCCCATTAATGCAAAATTGAAAAAAAAACAACACATAAAAGATAAAAACTCAATTTAACTAACAATCGTCAAAAGAGCAAATAACAAAAAGTCCATTTTTTTAAATTAAAAAATGTATTTTCCACACCAAAGATGTCGGGAGTACGTGCTACACACCCCGTCTGACCCCGACCCCTACCATCAGCCATGACATGTCCTGTCAAAGTAAAGTGTGTCGTCCTTTTGTGCTGATCACGTCCAACCACAGTATCGAATTTGTTCGATCAAGAAACAAACTTTGTTTCCTTATGATACAAAACCCCTGAAGACAAACATCATAATCAGCAGAACGTTCTTCGTCAGCATCTTCATCTCTTTCAGCCTTTTGCTCACTCGTTCATTTAATCCTTCAGCGGAGCGCTTTCTCTCACATGCTTTTGTGTTATCCTCGCATGCGTTACGTATGTATGTGTTTGTTATCCTGCTATCGGATAACGCATGTACCCGCATACGCGTTTTAAATTTGTCCAAAAATGTATCTTATAACTTGTTAGTTTTTGCTTCATATTTTCTTTATTGTATCAAGAAGGGTTAGAAGTTTTTTCTTATAAAAATCTCAGCCTTTCTTTGCCGAACAATTTTTTGTGATCGATTTTGATTTTTATCAATTTTTGTGGCTTGGTAAGAATTATGCTTGCATGGGAATTGAAAGAAAGCAATCGAAAGACACAAGTTGAAGCAAGCAATCAGGGAAATTACATATCCTATTAAACTAAAATTCTAGAATTTTAAGGTAAACTTAGTTTAAATTAGAACTTCAAAGAAGTTTTAATAAAAAAAGAAAAGAGCATTTGGTGGAGGAGGCGTGAGGCAAGCTGTAAAGATCACTGCGACTCATGTGTTTATCCTTTTTGCTTCTTCGAAGCCAGTCAAACTTTCTTATTGTGTTTTTACTGAAAGTCTCATTAAGAGCACGATAGATATTTGTATTTGATATCCAATTTCAAACAAATTACAAATAATATTTTAATCAAAAAGTAAGTAAATGAATGAAAATGACTTGCAGTATTCTTTCGACAATTTATCAAACTTTTCGTTTCTACTCGTGTCAAATTCAAATCGCCGGCGGTGAATCCTAAATTCGTTTTAATGCGTACTTGATAAGTTAAAGTCCGATTGTAATAATTATTACTCCTGGCATAAAATAATGAAATGCTACGCACCTTTGTCACAAATCCGTTTTGTCGCTGGTAATTAGTGAAAGTCCGTCGGCGAAAATCCTCAGCTTCCTTGAACGCTGCCGTTTCTGACTTTGCGTTTGTTTATTTATCCAATAAGTTTTTTCTTTTTCGTTGTTCTCTTATTTCAAACTATGTACTCATGTAATTAGCAGAAAATAATGTTGAAATGATGCAAAAAATCATTGACATGCTTAGCACATTTTCGCAAACATTTCCGTTAAAAAAACGATTTTGCGCGTTTCAAATGAATGCGTTTTATTTGTTAACGCCAAATGTAAATTTAATTTGCAATAAATCTCAGCTTTGTTGAACGATTTACAATAACTGCTTGAGGTTTTTTTTTTGTATTTATTTTGTTTCTTTTTCTTGCTTTTATATTTATTTTTTAATTAATAAATGGCACTTTTGAGAATTATTTGACTTGTTTTCTATTTCGTGTAAATTAGTTAAGTTTTATAGCTTTGTCCAAGTTCGTCATGTGCTGCCGTCGCCGTATTCATCGAAACACGCGTAATTCGTCGCGCGACCAATGTTGATGAAATACAATTGGAAAATGATAAAGAGCTCTTCTGTTTAGCTCAGCTCAGTTCAGCTTCTCAACTCAAATGGACCAACAAGAATTTAACACACTACGTGAATCACTCACTCAAACGGAAATGAACGGAACGAGCGAGCGAGCTGCACCAACGAAGACGTGCGACAACGTACGAGGACTGGAGTCAAACGAAGCAGCGCTGTGCAGAGCAACGCAACTTGACTGTCGGCGACGACGACTAACGACGTCGCGACGTCGGCGAATGTGGAGGCGCACAAGGTTCACATACACTCGCACACATGCACGTACGCACTCGCGTTCTAAAGCGCACACAGGCAAATTATGTAAAAATACCGTTTGTCGCGTTGATACTGTGAGTTCTTGTTATTCTTTTTACTTTTGTTGTTGTTGGTTTTTTTCTTCTTTGTTAAAAGAATAGGGTTGCATTATATGCGCTCTCGCTTGCACTCATGTACATACAAACAACACAGTTAAATGAATGAATGAATGGATTTGAGATGATGCTGGAAATGTTAATGATGTTTACGATAGTAATAATTATTATATGAGCGCGCGTGTTAAGCACACCAACAACTTTAACTGTTCAACTCACGTTCGCAACATTATTGGGAAAACACTACGCTAGAATAGCACGTGAAAAATACGCTCGACTTTGCAGCCAGTTTGTATTTATTTTTGCTTATATACTCGCAGTGATTGTGTTTATGTAAAGTTGTTTGTCGTTTTGTTGTTGTAACTTTAGTTTCCAATGAAGCTACTACAATTCCACTCCCTTGAATCTCTTACTGCGCTTGCGCTTTTTCAACGCATTTCTTTGGTTGGCTTTTGCTCACTAAAACTGGAAACTATCAGCGACAGCAGAGATTCGCTGCACTCATTTGTATATGCATGTGTGAGTGTGTATGAGACAAAAATAATAATGGCTGCCATCGCGGCATTCTCGTTTTTTATTTAGTTGTTAGCTGATCATGAAAGTCTTTTGTGTTATTTTGTTATAAAACCGAGAGCAAGGAATATTTTTGTTTGAAAAAAATTATTATCAATGAATTAAATAATAATTTCTTGCTCAGCGACCAGAAACGCAAAAACCATTGCCAATTAATACGTGCATCAAATATAAAACAAAGTATTTTTATTTATATATGTATGTATATCTGTACAGTTTACTTTAAAACTGTCAAAACCACGTTTATTTAGTTTACTGCGATACAAAAGAAACAAGTGTAAGTTCTAATTACAAATGAAGGTTTCTTTTTTACGTGTTGAGAAAAAAATGCAAAAAATCATCATTGAATAATGGGGAACAGTTAAACAGTTCGACCGATACCTTAAATTATAACGTCAAGGAAAATAACTAAAGCATGGTGATTGGTTGGATACATGGTATCAAAGTGCAAACATTAACAAAATTCTGCAATCAGATTAAGCGGACTTCTAATGCATTCGTGTTAGGTCCTCAACAACTTTGATAACATCATCGATTTCCGCCTCTCTCTTTTCACCATTAAGAGTCAACTGTAAGGAAATGATTTGTTAAATTTATCCATTAAAGAGCAATTATACTTAGACAGGTACGAACCTCCAAACCGGCAACAGCATCGTGCATTTTCTCACGAGTCAAATCGAGAAAACTCTCTATCAAATCACCATCGATAAAGCCTTCGCATGGTTCGATTTTCTGTTGAATTTGATAGTTGCGGTAATATGTGTGTTCAATTTTGCCAACCGATTTGATGATTCGCTTTAAGCGATCCTCGAGACTATGCAGAAAGTCGTAAAAATCTTGCGGTATTTGCGTTACAATGCCAATGGCGCCATTAACGGTGCCATAGAGCACGCAACCGGAAATGGGTGTAGTGCGTTCGCCGACATTTTGCATGACAAGCGAGCCATGTCGAAACACGTTAACCGCATCACCCAGGTGAAAACGCGCTAGCTCTGGCAGCAGCTGGCGTTCCTCATCGGTAGTAGCGGCGCTGTAAAGTATGTTAAACACATATATTATTACGTTATATTTAGTCAAATACTTTAAATGTGGTTGTCAAACAAAACAATTACCTATCCTTTTGACAGACGAAGAGATTGCCAAATGACTCCGAACCGAGGAAGGTATCATCATCTAAAATTTCAATCGCGCGCATCCATTTGGGCTCACAGTCGCGGGCAATTTCAACGAAAATGCCCTCCATTTGCTTATGCTGCAACAATGTTATCGAGCGCATCAGGTCGCCAACCAAAATAAAATCGCCTGTGAAAAAAATTTAAACAATTTGCGTAAAGCTTAAATTCAATTTCGGTTTGAATGTGTTCATACATACCCTTTGCCTTCAGGTAAAGTGCTGATATATTATTCTGTATATTGCATTCCATGCGAAGCTCCTTTTCGTTGGTCCATTCGTAAAGCCGTACAAAACTACCGATGCCTGTCAACACTTTCCCATTAAACTCTACCAGCGAGTAACACGAACCGTCGATTTTTGTCTCCGCCACTTGCGTCAACTTGTTATCGTGATAGTGAAAGATAATAATACGTCCAACTTTAGGTTCCGGCTCGTCAGCGTAAACCACAGCGGTCGATACTACATAGTAAGTGTTCTTATCGTCGCCCAACTGAGCCGACATCAGCGAAATAATCGTCTCTGATGGCATAAACTGATGCGCATGTAAGACTTCGAAAGTATTTTGGTCAATAATGAGCAAATTGTTGATCTCGAGTTCTTGACCGATTTCAGGATTGGTCGTTGAACTATTTCCACCGCCAGGCTTTGGTACAATACTTGATGAGTACGTGATATTTTGGGCTTGGGTCGAGGCACTCTGACGTACTGCCTTTGGACCGCCGCGTCCCTGAACATCGATTCGTAGCGTCGATACTGCAAACGTTTGTGAGGCCTCCTGATAGGCAATACGTCGTGGACCCTCGCCCAGCTGGACTGTACGTATGTGTAGCTTCTGTATTTCGTCGATGGTACCAAGTATGACAGAGTTTTTGGTGGCCAGTGCCAAGCTATCTGGGTAAGCTTGCGCGTTCAGCGAGCACATGTGATTTACCTCCTTAAGATTGACATTAGAGAAGACCAACTTGTGATTTGATGAATAAATAACGGTTGGCCGATCCGAGCACGCAAACACATTTGTGGTGGAAAATGATCTAAATGTGCGTAACGTTGTCGGCTGTGTGCCAAGTGTGACTTTTTTTTTATCGGATAATTTTCCAGTGCCCTTACTGAGTATAAAATAGTACATGGATCCATCACCAAGCGCACAAAGCAGATAATGGATGTTCTCAAAGGTTGTCATGAGTATGGAACGCGGTATTATTTCTAAAAATATATTTGAAATAAATCTAATCGTTGTATTACTTAATTGTATTTCACTTGCCTCCACCCAATTTTTCCGTATAAATAGTCTCCAATTCCGGTAAGGACAATATGACTGCTGATATATCCGTCCAATGACCAACAGCGACTAAATCTGATTTGTTACTATTATCATCAAGTGGTGTTACATCCAAACAGGCTACTTCATATTCTAAAATCTTGTGACACTTTTCCTTTAAATGACCATCTTCGATCTCAATGTAGAATATATCTCGTGCCGAAGCCACAACAATTTGGGTAGCATTGCACGATACGACACCAATCGATTTGCCATCTTTGGGCTGCCACTCATCCACCAGATTTTTTGTGGTGCTCTTGACAAGGCGGACTGACTGTGTTGTAGCTTGTATAATCTACAAGTTTCAAATATTCAGTAAATTAAAACGGTTCAAAAACATTATACATTGTCAACTCACTTGTTCATATTCGACATTTGAACATAAGAATGTCTGCTGATCGCTAATAAATCCCGAAATATCAGTCTCCTCCACCTCCTCGCCAGACAAGGTGAGTATACGTGTGTGTCCAACAAAGGCCAACACGAGCGTGTTTTCATAGTTACTGTCATCTATACCCACTTTAAGTGACCACATGCCCTTAATGCCAGGCAAATCAATACACGCATGCTCTTGAATACCAATACCAATGCGTATGATACGCAATGATCCATCCTTAAAGCTGCCGGAGCAAGTAATTATCTGACCCTGGCCTTGTCGATCTAAATCAACAACTGCAAGATCTAGTATCGGCGCCAAATTTGTGAAGTTTTCCATTGGTATGACATAAGATCCATTTTCGTTAGGCATAGAGCTTAAACGAACCAGTTGTGAATCACCATGACGTGAGCCAATAAAGAGAAAACCATTGTCTAGGTAAGTGATGCATTCTGGTATGGAAATCTCACCTATATATAAAAAAATGTAATTAGTTTTTGTCAATAAACATGTTTTCCACACTAAACATACCTAAAAGTTCCACCTTAATATCCCTTAATGTAACTCCGCCCTTACCATTCTCCACAGTATCCAAAAACAACATGAACAACTGACCATCCATGTTGCCTAGAAGATACCTATGACCTTTACTATCCACACGTGCATAGCAATGAATGCTGCTATGCTTAAGTCCCGCTGGGGAAATAGCGTTGTAGTTGGTGCCATCATGGAAAACAACGGATTCGCGACCGATCACAACAGCACCGCACAGAGGCGACGGTACAGGTATAACCATTGTTGACTCAGTCTCAACATTGTCTTGCTTCCAAGCAACTTTCATAAACTCTTTTTCACGCAAATTAATCTCATGTGTCTTGACGTGACGACCATCGTTGTCTTTGTGAATGACAATGATGGTGGGATTCAAGCATCCGTGCAAAAAATCAACGTCGTAAACGTGTAATTCATCCATGCTATAATTAAGTCATATTATTAGTATACTAAGGCACAACATACAATATAACATATAGATTACCGTAAATTAGTGGCTTTTAGTTCGCTGGCATCCTTGTCCAACGGTATAATCGTAAATAGCCCTATGTAAAGACACATGCCAATTACACGCGCTTTTGGATCGATGACGCCAATAATACCACCCTCTGTCTGGAGGCCGACTGGATCCGAAACATTGCCATTAGCTTTAGTTACGACACTGATCATGTCACCGTTCATACGGCATTCAAGTA
The DNA here is from genome assembly GCA_037044515.1 of Phortica magna. Taxonomy (NCBI): domain Eukaryota; kingdom Metazoa; phylum Arthropoda; class Insecta; order Diptera; family Drosophilidae; genus Phortica; species Phortica magna. The sequence continues at coordinate 101,471 of JBAMBP010000775.1, read as the reverse complement.
TCATCACGTTATAGCGTTGTGTCAGTATGAAGAGCAAATCTTTGTTGCTATCCTATATCACAAAGAGAATTATCAAACAGATTACAACGTTCTAATGAATGAGCATTACCGGTGGACGAAAGTGCCGCATCACAGCAATCTGGCCATTTATATTGATCTCTTTGAGGGGACGTAAACCTTCCGGTGTCACTAAATCGATCTCCAGCTGGTTATTGCGAGCAATTACAAGATTAAGGTCTGTCGGCGATGTGAAGTTGCCTAAAACGTGTGAAAACCAAATTTCCGTTATTCGCTTTTACGCTTAGGAATAATTCCAACACGTTAACATCGCTTTTATATATATGTACATATATAATACTTCAAGTCAAACATTTGTAGTCAGTGACCACCAGAAAAATGCAGTATGTCGCCTTTGCCGCACTTACCGGTAACGCAGGACACAACTGCAGTTGGCTTCTGCGCTGTTACCACATAATGATGCAACATGTTGGTCGCTTTGTTATAGACGCCAAGCACACGTTCTTTTAAAAATATGTATATTTCAAGTCCGTTTTCACGAAATACCCACAGTCGATAAACAATGTGGTCTTTTAATCAAGCTTTGCCGAACGTAAAACAATTCAGGTAGTGATGGCAAGATAAAACCTTTTTAAGTAAGTAACCGATTACTTTCAGTCTTTGCTCGCAAAGTTGGGGGCATCGATCTGGGAGATTGACTTAGCCTAACTGCCAGTACAACTGCTAGGCACATTGGGCCAGTTGTCTTCTTCTTCATGGGAGCTACTTCTTCAAGCTCCACAAAGTCTCTTGATTTCGACAAATTAATGCAGAAATAGCGCACTGTTGAAGCAAACATAGGCGCAGCTAGCACTTTTTGGGATTAGGACTACGAAACGCAGCCAAGCACCATAGTTTCGATAAACACAGCTGGTGGCCGGAACATGTTTCGTTTTGACACAATTTTCGGTAATTACAGTAAATTGGGATCTATGATATGAAAGTGGTCCCGCTGAAGATTAAATATTCTTCATGCCAATCTGCTATCGCCACTCTCATTTTTTTGTCGGAATCTATTTTCTCTTTAATTAACAGCGTACATTCAAGTATTCATTGGGTTCCAAACAGATAAAAATAAATAAATTTAAATACAAATTTTTAGATCAACTAGCTTACACGCCTCACTACGAACATTTTGAATTGAATAAAATGGGGGTGATAGTTTCACTAGTCCGATATTCCCGATTCAAACTAATGATTTGACTGCACAGAAAAGTAAGACCCTCTGAAAAATTCCAGGTCGATAGGTTCAAAACTGTGGGAGATGATTGTATATTCTCGATAGATTTTGTCTTATCTTCCTTATCACGAATATAGATACATATAGTCTTTATATAATCGGAGATGTTTCCTTCTGGGTAATACAAAATTCATGACAATAATATGTGAAGAGTGTATAAACATCAGCCCTTTTTTTAGCTGATTTGTCCTTTTAAAATAGCGTGTTGTACTTATTCAACCCCTCAAGCCGATGTTGCAAATGCGAATAAATCAATCAGCCTTCGTGAGCTTACGAAAGTGGGCGATTTGCTTCCATTTTAAAATGATGTGATTTGGAAGATTTGTCGATTTGAATTAGCACATTAGATTTTCCTGACTTGATAAGAACAATGCTTAACCATGTATTGACTACTTCGCCTAACTGAAATATATTATACTTATTCCTGGAGTAAATACAAAATACATTAAAAAAGTAATATTTTGATTGTTTGAGACTTACTGATCGCTTTCTAATAGTTTTTTACAACAAAAAATGGCTGCTTCCCACTCTTGTTGCTTTGGTTGTTGGGTAGTGTCGAAGCTTATCGTTAGTTACAAGCTTTATTGACGAGGTATGTTTCTTTAAATTAGTATTTCGGGTAGCCTTTAAAGTCCTTTAAAGTGCAAAGAATGTAAGTAACTAACCTTGTCGTTGGCTCTTTCACGGCCCCATCGAAGTTATTATTATTGAAATTTGACATTGTAATTGTATAAAAGTTAGTAATTCTCATAAAATTCGCGTGCCCATAAAATCTAGTTTAATTATAATTTGAATTTGAAGATGGCGCAAAACTGGTTTAGTGGCAAAAACGCAAATGAGCCGAAAAAATGTCATATTGACGCTGAAGTGTCGCGCTCTGGCGAGGAAAATCCAAAAAGGTATGATGGCTGCGCACACATCCTCATGGAATCCACAGCGACATACGCCAAGTCAAAGGAATCCCATCCGTTTTAAACAACCGAGTGACACGAACAGTTGAAAACGTGTCAATGACACGATCAAAAACAAAATCTGCAGTGCTGTTGTAAATACAAAAAATAGAATAAAAATTACAATTCTCTATAAAATAGCGAAACTACACGGTGTTATAACAGGAATGAATAAGCCAACAAAGCGGAGGGCTGAAGGAGTCGACCCGGTGTCAGGAAAGAACCATTTGTGTGTCAAAGAAGCACTTGCGCCAAAAAATTTACTCAGTTGACAGGATGAAACGAAACAGGGGCAACAGGGACGTGAAAGGCTGCCTAGCTCAATTCCGTTTCGTTTACACGGGTACTTGGGCGAGGTCAATGTGAGTGACTCCCCCAAATTCAGCGGTATGAAGAAGAAAAACTTAAACCACCATTGGCAGCACTTAATTAAAATGCTACCAAGTACTACTTAAAGTGTGGCCAATTTAAACCAAATTTTTAATGGCGACCGCAAACTTTGCTCTACGTGTTTGACTCTCCTTCAAATTGTTACAATTTCTCACCCTCAAGACGAGTTGACAACTTTCTACTGACAACTGACAATTTTGAAGATATTTTCGTGAAAAAACATTTACGAAGGCATTCAGAAAAATAGTTGAAAATTAGGTGAAATCTATATTGATTGTGTGTGAATAGAAAAGTGCCTGAACGTTGGTGTACAACACGTCCAATTATGGCGAGACTCACTCGAGTTTATAATACCGACGACCCAAGTTATGTGAACATCGGCCGGAGAAACTTGCCTCTGGGCGCAGGCGACAAACTCATGGTGAGTGCGATAAGTTGGTTGCCGGAGCAACGGTGGATGCCATTTTTGGCGAGATTATTATCAAGGATTTCAAAATGTCACTAATGTGCGCATAATTTGGTTTCAACTTAGCAATTTAATATAAATGAATAAGCTCCATACACAAAAGCATATACAGACACACACAAACACTCGAACGAAAGCACACACATCAGCCACTAGCTACATTGGGTTATACATACATCTGCATATGCCGTACAAATGTATGACTGGGTGAGTGTGAGTGTGTTTGTGCCCCCATAGGCCGCAGTCACTGGCACCGCTCTCGCCCACAATTCTGTGTAATTGTCCGTTCGTTTAATTAAACTTGAGTTAAGGTTTTTGTTTTTGTCTCTGTTTATCATATTTTCATTGTGATTTCTTATTTTTGTCTTTTGACGTATAGAACCTTGAATTTAAATTTGACATTTTTTTGTGTTGGCTTCTGACTTCAAATCGATGATAACTAAATCATGGCAATGCTACAAAAGCATAACTCAGACAAACTAACAAATTTAAATGATTCTTATCAAAATCTGCATATTACTGCACCTGTCTCAACTCGCCTCTCATGTCAATGTAAATGAATCGCTCTCTTCGTCTTTCTCTATCGTTTGTACGTTCTCGTTGTTTCTGACTGTGATTCGGTCTCTCGCGTTGCAGTTGCACCTGTGTTATTATTGTAGTACTTGTCGGGCTTTATTATTGAAACAGGTTCAAGACAAGTGCATTTTTTGCCGGTACAGGTACAAACTCACACAAGCTTCCACTTTTGTTTAAAATTTCTGCAGCTTACGTATAGCTTTAAAAACTTAATATTTGTATTCACTGGACAATAGGTGTAGACATTGTTGACATCAATTTTCGCTTCTGGTATTAAATGTTTATTTGATTGGACGTTGAAATTATACACTCTTTTTTCATTTGTTTACTGTAATTATTAGATGCTCATGGATTTGAACAGCAAAGGACTCTGCATAGATAGTCCCACAATTCGTGGTCGTGAACTGGAGGAGTTTACGCGCAAATTTAATTTGCTTACAGACGAGGAACGACGTAAATCGCTGGAAATAGATCGCACGGAATTCATATCGGTACTCAATCAATGTGTGGAGTGTGTCGGTTGCCGTCGACGCGTCGAGCATCTGTTTAATCAGTTGACTTTGTCTGGTCATCCAACATTGGACCCGCTCGAACTAAGGCCATCATGCATATTAAGTATTACGGAAGAAAAGCTGAAAACGCCGCAGGGACTCGGCACGCTGCTCTATCGTCATCACGACGTACTCAATAATCTGCTGGACAATAAGCTTCGCAATAAGACCCGCTGCGTACTGCATTCGCTGGACGCATTTCGAGCCAAGCCATTCTCGGAGACATGGCGCGAGGTGTGGTCGGCAATGAAAATTAACTGTCGTGATGAGTTAACTGTTATTGAGACAAAGGAATTGCACGAAGTGCTTGATAATTATCTCATGAAGCACAAGTTCTGTACCGGCTGTCGCACAAAGGTGAGTAGCAAAGCATTCTAGTTTTGCCGATCAAGTCCAACAGAAATTTTTCTTTTACGCTTATTTTTAGATCGAGAAAGCCTATAAAATACTCGTGGGTGAGATTACGTCCAAAGAGAAAGGCTTCGTGTCTGCGCTCTACGCGAACATACGAAAGTGTGTCGCTGAAAAGCATATACACGTTAGCACGAATAAGATCGACTTTCTTGATGCGTTAATCAAACGCGCCGAACCGGAAGTCAACGGTAGCTACTCGAAACTGCGCGAACGTCATGCCAAAACGTTGGAAATCGCACAGGAGGAAGTGCTAACCTGCGTTGGCATGATCATGTATGAACGTCTGCGTCACATTTATGTCAGTCTGCGTGAGGAGGAGCGTGCATGTCAAGTGCTGGCCGCGGTTGGTGTGCACGCGCTCTGTCGCAGTTTCGATACGTTTGTGGAGAAAAAGCAGGGGATTAGTAATTTAGAGTTGCTATACCAGGAAATAAGTCGCGCTGAAAAGGCTAAGGAGCTCAAGCGCGAGCAAAAGAAACTTAAAAAGAAGAAGAAGAAGAACGAGAAGAAAAATCTGCACCGCGCATGTGAAATCATCGTCACCGATATTGCAACCGATGACGATGATGAAGATCAGGACCATTACGAAGCAGTTGATGTTTGCGGTGACGACGAAGACGATGTCATCGTCGTCGATGATGATAAGATGCAGGCGAAGCTGGACAATAGCGATGCCGGCATTGAAATCGTCGACGTTGAGACTGAGCAGGATGGTTTGCATTGCAATGAGGTTGCATCGGCGGAATCGTTTGTGGAAGTCAAACTAACGAAGAAATCGAAGAAACAACAAAAACAAGTGCAACAATTGCCGAAGAAAAAGAAGAAACAAAAGTCCGCCAATGCTGGCGGCAATGCGAAAAACAAGAAACGAGAGTCACTACTGCAGCAGCAGCAACATCATCTCCAGCAAGGCTTACCACTGGATATACGACGCAGCAGCTGCAGCTCGAACGATAATACTAATAATCTTCTAACGTCTGACGAGAAATGTAATGAATGCTTGGCGCCTACCACGAACTGTCCGTGCGAGCACGACGTACGTGATTCGGGTTACGGCAGCGATTTAACGTCGCATGCAAACTCGCGCATGTCGAGCGTTGTGTCGTCACCCGAAGGCTCTGAGGTTTCGTGCTTAGATGGGCTCTGCAACCATGAGTTGGACGATGAGCAAGGAGGCGGTATTGTTGTTGCCGGTAGCTGCATCAGCGCTCTCGAAACTGAGTCGCATTGCGATAGATTTGCACTTGAGTTGAACTACTGTCAGCTACAGCAACCGCAAACGTTCTCCTTGCTGCAGATGTGGGTAAGTAAAAGTTGCATCTACTAAAATATACAACAAAGAATACAAGTATATTTTTTCCTCTGCAGGATGACTTCGAGAATTACGACACAGACGATGAAAACTGTTACATTCCACAGGAAGTGCTGCTGGAGTATCAATGCCAACACGAGAAGGTGCAACAGCAGCGACAGCAGCTGCGTGCAACGCTCCGCGAAAAGTTTGAGCGTCTTTGCGTGCAGCGCGGCGTTTTGCCCACTTCCAATTGTCATGAAATGCATTAAATCGAAGTTTGTATGTAATTATTCAGCCGTGCTATTTCTTAAATATGCAGGAATTAAAATCATTGTTTTTTTGAAATAAATGAAATGTATAAATTTATTTGAGGCATTTTTAATTTTTAAGCTTAACAGTTACGGCACTCTTCGTGAAAGGGCTCCAGCGTGCGAAGATCACGCCATGTAGGCGGCAATCCGTTAGCAACGTATTTACTGCACCGTTTGCACGGCTCCAAAAACAGTTTGTGATAGCTATTCAGCCAAGTCTGCAAGAAATCCCATAAATTTTTATGTATTTTTTAAAATTAATTATACTATTAATTTACCATGTAGCTCTTGACCGCCAAGTCAGGCAAAGTGGGTGAGAAAAAGTGCAGCATTGCGGAATGTGCATGTTCCTGCACTTTGCGAAAAACTTCAAAGCGTGACTCTGCCCAAAGATCATCATGATCGAGTGCCTCATCGTAACCTTTAACAGTTACCCACTCGATAAGTACGCCCTTAAAGACGATTGCAGCTTTTAACACGTGACTGATGGTGGCAATGACAACGGCGTTGGAGCCAAACGGCCGTATCACTTTGTACGTGGTTTGCAGGTTGTTTATCTCGCTGAGCAGCTTATCTGTATGTCTGCGATAATCATATACATATTTATGTCAAGGTAAGATGTCGAAAATTATAATTTAAATACTCACTCTGGGTCGCTGTTGATCGATGAGAAAGGCATGCGGGCTCGTTTCTGGGAGCAATACGTATAGGAGCGACGTAGGCTATTCTGATTAAGATTGTTAAATGCTAGGAAACTATGATCGTGCACCTGTTGGCATAACTCAGCATGTAATTGATACGAAGCATAAGCAATTTACAGTCTAACCTTATCTATCCATTTGTAACTGTTCACTAACTGCGGATACAAGGCCTGTCGATCCTGAGATGTCTCCTGTGCCAAGTATGTGGTATTGCCCAAGTGATATGGCGCCTGCGGCACTTGCAGGCCGTTAATCAGTGTTTCCACTTCGCTATTTGTGTGAGTAAATATTAAAGATTTACAATTTACTCCACATTATAAATAATAAGTACCGTAATTGCGAATGAATGTTGCCGAATTTTTCTTGAAACTCTTGCACAAACTTTGCTCGTGCCTCCTCGCCACCTTCTGAATCGGTGCCATCTGCTAGTTGCTCAAAACATTGAAGTACACTGGAGCGTAAACTCTTAACCGCAGTAAGCGTAGAATTTAGTTTATCCATGACTTCGTTTTTCCTTTATTTTTTTTTTTTGCGAGTGATTTTTTTCGTCTATTTGGCTGCGAACGCAAACTCTTGACAAGCAATTACGTTGGCTTATAGTCCCGGAGTGTAAAAGAACGACTACTAATGCGTGTGGTTATTATAGCGGGGATACAGTTTCCGTCGTGACTGATGCCCGAATCAACCCAACCTGATGAGACAAAAAAGTAAATAAACAAAAAATATATACAAAAATTGTAGCGTACACTTTCTTCTTCTTAGCTGGTTAATTCGTTCACATGGTAGTACACAGGCCGCTTTTTTGTCTCAGTGTGACTGGCTTCTCAGTTTACAATTTTGTGAGTGATATACAGAACAAAATAGCCCACTGCCTGTGTGATTACAAGTTAACATAGGGCTAGCCGCTGCTATCTGCATTTTTTTTTCGTCTTTCTCTTTACTAAAGACACACAATCTGGTTACTTTTGACACAAATCTCGACAAATAAAGCGGGAATAGTGAAATAGCATATGATATGGACCTGTAGTATTTCACGTAAGCATATTGTTTTGAGACAAAAATGTGTCGTTTGCTTACAATGGCGTCAGTTTAATTTTTGTTGAGCGAATTAAACTGTCGTATGTCGCGGTGCATTTCATATGCATCTCTTTTTTTTGTGTCACGTATTCCCTTCGTCTTTGCGTTTTTCGCACAAACACCCAACCGATTAGCTTGTGATTTTGTTTAAGACTAAAACATTAAATTTAATTAACTAAATCGCAGTTTAGGGAGCTGCTCAATCATTGCCAATCACTGTGAAAAATCACAGGTCTTGAAAAATTGCTATCATATCATTTTTGTCGAGCGAATGTGTGATTTGTTTGTTTGAGTCGCTGGGCAAGTCGAATCGCGGAATCTTGTAAGAAGCAGGCCAAAGCAAAAGAGAAATTTGGAAAATAAGCGCAGTTATATATAAATAGGTAGTGCAAAATGGATGATTCGGGTAGTGCATTAGGAAATGTAAAGGTGGGCCGAACGAGCGGCGATGGCATGGAGCAAGAACCGCCGCCTCAAAAATTGGAACATCAAAAACCGCAAGTGCCCCGAATTCAGCGAAAGGACAGCAAAGTCATCCGAGAAAACGCCTTAGAACGTGGTAAATTATTTTCGGGATCGGCAGCATTAATAGGCAGCTCTAAATCTCTTCCATTACCTGGATTACATACGCTTTATAGACGACCCGATGTTGTGACACGTAGCATTGCGCCAGTTGTGCCCAAGGGCGAACTAGTTGAACTGAAACCGCGCTTAGTCCAGACCAATACAATTCATTCTGAGCATAAGAAAACGAAGCCACCGAAATTTGTGCCTTATGAGCCTTATCCAGGTGCGGTGAACCCCATGTTATCTCATAAAAATGGTCAACATCACAAAGTAAACAAGAACAATTTGGATATAAGCGTACTCGTAGACCAGATGTCTATTATGCGAACGCAGGAAATGGATTTGGGTAATTCAGCACAGGAAAATTTCGATGAGAAGGATAAGAAAATACAACAACTAAGCTTGGAGTTACAGAAATTAAGGGAGGAACGTGATCATTTTCAAGCGCAAACTAAATTTCAGTCACAGGTCAATTCAGAGCTTAAGAGTCTACTCGTAGCTTCAGTAGGCGAAGATCTGCAAACACGCGTCAATGTTCTTACAGAAGACAAATTACAGCTGGCCAGGGCGCTTCTAGATACAGCAAACAATTTAACAACCCATACTGAGCAAATCGAGTTTTTAGCTGGCCAATGTGAGGTTTGGCGTTCAAAATTCCTGTCTAGCAGTGTTATGGTAGAAGAATTAGCGCGCTGGAAAGCTGATTTAACACAGAAAAATCAAATGCTTAACGAGTCCACAAAACAGCTTTTACACGCCACACATCAAATACGGGAAATTCAATTGGACATGTTAAAAAATTTGAAGTTCTTGGCGAAAATACGTTATCTTAACCTACCAGCAACTGATGTGATAAGTCTGAGTGCAGAAAATCTTAATATTCTGCAACAAATGGTCCTACATACTGGTGTGGGTATACCTGAAAGTAATCTGCATATTTCAAGCGCCAAAAGTAGCCCACTTTGTGAGGCAGAGAGGTATGCCGTACAGGTAAATACTTGCATTTTAAAATTTGTTTTTAGGCATTAAAATAAGTTTTTGCTTTAGGCATTAGAGTTTATCAGTCAACCTCTAATGGCAACCGACGATGCTATACGAGCTTTGTTCGGACAGACTAAACGTCCTTATGGGTCGGCAATTGCTACGGAAGCGGAGGGCCAAGTAAAACCGGACACCGAGACTGCAAAAGAAAACTAAACACTTGTAAAATTAATTTTTATATAAAGCCTTTTAGCAATAATAATGCAATATTTATATTAACGAATTATAAAATTAAAAAAGAAATAACAAATGTTATGTGCTACATAACGTATATTTTAATTTTCGAATTACGCTTTCTTTTCTGTGCAATACAAGTCCACTCGCCGTTGATTGGAGGTAGGAATTTGTTGGCGTACCTGCTCAACAAGTGTAAAATCTAAAAGTATTTTGTATGTTAGAATTTTATAAATAAAAATGAGACATGTCACGTACCTATATCACTAACTACCGTTTCTTCACCTTCGCCAGCGCTATTTAATATTTTTGCCCATGGGTCGACTACCATGGAGTGGCCATAAGCAACGTACTCAGCTTCCACATCTCGCGCTGGCGATGTTGTCACCACGAACACTTGGTTGTCGTTAGCTCGTGATCGTTGCAGGAGCTCCCAGTGCAACGGACCAGTAGTCATATTGAATGCTGCGGGATAAATAATCATTTCGCAACCATCATTTCGATAAACACGTGCCATTTCTTCGAATCGGATATCGTAGCAAATACCAATGCCAATCTTATGGCCATCGACAGTTATCATTGTAAAGTTGTTGCCTGCCGTAAGTGTCTCCGATTCTTTAAATCGAATACCGTCTTTTACATTGATGTCAAATAAATGCATTTTGCGGTGTTTTGCTATTAATTGACCCTCTGGATTCCATATTGTGCAAGTATTGTAAATGGCATCGTTTTCACCAAGTTCAGGAATCGTGCCACCCACAATGTATATGCCGTGTTGCTTTGCAAGACTGGAAAGTTGTTGCGATGTGTAACCATCAGGGATTTTCTCTGAATATTCGCGAAAGTACTTTGTTCCGTAAGGAGAGTTAAAGCACTCTGGAAGCGTCACTAATCGGGGTTGATGCAGGCGCACCGCCTCCTCTATTCGTTTAGCCGCATTTTGTACGTTGGCTACTTTGTCCTTGGAGCTTTTGAGTTGCAATAGTGCAAGTCGCATGATTGCTTTGCTCATTTTTTATGATGTCGAATTACTCTTATCAACCTTTGTATACCGCAAATGTTATCAGCCTAGTCGTATGTTTGTTTTTGTGTTTATTTTTTATTATGATTATGAAAAACCCTGTTGAGTGGTAGCTCTCTTTTTGAAGCAATCGATCTTGGTTGCTTCTCTAGTAGCGAGGTGCTAGCGTCGTTGTCTCCGGACAATCATCAGAATTTATCAAATCACAAAACAAACTTTCCGTAACAACGGTCAACAATAAAGCGTCCAGTGTACGAAATAACCTACACATAACAGACATACGGCAAAAAGATGCGTATAGAAAACAAGGTCCGCTTCTAGTCCGCGTTACTGACACGGTGTCAAGAAAGAGCCACTTGTGCATCGAAATGGCTTACTTGCGTCTATGTTTATGGAAGGAACTGGCTAGCACAATGTCACATAGAGTTGTACAGGTAGTTGGGACAAGTCACTAGGCAGATTCACTCAAACTCGGCGATGTGTAAACAAATTGTGACACTGCCGTCTTAGAAAATAGAGCTGTCATCGATGACATCGGCGATTAGCTTGCCGGGATAGATTTTATAAATGTACATTACTTTTAAGATAATTTCATAAAAAATCAGAACTGCTTGACATAGAAAATATAAAAATCGTTAAAGGTTTTTATTCATTGTTAATTCGTCGTTATTTATTTTGATTCTGCTAAAAATTAACATTTTTGGTTTCAAAATTAACAGCATTACACCTGCAAATCTCGCGTATCGTAGCATGTGTTTGGTTGAAAGGGCATACGCCTTTGTCGGACAGTCGGACGGTTCTGCAGATCAGATCTAGTGTAGCGTATGTTTGGATCTCCACAGCGCTCTCCGGCTTATCAAACTAGCGATGGTCTGACTCTCAATAACACTATCAACTAGTGTAGACCGATAACAATTAAAATTATTAATTTGTAGATAGATTTTCTTGCCGAGACAAGTTGCACCCCTCGTATTAACGGAATTTTATAAATTAAAGTTTTTTTAATAAAAGTATTTATTCTATTAGACTAATCTAGTTCTTTCGTTCAAATAGAATGGGAAAAGGTTTGTCCTTAGGTGGTTGCAACCAGTTTTCTTCCGAATACTTTACATTGTTCTCCGACTCAATTACATGAAATGTGTAGGCGTGGCGGCTTTTTAACGAACGATTCGGTTCACTCTTGTGCACAACATTGCCGTGTATAACAATACAGGTGCCTGAAACAAATAATGTTAAAATCCGAAATGTTTATTGGATATTGGATAAACTCATCCTTACCTTTGTTCACTGTCAATGGTGTGAAACTGGATTGCGGGTAAATTGGAGCAGCTCTGTCATAGATCATTAACTCGGTGGCGTTCTTATCAGGATTACGCAAGTATCGTCTGTGAACACCGCTTTTATGGGAACCCTTGATGAACTGCAAGCAACCATTTTGCAGCGTGCAATCTTCGAGCGCCACCCAGAAACCAATCGCCGAGTTTGGCTCTGTGTGCAGGTACCTATCGCCAAGTAAATGATTGGAAATGAATTAATTTAATTTACATAAGTGGATTATTCAACTTACCACGAGTCTTGATGCGAGATCACTTCTCCGCCAATACCCGGATTCTTGTATATGTACATGCTCTGACAAACAGCGGGGCGATTAAAATTTAGCTGCCAGCAAATTTCTTTTACACGATTACTGAATGTAATGTCATTGAAAATTGGGTGTTCGACGTGTAGAGCGTGACCGACTTTGTTTAAAGCTATCATGGGATCTACTACCAATTCACCGCTATCGCCAATGGCACCTTTCTCGAAAAAGTAACGTACTTTATCGCCAGACTCCAGAAAGTAGGTCTCCTTGTTGTGAGCATCTTCACTTTTAACGGTACTGAAAATCTTTCGATTCTCTTGTGGCGCCTCTAAGCATAGTGCGCGACCAGCTTTGTATAGCGTATCAACCTCATCGGGCGTCAAAAAGTCCTCGATTATAATGTAGCCATTCTCGTTAATCTACAATGAGTTTCATTTATTATAATGACAACAAAATTAATATTACTGAAAAACAGAAAAAAATCATTTTGCGTTCATAAATTCATTGTCTGGTACGTCATTTGTCCTTTATCGCTTATGGGTTACTTGGTCAGCTGTGAGATGTGTAGTCTATTCGATTGTCTTCATTCTTATCTGCTTAAGATTAGTTGTCACTTCTTGTTCGTTCTTTATTCTACGTGGGCGTAGAGAACCAAACTCAATTTAAAAAAATTGAATAAGAAATTAAAAATAATACAAGTGACTAAGCAGCGCAAAAGACAACACACCTGCATGGGAATGACACGTACGATATTTAAAAATCAAATATAACTGCCAATTATTTATACAAAATATGTATATATATTTGTAGCAATGCAAATGTGTTACAATCCCCGGCTGCGGCACTGATTCGCAATCGCAAAAATTCAGTTCAATAATAATGAATTATTTAATTATGTCACTTCTTTAATGATGAAATACAAATTGAAACGAATCAGTTCAACGAGATTATGAGCTAACTCGTAATGCAATTGAAAATAGCTTGTCTATGCGATAATGCACACGCGTGCGTCGGAAGTTTAAGTACTCAGACATTGGCTGCAGTTGTTTGATAATGAATCTGACATTGGCATGCGAGCATAGGGCGTGTGTCTCCGTTGTGCACAACGACATAGTTTCAGTTCCCAGCCTTTTAGTTATTTCAAGTACACCGACCTTATTTAACCATCACTAATCTTATCAGAGCAACAAAACCAATTGGCTCAATGTCTGCTGTTTAAACTTTTTTTTTTATTTAAATTTATGACAATTTATTGACAAACCAGTTATATTTATGTCGCCCACTTAGATCAGTTTTTTCCGGTGGCCATTACTACAATTACGGAAACACAAACGATCATGTGTACATATGAATTTATTCAATTGACAGTTCTTTGTTTTGAAAGATTTTAAAGAAAGGCAACAATGAAAATACAAATATTTTCACATCTCTCAGCACTTGGTGAAAATGTTTTTCCTGATCATGGGCCGCTTGCTCTGCGGGCGTTTTGTTGACGTGTGGATGAATGAGTGTGAGTGCTTGTAAATACGGAAAAGTCAGCATGCAGATGACTCAGCGCGTCTTAATGTACCAATAAAAGCGAAAGCATTTCATTTGTACAATATTTGTATGTGTGTATGTATGTATGTATATGCATGTATAAATGTATTTATATGAATTATACGAATGTGTGCGAGCGTGTGTCAGTCGATTGATTCGGGAAGAATTAATAGTACCCTAAAAATAGGCCACCAGACAAAAGGACTCCAGCGGCGTTATGATGAAGTCAAAAGTCATTTAATCATGTTGAACTTGACACGATACGATATTAAATAAGTGAAAAAAAAAAACAAAACATAAAACATGTTTGATTCAGTTCTCTCTTCTTACCTCATCCAATAACTTGCTATGCATTTTAGTGCGATTTTTACAATTATAATTGTTTAGTTGAATACTAATAAAATTCTTAATACACTTTCGGCACGTCGCGTCGTTTCGATATTGTTTCACTTTTGTTTTCGATTTTCCTCTATCAATAATTTAGTCACGAACGTTCGGCGTTCTTAGCTGTTTCACGTTTGAGTTCAAACTGAAAATTCATTTTCGAAAACGCTTAGCAAATCACTTCGCTCTCGGTTTTATTTAACGCTGCGCTCTATTCTTGTACTGTGATCATGAATATTCTGCTGAGCACCAGATTGATAAGTTTAAAGAGTGAGGGTGGGTGGAGAGACATGATTTTGTTTTTGCGCTTGTTTCCGTTATTCTCTGCCTGTTACTGTAACTCACACGCAGTCAAAATAATAGTTCTGTTGTACGGTGTAGAGCAAACGGATAGATGGACAGACGTACACACCACAGTTGTGGACAATGTGTTGGCATACTTGGAAAAACTTCGTCTGCAAATCACATTTTATAACTGTGAATAATGTACATAAAATTGACGTTGAAGATTGCCACACACACATGTTGCAATGTTTTCAACTTTGACTGGAAAATTTTTACAACTCTTAAATCTTTCACAATCTGCAGTTGATTTATGTTTAAGCCATGTACACACATGTATGTATAATCACAATATTGTTACTTTTTGTTATTTTTTGTTCTATAGTCACAGTCGATAAGTGAATAGTCAATTGTGTGCATAAAATATTCTAATATGGGAAAAAAGCAATGTTTGTGCAAATGCATTTTATTGCTTTGTTTATAATTGCATATTCAAATAAGAAACGAGCGAGCGTGTTCAGCATTATTCCCGTCCCATTAATATACGCCCTTGACGTGCAAAGAAGAAGAAGAAGTATCACAAGAAATGCTTGCTTTATTTGCCATTCAAAATGTGCAGTCTTTGCAACAACAACAACGAACACAATGACAATGATTTAACTCCCTCAATTTGAGTGTTGGCTCGATCGTTGCCTAATATACACGTATATTCTCTCTCACACTATTCAACATACCGCCGCCGCTGCCAGTCTGTCAAGGTTAATTTGCAGGTTTCTCATTACTTCTTCTGTTGTTCAATTTTGTCTCTCTTTCTTATTATTCAAATTTAGTCGTTTGGCTAATTTTTTTCTGGCCGTGCATAATGAATTTAAAAAAAAAACAACTCCCGCGCCACGCGATTACTTTTTTTTTGTTAGTTGCGGTCATAATTTCAAATCATTTGTTAGTGATAACATTTTGCCAAAACGCGTTTCTTTTTATCATTGTTTTTGTTTTCGTGATTTTTGACTTGCCATTTCGATGTTTGCTTATCAGCAACAAAACTAAAACAAAAAAATTATAAGGCAAATCGGATTGTATAAATTCATAATGATTTATGCACAACTTCAGCGCATATTACAAGATAGACAAAAGCAGTAACGAAAGTCGATTTTGGATGTCGGATGATGAGTAGCATCAATGCCAGCTGAGAAATTAAAAACTAATTTTTTATCACATGAAATCAGACGTGTTCAAAGTACGAATTATGCGCAAGTATATCCGATGATGAATGACCCCTCAAGTTGTGAGTTCATGCAATGCGCCAAACACTAATTAGATATGACGAGATGCGAAGCGAAGCGATGTGATTTGATCCAACCGACTCCTCTCCCATTCAAGCTGGCTGGCTCGATTGGAGCTCGAGTGGCGCATGCGCAGCTTTGAACGTTAATGGCGTCGTCGTCATCAGCGCCACTTGCGTTGGTTATGAAAGCATTTCACAAGTCATCATTTGCCTATATAAGTTGGTGTTTTTTTTATCTTTTAGCTCGCAAAAGGTGAAATATGATGACTTTTATAATTTATACGAATTGTAATTTACCAAAAGTTGTTTCTTTTAAATCTACCACATGTACATACGATTATATATGTATGTGGCTATACACATATATGGTCTAATTTTTCTTTTTAATTTGAAAATATGTATTAGCAAAAATATGTAGAAATTTTTTGTAAATTTACATTGAAAATTTGAGTTTTGTTAATCAGGAGTGAATACCCACGATGTATGTAAATGCATATGTATGAATGATAAGTAAAAAAAGTAGCTGACTTTTTAGAGAGTTTGCTGGTCTATATATTGCAGAATTGATTTTGGAACATTGAGTTAGGAGTTACCTGGACACTCCTTTTACAAAAGCGAATAAGAGTTTTCAAAGATATCTACTTCTAGTCAGAGTAAGTATCAAACAGTGAAGTTTCCTGCAAAGCTCTAACCTGGGTCTATTGGTCAAAACTGCGTGGGTTTTTTTTTGCCCTCAATAACCTACACCACCAAAAAACACATCTTTTTGCGAAAATAAAAAGCTCGTTACGCAATTTACACATAAATCATGCGTTTTATCACTTAATTAAATCAGACTTCATTAAACTGTATTCCACTGTGATGAGCCGCCAATCACAGTGGGATAATTTAAAACTGATGTATCTTTCTTTATTGTTCAAATAAAAAAAAAAAATAACAAGAGAAAAAAACGTGTACAAACAACTAATCACCTCCGGCTTGACGAGCGTGCTTGGCTTCTTTAAGAAACGTGAGTAATGAAAACTGACCACGATTCGACACCTAACATTTGTGTGGGGCACGGGGTTGCTGGGGGCGCATTACACGCGCGCGCGCAACATCAAATCTTAACCAGTAAGGAATTGCAGTCGAGAGTGCTCGACTTCGACATACCCTGTACCTTCAATTTGCTCTGCCCACTTTTCAATCGAAACAATTTTCATTTCCTTCTAATCTCATATATACCAAATTTTACTTTTTTGACCAATTCGTTCCAGAAATTTAACGTTTTTTTTTTTGGCTATATGTGGGCGTGCCTACGTCCATTTTATGATTAAATCTCATTCCACTCCATCCCATTAGCATACATGCAAAGTTTCATATATAAGGATATGTGGTTCCAAAGATACAACAATTTTAAGATTTTACTATATGGGGCGTGCCCACGCCCATTTTTCTATTCTTTTTTGTGGGGGTATGAGTCAGTCAAAAGACAACTTAGAAAATACGACTTTTATAGTTTTTTAACCCAAGGTAGCTTGAGGGTAGATCCCCTGCCTTTAAACTAACTCCCGAAGGCAAAAACAAAATAAACTTGATCTGCGCAAAGAATAACAGAATCGACCTTCGAAGGAATTTTGGTTCTACATAATAGTACATATAGTTTCCGTTATCGACGCGTTCATACAGACAGGTGGACGGACTTGGTAAAATCAACTTGTCTGTTAATACTGATAAAGAATTTCTATATTTTATAGAGTCTGCTACGCCTCCTTTAAGGTGTTATGTACATTTTCGACGACCACAAATCTAATATACCCTTGTACTATATGGCACCTATAACAAAGACCATTTGCTGCAGCGCTGCTTGCGCTATTTTTGCTAGCGTAAAACAAGTTCAAATTTAAGTAATTTAATTATTTGCAAAAAACCGATTTTTGGTGGGCAACTTTGTTTCAAGAAAATGCAACAAATACAAAAATAAAAATAATAAAACTGAAAAAAACAAAACAAAAAACATGAAAACAAAAAAATAAGCATTTATTGTTGCTGCTGGTGTGATTATTAGTTGGCGTTGTTGATGAGACAACAACTCATACCAACACTAATGCAATCAAACGCAAACTACACGAAACGACTTTTGTATGGCAAACGGTCGAGCGAGTGGACGGACCGACGTACGGACGGATAACGACCAAGTTAACACAAGTGTGCGCACACATAACACACACACATGTATACACACACACACACATGTGCATGCAAAAAAAACCACTACGTCGACGGCCAAAGCATGGCAAAGCATCAACAGTGAGGCAGCCAGTTATGAACACTGTTTAATTCAAGCACTGCTCCGCCACAGACGCCGACTCACATCAAACTCTTCATCGGACGCCAGTAGTCTCAGCTTCGATCAGTACGGTTTGGAAGTTCGCAGAGACTGGTTGTGCGTACAGTCGTAAAACTCGCCGCCGCCGCAGACGCCGCCGAATTAAAAAGTTCAGAAGTTAGAGACTTACAAAAGAAAAGTACATTGAATTTCAAGTGACTAAAATTGTTGTTAAAAGAACAAAACAAAATAGTTTTTTTTCGTAATCTAATTTATTCACGAGAGTGCATGTGTATAAGTATATAACCGTATTGAAACAGCTTCAGATCCAGCCAGGACTGGTAAGAGTGTCCTTAATATAATACTTACACGCCGTGTGGTGCGCAAGTAACTAAAGTGTTGAAAACAACAAATTTAACAAGCACAACAACAACAGTGTGGCGACACCACCCACTCTGAAAAAGTCGACAATGTTGACCAATGAACGGAATGTGCGCAACACCTGCAGGTTGCTCATCTTTGGATTACTTGGCCTAAGCTGTAAGTATGCATGAGCTTCGATTAGATTGCACAAGTTTCTTTGATTTGTTGAGTGTTATATGGACATGAATATTCATGCATACATTTTACAATGGCACCGATTTTAAGTTAAAATGAATGTTGACCGATGAACTAACTGACTAATTGAATGAGTGACTGACTAACTGACTGACTGACTGACCGACTGCACTCGCATTTGCATAGGAATCGTATGAGATTAACATAAATTTATGAGTTTCCTTGATACAATTCAAAGACCTCCACCTTTTAGTCGAGCGCTTGGTCGATTGGTTGGTCGGTCGAACGTTTGTTCGTTCGTTCGCTTGTTCGCTGGCGTCATTTCGATACGGCTTGGTATGTCTTGACTTGGTTCACTTCGGTGGCTTAGTTTCTTGGCTCGTTAAATTTAAAGACCACCAACACCACATTTTTCTCTTGCTGCTGTTGCTGCTGCTGCTACTGATGTTGATGTTGTTGTTGTTGTTCTTCGTTTTATTTTTTCTTCGTTTACGAAGTCAAGTCGTATATACGCAAATGTAGGTCGTTGTCAGCGCCTTTATTGATGCAGTTGCAGCCGCAGCAGGCGCAGCAGCAACAGTTCAGTGCTGCGGCAGCGTCTGTGGCAGAAGGAGAAGCAGTCTTATGTCTTTACAAATTATTGTCTATTTATTTGGTTAATTACGTTGTTTATGTTTTAATAAAACATCGGCAAAGAAGTGCACAGCTTGTACGTTTAGAACGTAAATGATTTTTTTCTTTTTTTTTTTTTTGAGTTCACATATAACTTTATTCAACTGGTTAAGTGACTTTTTTTTGCTTTGTTTTCGTTGTTGTTGTTTTGGTGAGTACAACGCAAAATATGCAATTTAATGGCTGAAAGAGTCGCAGAAGACGTACATTTATTTATTATGATTATGAATTTTGTTTTCATTTAATTGCACCTTTGGCATTTGCAATACAAACACAGAACCGTCGCGCTTCTCACTAAAGGAAAGTGTGCATATGCAATAAAAATAATAAAAAAAAAGTAGGGAGCTATTTTTGTCTTTGTCGAAACTTACATATATACTCTTGCTAACGTTTTCCCAACTATTCTTAAAGAAAGCAATGTTTAATCATACTTCACTACATTTTGCAATCTTGTATCTAGTCTGCTTACAGAGAAACCCCATTTTTTAATTTTTCGCTACATGGCGGTACCACGCCCTTATGTCCGATTCTTATAAAACTTTAAATTATTATCAGGCATTCATAAAAACACAAAATTGCAAAATTTGGTCTGTTTATATTCAAGAACACAACAGTTTTTCTAACGAAAACCTTATTTTTGACCGATCGTTCCTATGGGAGCTATATGCTGTATTAACCCGACATTGACCATTCTTCACTATATCTTCGTGAATGTCAAGAAAGTTGTTGTGCGAAATATTGAGTCGATATCTCCAAAAACCTACCATTTTTCAAGAAAAAACCTCATTTTTGAACGATCGTTCCTATGGGAACTATATGCTATAGTCGACCGAGCGAAATAATTCAGAGATTTGCTCAAAACTCTAGGAGGAGTTTGCACTAAAACAGACAAACAGACATACAGGCGGACATGGTTATATGAACTCGTCTCATCGTGTTTATCAAGAATATATAACTTTATATAGTCGGAGATGTCACCTTCTCTGCGTTGCAAACTTCACGACAAAGTTAATATACTCTATAAGAGTATAAGAGTATAAGAGTATAAAAATAAGTAAATAAAAAAATGCAAACAGCATCATTTGTCTATGCTGGAAAACAGTTGTAAAAAAACAAATTGGCAGCGCAGCAAATATCAAAGGCAGCGCAATGGCGGCGACACAAGTTGAACTAGACTAGATCCAGTGCAAGACCAGGCGAAAGCCGCTTTGAGTTTTGATTTCTTTTACAAATTTTATTTGAATGAAAAAAAGAAACAAAGACTACAAATATTTTTGATACAAGTAAAGAAACTTACTTTGAGACCAGTTAGTCTAGCAGCGAGCTTAGCTGAGCGAGTCATAAAATGAAATTAATTGAAATTTACATCAAAATGGACACAATTGCGTGCGACTGTGAAGGTGAAGTGGAAATTAAAATAATTTTCGCGCAAAAGCCATTAAGCCGGAGAGGGTCGAGCAACGAGCGACGTTGGGCTTGTTTGGTCTACGGGGCGTATGCGTTGCGCCAGCATAGCTATAAACTTTAGTAGAGACAGCAGCACCAGCAGCAGCAGTCGTCGCAGAGCGTATTTGCTTAAGTATTTTTTTATTGTTTTTCATTTTTTATTTTTGTTTATTTTTCGTTTATTCGTTTTTTTAGTTTATTGCCTTCAAAAGTATACAGCAATAATAATGAAACAAAGTGTGCACAACAACACCAGTACAATTTGCGACGAGACAAAATAAAATATGGTATTATGTATATTGCAATATATCATATTCATGTTTTAGTCTTTTGTGTTAATTTTGAAAATGTATTATTTGTAATTTATTTATTTGTTTGGCTCTTTTGTTTTATACGAAAATTTGTGTTACACGCTTCAGTTAGTTGGCTTTGGTCAAAAACAAAATCTGCCCACTTCCTCAATGCGCCACCTGCGCACTTTTTAAAGCATTTCCGCCGTCGGCATTCGTCAGAAGCATCGTAAATCTTGTAATAAAAAAAACGACAACGACAACAACAAAAACAAAAATAATAAAAAGTAAATAAACAACGAATTAGAATCGACACTGATTAACTATGACTTAACAAAGACTGGCGATGAGCGTCGTGTCTATATACCGGTTGGTTGGGTGACGCGAGTCGCCGTGCCACCGTCAGTGACTTCGATAGAACAAAATAAAAGTTATGCAAATGAACCGCGAATAATTAAGCAATGAATGGAAAAAGTTCAGTATTTGTTTAATTATTTAAGTGTTATTTATATATTTTTTTCTATTTCTTTTTATGTTTATTAACTAAACAAAAAAATCTGTTTAATGTTGCGCATACCTGTTGCTACGACGTTGTTGTTTTCGTGTCAAAAAAGTCAAGTTCGTCGCTTAAATCTTTTATATGTCGAATCTCATTTTTTTTTGGCTACAATCGTAATGAAAATCTTTAAGTAATAAAATCTAACGCTTGTAGTACTCACCTCTACCAATGGGTCATATCCATATTACGGCACAAAGATTGGTGCATTGACACGCCTACATCATGGTGTCTCCGGTGATGTTTATGCCGTGGACTCGCGTACAATTTTCATCAAGAAATTTAGCTATGATGGCGAAGCCCCGGGTAAGTTATGACTGCGTGACTTGATTCTGTTAGTTCTAACGTTTGGTTCGTCCGTTAGCCGCTTACTTTTATGTTGGCAACACTGATAAGCCCAGCAACGAGGGTGCCTATCGCGTAAGAGACGAACTCGGTGGCACGACCTCTTTAACACGGCGCTATCGCAACAAGGATATTACGCTCTCTCTACCCGAGGGCAAGACATTGCGTGACATCAAATGGTTCTCGGTGTGGTGTGACGAGTTCGCCGTTAACTTTGGCGATGTTTCCATACCAAGCAATTTGGACTTTCCACGGCCGCAACGCATAAACCCACTAAAGGGTGTCCATGGTGTATCATCCGAGAATATTGTCATTGTAGATGCGCAGACATTGCTAGTGCCCAATTTTAGTTATGACGGCGAAGCGCCTGGTGGGTGAAAGTGTTTACTTTTTTAACCAAACGTAAATTTTATTCGTTCGGCCTTTTTTTTCGCTTAGATGCCAAATTTTGGGTAGGACGCGGACAACGTCCCACATCTGGGGGATTACGCATTCCCGATGAGAATGGTAAAGAAAATCCGCTGCGCCGATACGATCGCAAGACCATCGTGCTCACACTGCCTGAGGATCTTACCATATTCGATATTGGTCACTTTGGCGTTTGGTGTGAAGCCTTTACTGTCGATTTTGGTCATGTGCGCATTCCAGAAGGCTTAAATGTTCCGCCCTCTCTAAAAATGCTGGGCATCAGTCCACAGGTAAAGAAGCAGCTGAAAGATATACTCAAATACTTTTGATTCCAAGCCGTTGCAAGCCACAGATTGGTGGAGCGTGCTTATGAATTCCTCTTAAGTTTCTTGTTTAAGTTTATTTTTATTTAATTATTTATTTGCCAGAGTTTTTTATATCAATATAATATTATAATCGTTACTCGTATTATTGGAGAATTGATTTGAAATATACAAACAAAAAAAAACATGTTCGTACTTTGTGTTTTGAATGAGTTTTTGCTTGATTCTATGAAAAAGACGAAAACTGTGGCGCGGTTTATACAAAATGAAATGAGTGCAATGAAAATTGGGTCTGTCTGTCTCTCTGTCTCTATAAATAGCATAGATCGCTATAGATCGATGTCCTTCTCGCATTTTTACGCTGTCATTTAAAAGGTACAAGTCCATTAAATCGTTTTAAGCTTCATTCTTTTTTACGCTTTACTCCTCAACACACTGCCCCACACCCCATGCACTAACAAACTAGACTCTTTTAAATTTTTGCCGCAATATTTTCATTTTGTATACTCATTCACAGTTATCGAAATGAATGTCGAAGAAATCGCAAAATTTGATTCGGCAACACAAAATTCGAGACACAAATAAACCAAACTAATCCAATAATCTGGGTTCAAGGCCATTAAAAAAACCTCTATTTTGAATTCTAACCAAATTGATTCTGGCGAAACAAATGATTGTACTAAAATGGCTTTATGGGCGTTTCGGCATGTTTTGGGATGAGTTTTAAATGAGTTTATTTGCAGTCGAAACTAAATTGTGAAGTACTCCATGATGATCTTGCCTTCGAGGTACGCTGGGCCGTCGCCGGAGAGAGCATCGTTGTTCAACTGGTGGCCAAGTTGGGTGAGTAAAAGGTTAATCAGTGTGACAAGAGTTAAAAGTCCGGCGTTGTGCGGGTCGCCAAACATTGGCTAATAAATAACACTTTGACATTTTTCTCGCGAGCAGAACGAACGGTTAATAAACACTTCTTGGAAAAGATAAAAATCCAGTTAGCATCCAAATTGAACGTTTCGCAGGCAGAATAACAAGTTGCGAATTATGACGACAGGTTTATTGCGCAACAATTGCCGTTGTCGTTGCCAGTGGCAATTGCCTCGTGCTCCCTCTCCACGTCACATCACGACTTGATTTTATAGTGTTGGCTTAGCTGTCAACGGTGACGTTGACTGCGTGCCGCATAAGAGCACGTCACGTCTTCCAAGAGGATGACCAACGATGCACACTTACATACCACAAAGTTCGCAGTTGCAAAACGCTGATTTCGCTTGGGCGTTGCTGCAATTGGATCAAAACGCGTTATCATTGTTGCGGCCTTTTTAGCTGAACACGCCCAGTAACTCGCTGCTGGTCTTTTTTGGTGCAATTCAATTCAAGCGTGTCGTTCATGCATGTTCGTTAAACGGTGTAATTAATCTTGTCACAGTTTAAAGAATGTAGAAGGAATTTAAAACGTGTGTGCACTTTTGACCGTTACTCATAGTTGGGCACACACAGCCATGCATACGCGTTTGACTTTCATTAAATCAAAGTTGCTGCAGATATCCGGAAAAATGTTAACTTTTCGAATGATAGCTTTGCTAGATCACTTTTTCTTTAAAGGTACACTCGAGAAATAATTGTATCGTTTGGCTTTATTTTGTATCTACAGCGCCCGATGAGTACATGTCTTTTGGCATTTCTCGTTCAAATCGAACCGAGATGATCGGTGGTGATGTAGTAGTCGCCTGGGTTGACAAGGACACTGGTAAAGGTTATGCGCAGGACTACTTTCTGGACGACAAGTCGCAATGCTCAGGCGGACGCGGCACATGCCCTGATGTTAATATAAAGGTAAGACAAGAAACACGTCAATGTAACTTTAGCGACGACTTCCTTCAACATGTGAAAGCATTCCTTTTCAAACACAATAGGAAAACACGAACTCGATACGCTTGCTAAACGCCGCCACGGTCAATGGATACTCCATTGTTACGTACCAACGAGCTTTGCAAGCCACTGACATTTTAGACTTATCCATATTAGTCAATGATTCGCAAGCTGTTATATGGGCTGTAGGACCACTGAACGAACGCAAGGAGGCTTCATTCCACAGCATTTTCAGTAAGCGTGATCATTTCATCAACTTTGGGCGTCAGCCCACATGGAACTGTCCCATGCCGGAAGGCTCAAAATCATCAAATGGTTCAGAGGAGCAGTCTGATGAGCCAGACGAAGCACACGATGTTTCCGTTAGCGGGTATCCGCCAGCACGCAGTCCAAGTAATTCTGAGCCGGAAGAAGAATTCTATGAAAATCGGGCTCAAGCCTTGCAAGGACCAGTGCCGAATAGACGTCAAGGTACGGGAGTCAATACGCAACAGCTTCTACGGCCCGTACCGACTCCAAAGCCAGCAGATAGTAATGGCGCTTGGGATATACCCGCTATTCAATGCTACGAACCCGAAGATGGTGTATTCTATGCGCAAATGGGTCCAACTGGAGGAAAACACGGCTATCCGGCAATAACAGGTACTGCAGTAAAACGATTAAATACATACAATTTCTGATTTCCTCATTCTATATAGGACATGTGGGCTGGGGTATCTCGTGGTATATTAATGGTCTGCTAATACCCGAAATTCATGTGGTGCGTGGCAAGACCTACACTTTCGTTGTCGAGGGTGGAAATAATCCCGACATACCCGCCAAATATCATCCCTTTTATATTTCGGACGACCCAGTGGGCGGCTATGAACACAAACGAGAAGAAGAGAAAAAGGTTGGTTGTCAACAGGCAACAGGAATCTTCAATTGCCACGTTGTTTAATACTCTACTTTTCACAGGCTGTGCGCATCTTTGCCGGTGTTCATCGTTCAAGGTCTGGCCAGGTAACTCCAACTGGAGTAGGTCGTCTCTGTAACTGGACGCCCGATGTAGACGGTCCTCCAGCTGACGATTACCAATCCTTTGGTGCCTACCAACGGACACTGACGTTGAAATGTGATTCAGGCGAGCCGGGCGTCATCACTTGGAAACCTGACCGTAATACGCCGGATACGGTCTATTATCACTGTTTTACGCATCGCTACCTCGGTTGGAAGATTCACGTGCATGACTCATGTGATGATGCACGTTTCAGTGCATCGGAAAATCATGAAACTCGTGTTGTCCCTAATTTTGCGCCTGAAGATTACACCGGCGAATCATCCCAACGGCATGAAACTAAGGTCAGCCCCAACGATAATTTTTTATTGAAGCACCAAACAGATTTGATTAAGAATCACAATATGAATGGAACACCGCCTAAATTGTCTTTTGAAATAACGAAATCATCGGAAATAACTAAATTGATTTCAGATGGGATCCGCGCTGCTGAGGCTCTCGAAGAGAGCTTACTAAGGAACAAAACTCAGAGCAACAAAAATACCAACAACAACAATCACAACAAAAGTGTTCTGGCTGGACTACTCAATGAATCCTCAAACCATATCAGTGGCGCCGATATCGGCATAATACAATCGAATCCTCTCATCACCGCAACGAAACCTGAAGTCTTACATGGCGAAACTTATATGCACACCCAGAATCATCCAAACACTCTTACTAAACTGCCCATTTTTGCTTCATCACAGTCATTGCATGCCTTAAATACAAATCATTTGCACTATCGTCACCATCATCATAATCATCATTCGAACAATAATCTTACTAATCTTCCAGCGCAATCTCAAAAAACGATCGGGCTGTCAGAGTACTTGCGCCCACCACAGAGTGCTCCACTTTTTCATCCCGTTAAGTTACCAATTCGACGACCATATCTTGGACCTATCAAAAAAGTACCAGCAGCAAGACCGGTGCTGCCACAACATCTGCCACGACAACCAGCAGTGGCTGGTGCACCGGGCGGACTACTTCCCCAACCATCCGTCATCGTTAATCACTACCGCAAGCCAGTTTCTGGTTTACTTAAGCCCTTCTTTAAAGAAAAACCATTTCCAATACAACCAATAGCAGCTTCTGTACTTCTACTGGGTCAACCAACTGAACTTAGTGGTCAACGCAAGAGCGATCCGCATCTCCAGGCCAAGAGGAAACCAATCAAAGCCGTTCCAGTACCCTACAATGATCTTGATCAGCAGTCATCTTTACAAAATATTGCGTATCTCAATACAAATATTATAAAGGAAAAAAATCCCTCTTATGCCGAACACAAAACGCAGGCTCCAATAGTAAGCTCAACTACGCATACAACTCCTGCTCTTGTCTTTAAGAAACCCTTTGATGTCCACGAAGTTTATGAAGAGCCAACAGGAAAGGTTGCAATGAAACCAGCTGTTAATCTGGGCTTTAAGCCTGATTCAGTTGTGGTTGAGAGTGGCTTTCGACCAATCATACGTCAGGACGGCAGTGGCGTTCAATTGCCTCCGGAAGTTGTAGTAGATCAAGTGGCACACAGACGTGAAGACCCCGGAACTGAAATAGACGAGGTCATGGAAACAGACACGCTTTTTCTAACTGCGCAGCAGGCTGATGAAACTCAAAATTTTGAACCAATGTTCATACCGTCACCATTAGACAGCACAAACTCAACGATTTTAATCAGTAAAATATCGAGACCGGTGGCTTCAGCCTTACATCTACCATCGACCGCTCCAACTTCACAAATGCCGAATGCGGAAAATCTGCGAGAAGCTAACATTGCTAATTTGTTTGAAGATGACTTGATGGATAACATGGAAAATGAGTTCGCAACCGAATCAAATCATAAGGAAGCAGTAAATGAAATATTAGAGTCAAAAAAACAATCCGTTGAAGATTTCTCTGATGACTACGCTGATATGGACGGAGGTTTTCTCGATGAGGAAGAAATGGAGGATGGCGAAGAGAAGGTAGCTCAGGCTGCTGAACGTATTGATACATATTATTTACCACCAGACAATAGAAAGATTCCACATGCTAATATACCCAGTGGTGCTGTCATTACTTACGATGGAAAATCGGTAATAGATAGTTCACTAGTCCTTCCACCTAAATTAGACTCCGAAGTAGGCAGCTCACGTCGCCAACATGTCTTATCGGGGCTTTCACCGCTCGAACAGTTAATACGTACCACACCACAATTTGCGGCTTTTCGTGGGGAATTACCACCACCGATACCGGAATTTCTCTCAACAGAGCGTTCGTCCTACAGTCCCATTACGGAATACTCAAATCCTGTACCGTTCAACCGTGGGTCTACGCCGACTTTGCAGCCAAATGTTCGAGCCTCATCTGTATCACCCGCATTGTCGACCCAAACATCATCATTCACGCCATCATTGTCAACGCGTCCCATCTCCACTAAGTTACAACTACTTAAGATCCAGAAACCCACGTAGAAGCTCACCATGAAAGCTAATAGCAAATGTTCTAGACTCTTTAAATCACACTAGTTTTGTTGTATTCGTATTCATTACCCGTTCCGACCGTGAAATCTGGAAAAAATAAATGATATTATATTGAAGTCGATTCCAGTTTGCTCATAATATATTTGTATCTCTACTTTTAGACAATATAAGCTCAATAAAAATCTATGTGTAGAAATAGTAATAATAAAATACAAATAAATTAGCCCTTACAAAAAGAAAATCCGACTTCAACTATAATATAAATGGTGATTGACTACTTAATAAAGAAGCACGTATTAGGTCAATTCATTCATAGTTTTATGCCTACGAGAGCGATTCAATAAGTACTTACGTTCTTATTATTAATATTAGTAGTTGATTAAATGTATTGTAAAATGCAAAAAAAAAGTTCATATACAGTATGTCAATAATGATTTTAAGCACATACAAAAATTGCAAATTTGTATCCGTAACATTAATGGTCAAAATTTTAATTCAAATAATCTAAACTCAAAGAACTGTTTGTGAAGAAACTATGAAACTGACATGGTGATGGCCGCAAATTGAAAATTAGTAGACGATTTCATAGCTTATTGGTTACACGGCAACAAATCGAGCCGAAGGCTAACTTAAACTATTTAGGGCGGTGTAGTTGAGTACACTCAACCACATAATACCCTGCACACACGGTATCACCCATTTAAATGGTGTTCCAAATATCAAAAAAATCAGTCAAAAGTGAGGAATTTACGATAAGTTCGAGCTTGCGGGTCTCTGAGGGGGGAATCCATAAATTAAAAGGGTGTTTTTCGATATGGGGTGTTTTAAGTACGTTAAGTACGTTAGGCTATGTTAATATGCCTGCATACAAAATTTCAGACACGTATATTTCATAGTTGTGGAGATATACCAATTTTAATAAGAATAAACTAGAATTTACCCAAAATTTAAGTTTGCCGGCCTTTGATGGGTAGTCCAAATACAAAATGGTATTTTCTGATATGCAGTCTTAAGAAGTTGTATATACTTAGTGAAACCCGATCTTAACCATTTTTGCACTATATCTTTGTTTATGTCAAAGAAGTTTTTATGCAAAATATTGAGTCGATAACTCTAAAAACACGCTATTTTACTCTTTATTGCAAGAGTAAGTCAATTAAGTTCTTACACATTTTGAGATTAAGGCTCTAAACAGCCAAACGATCGAAGACATATGTATGTACCTACTTTTTTAAATTTGATATTTTGTATGAGCAGCCTTTGCATCAATGACGGCACCTAGGCGACTCTTCATAGACCCAATGAGTTGCGTGAGATCAGAACACGTTGAAATGTTGGTTTATTCCTGTTTTATAAACTCAATGAGTTGATTTTACTTTTTGGGGCTTCTTTTTGCCACTTTTTTTTTTTAAAAAGCCTACAAAAATTCTATACGATAAAGGTCTCGTTATTGGTGTTATAAAGGAGACAAGTCCTGACCATGTGTTCTTTGTGCTTAGGGTCGGTATTTTGATAAAATTAAATTGGCTTCCCACTTTTTTCATTGACCTCAAACCCAAAACTTTAGGCGGAACTGTGCCTGACTTCTACACCACATTTCTCCTGCATCTGATTTAAGGGTATGAGCGAATGTTTAGGGTTACCTTAAATTTTTCGAACCAAATGACGTTCGTTTCGATCAGACATCCGTTGGCCTACCATATGATGCAACATTTTCTAGCCTATTTTCGTTTTCAGCTCTCGAAATTATGTTATAGACTGTTTTTCTGGACAAATCACACATCTCAGAACTGAGAACTTTCCTTCTTATAGTAGTTGTAATATACTAATTGTTTGATGTCTAAAAAAATTATTTTGCCAGGCATAGTTTCTTCATTAAATTGGTACGAAAATTGATAATGAATTGCGCTAAAAACTTGCAGTATACCAAAATGCTTACCGTTATTTCTGCAAAAACTACGCAAAATTTTAATTCACTGTGCTAACAATTGGCGTTTAGAAAATTACAGGCATGGCTGAAATTACCAAGACTGAATCTCATCTCAATGATAAACAATGGCATGTAAATAATAAAAGCCATATGAATTCGGATTTTCCGTTTTGGTTTATGATTGTTAAGTGCGCACAAATGGGCAGTTGCTAATATGGAACCGGAGTTCGAATAAAAAGTTGTCGAAGGGTTTTCGAAAAGTACAAGAAAACGTTCGATTATGTGGTTATAGGTAAAGTAGATTTATAGGCAAAAATATGAATGGGATATGTGTATTTCCTTAAAAATTTAAATTAATTTAACTTGTTGTAATTTTCCATGAAAAAATATCGATACTTTTTCTGGTCATTCGATATTGGGATCCTCTTAGTGAAAAGCTGTCTACGCCCACTCAATTTTTTCTTATTTTTCAGATTTTTTTTGTGTTATTTAAGATTGAATAATATTAATTAAGCTTTTTAAATGCCAAGATCTTCATAGAGAAAGACTTTTTTGACAAACTGAATGTGAAAAGTTTTGAGTTGGTGGATTGATTTGAAACTACATTGCCAATTTGCACACAGTAGAGTTTATTGTTAAGCACAGAATCATGGAACATAATATATTCTAACAAAAGGAATAACATATATTTGTAGAGTGCATTAAACTTTCGAACAAAAGTTCCTAACGCGTTCCATTCAATAGCAAAATTCTTCGATGTAATTAATCAACACAAGTAATTATTTTTGGAAACGAGCTCGAAGAATTTGTGAATTGCATTCTGAATTTTAAACATGAAAATGTTTTCGATATCACTAAAGAAGCTGAAAAGGAAATTAGAAACAAAAGCGTCAATTTTCTTATTTAACTATTGAAAGAAATGAAACAAAGATAATACTATTAACATAAAATGTTTGTCGTTCTTAATCATTTGGAATTGGTTTTTATTTTCTTATTTTTAATATAGTAAAATGCCAAATAGTCTGAAAATGTATTTCTTAACGAAAAGTAAGACACCGCAAGAGTATATGTTTGTCCTGACTGTTCTTACTTAAACTTAACAAAAGAGGAGTTTACAATAGATGGCAATTTGCTTATAATAACTACTTTTTTACGATTAATCGCTAAAATTTAAATTTGTTATAGTTGTCAATTGATTCTCAAAGTTTTAAACTTTACAAAACCTTTAAGAACCAAAATATTTAAAGATTAGTTCCAGGGAGTCAACGGCCCCCCTTGATATTCCATTGTCTCTTAATATTTAAGTTTCGTTGTCAAATTTTATATCTATCTCTATACGATTTGCGGTAATACGGAAAACGTGACGAGCATTCGTGAGACAATGCTGAATTCATGGTGTCTGGTGAATTGACAACTCTGTGTTATGATGGCAACAAAATATGGCATTTACTTATTGCACTTAAGCTGTTTTATTTTACTCAAAAACTGATGCCAATTGAACCCGCCAAATTAATTTTAATATAAGGTACCCCTATGTTACAGAAGGCTTACACAACACATAAGACTAAAATATTTGTAATTATTTAAGAAGTTATAAATGCTATTTACATTTTCAATTGTTTGCTACTATACAAAAAAAAGAAGACGATTTTGGTATGGTTCTGGTTTCAGTTGGCGCCTTGTTCGCATAATATGAAACCGCCATATCTTTGTCAGAAATCTCTATAGGCTGATGATGCTCATAGGTGGCCCCTTCTATTGAAATTTACGTAAAACATGGCATTTAAGGGATGCTGCACATTGAGCCAGAAAGCTAAATTTGTGGCATTAATTCGATAAATGAAGTTATAGAAATTTCATTAGCTAATTTTAGAGACATATAAAAGAACTGGCGTAGATTTGAAGCCGATCTGACCACGCCTGCTCTTACAGCCCCTTATATAACCAGTTTCTGCTTGTTATTTTTTCAACTAACGTGAGTTGATTTATTTATTACTTCTATATTTAACATTTGTATATTTATGCTAATGTATGCATTATCTTACACTTAATACAAAAAAATCGATGAAAGCCACTTAAATGGTTTTAGAATGTTTCTCTTTTATAAATTATAAATAATGTTATTATGTGAGCAACAGATTCGACAAGGACATCCTGGCAAAGTGAAACGAAACAGGACGACGTGGTGGGGTTTTTTTTGGCACCGGATAGGGCGCGCGCTATTTTTCGCCTTATGGCTATTTTCAAGTCAAGACAGTGTTAATTTATGTGTCACAGAAGGCAGCGGGAATTCTGGTAACTTTTATGAATGTTCCCGGCTTTTTACGAACTTGTTTTGTTTAGTTCTTAATAGTCATGAGCTAAACTGTGATTTTACACGGTGATTCTAAATTGTGAATGATTCACAGGCGGTACCATCGAACTAACTTTTTGAGCAGACCCAATCTTCACCATTGATCGCATGAACACGACTCATCTTTGGCGAAAAGACCTCGCTCATCATTGGAAGACGTTTGGATTGTTATGAACGTGTGTATTGCGCAGCCTACTCACAGCACATAAAACACTTCAATGCTGACAAAAAGTGGGTCACTGTAAAAAAATTATTTGAGCGCACGCTCAGGCCACGTTTCTGTCCTTTTTTGAGCTTATTGTTCCTAAGTGGCGAAGTTCGTCGGTATTTGCCACTTTTCAAACATCGGTGTGTATTTTCTGTTTTGTGTTTCTTAATTCACTGCAAAATATTATTTTTTCAAGCAAAAGAAGTCATGAAAAAACAAAGGCAAAAATTTACCAATTTCGAACAACACGTGGCTGCACTGTTTTTCTTTGCTCTCAGAGCAGAGAGTATTAAAAAGGAAGAGGTGTAAGCACGCTCACTTGCAGCTAGCACGATTGACGTGTCGAATGACTAGTAGTACGTAGTACGACATACAATAGTTCAACGCAGTGGATTGTTGTTTCATGCACGTGCAGATTGTTTGCAGCATGTTAATCATATGCACAGGAAACTGAAAAAGCTGTTTCTAATCTTTGTTTAAAAGGAGCAATCAAGGAGTATACTTCTCACCGTGATTGCGAAATCACAGTTAAGCTCATGACTAGTTCTACAGCATTTTGGCAAATTCCATGGAATGTGAATGGCTAAGTTTTTTATCGCTGAAAACATTCTTAAAAATAGCCAAAATTTTGGCTGTCGGCTCTGAGACACTTTTGAATGCTTTCCATTCTGAAAAATTGCCAAAAACAGTAACAAAAAAAATAGACAATTTGACAACACTGATTGGACGGTGGTAAAATTGGACGCTTGCAGAAAGTTTTCAGATTATTTAAAGGTTTAAGAAGAATTGTTCGATCATGGTCAAGGAAAAGATAGGGAAGAGTTTCAAAATTGGTGACCTAGTTTTCGCCAAAGTTAAAGGATACCCAGCTTGGCCTGCGAAGATAACTAAATACAATAACAAAAAATATAATGTTTATTTTTATGGTACCGGAGAAACCGCTAATATTAAGATTGAGGACCTCTTTATGTATACGGATAACAAGGAAAAGTTTGCAACATTAAAAAATATGAAAAGAGCTAAATTTAGTGAAGCAATTGATCAGATTGAAAACGCTCTTAAAGGAGAGGACTCTGCTCCAATCGATTTGCCAGACGCTGCTAACAACACAACGTTAGATGACACACAGACATTCAACGAAACTTTGGACACAACAAATGCAGAAGATACAACCATTAACGAGAAAGACGAGGTGAATGCAACACCATTGAAGAGCAACACCAAGCCAAATAAGACCATACGTGTTGAGGCCCAAACTGTGTCCGAACCATCTGTGACTCTAGTAAATGAGACTGGAAGCCGGACGGTTGGACGCAAAGCAAAGGCTCGCCATGTCGATGCTGACTCGGATGCCACAACGCCTACACAGGCGCCATCGCAAAAAAAACGGGTGCCCCCTCAAGGTATATACTTGTAAAAATTTGACGTGTTTTGATTTAAACCTGTATGTTTTAAAGGTATTGCCGCAAACAACAGCACTAAAAAACCGACAAAAGGCGCTAAACCAACGGCAACAGTAACACCGATGCAAAAGCGCACGAAGCCCATGAGTGTAAGATTTTTTTAAAGTGCTTAAAACAATATTAAAATTTATGTATTTTTTTTATGTTTTTATTCTGATTTATAGATCATTAATGATTTATTAATGGTCTATTTACCAACTGCCAAATGCGTAGGCATTAAGCTTGACTACAACAAGCCAAATAAATTTAAGAGTGTCGAAGAAGAGAAAGACTGGCATGAAAAGTCACGAATGGAAGCTATGGAACTGAAAATAAAGTTGGAGACTGCACAAGTGGATGTGGAATCAGTCAAAGATCGCATAGTCTTAGAGCCAGTACGGAGCGAAATTTCACAAGAGGAGGCAGACCGCTTTATTGAAGAACTAATTGCACAGGAAGATGCTCTCTTTATGGAACGTGACTTTATACAGTTATCTCAGCAGTTACGCGATTGCCTTGGCCTCCGTCGAGCTAACGTTGGCCGTTGCCTTGAGCTGCTTGAACAATATCAACAGTTTGAGTTAAACAAATTAATGTTGCTTCGTAATCCTGAATGCGTTGATATCGTACGTCGTTTACGTCGTTATGTAGGAAATTTGGATTTGTGGAAAATGAGTCAAAACGATGAACTTGAATTCAAGTCAAAAGCGGAACATATACGTACAGTGGCTGGTGACATTTACGAGTCTTTTAAATTGCTGTTTTCACCAATTCATAAAAAGAACTTCTGGGAGGACTTTTGCGAGAAAGTGAAAATATACAAGATGTACACTAAGAATGTCAGCGATTCGTTGCGAATAACCATGAATGAGAAAAATTACGATAGTCTTGTCGAGGCTAGGGATCAAAAAGCTGCAGCGGAGAATGTTAATGCCAGTGCTCCATCTGTCGCCGCTGCAACTGAAAATTAAGAGGACTAGTCAGAAGTCTTACCTTAAATGTTTCAATGTTACAATTACAAAAAGGTAATTCTATTGGTTTTGATTATTTAAATTAAATGATTTGAAAATTTTTTCATTGCTTTAGATGCTTTTGCCTGGGCTTAATACAAGAAAAAAAAAAATAATAAGGAAAACATTCATCAAATTCTCAACTGAGATTTACCATTTTTAAGTTTCTCGCAACCTTTAAGATTAAAAATATTCCTTGAATTTGTGGGAGCGTTTTAAGTGTTTTTTTTTATTGTCCATTATAAAATCTATATTTTAGTTATTTCTAAACTAAGTCGTCCTTTATGACGATTTTCTAAATTAATACAGTAAAATTATATATATTAATAATAAGCTATACAGATGATTGCAGTTACATAAGACTATTAATTGTGGAGTACACCGTCATAAATATGATATACATATGCACTTTAAAGATAACCATTAGTTTAAATACAAAATTTAAGCGTATTACTGATTCAAATAAAAATTATTATTATAAAATTAATTTGGTTTTTTGTGAAGCAACTGGGTTTATGAACATACTTTGCTTCTTGCAACTGTATCAATGCCGCTGACATGTTGCTCAAATGATTTCTTTTCCAGTTTTCGCTGCTTAATGCGTTCGCGATAAATACGTTCCTTTTCTTTTCGCGCGGTTCGATCCTCATCCGTCTCTTGAGCATAACGGTTAGCGCGATAGTGTCTATACTTTTCGCGTTCCTCTTTTTTTCGACTTGCCGTCTCTTCAACAGTTTCTGTCGCCTCTTTACGATTGCGAACCCAACGTTTTTGTTGTGCGTATAAAGCCCTTCGCGATGCAACTTCCTCAGCCGTCTGATTAGCCCAACGTTTTTTGCGGCGCAAAGAATTCTGTAGCACATCGCGTTTACGTCGAGCTTCTAGCTCACTCTCAGGCAACTTTAAACGTGCTATTAATCTTGTTTTTATATTGTTAATACGTGCCCGCATTCGTCTGGTTTCTGCTTCCTCTAGGGTCTCTAAGTTGCGTTTGCGTTGACGCCAAGCTTTCAATCGGCTTGGCATCTCATATCCATGCTCAGTTGATGGCTTTTTTGCCTCAAAATCGTTTTTCCATTGTTTATGTGTTGACGCATTTAATGTTACTTCTGAGTCGGAATCGCTAGAGGATAAGTCTTTTATTATTTTTGAAATGCATCGTTGGCTGCGTCTAGGTCTATCCAGCGTATTGTCCAATGCATTTAATTCTTCCGTTTTAATATGAATATTCACATTCAGTGGATCTGTTGGCACAACCTTTTCATCTGAGCAATAATCCTCTAATTCAACGGACAGTATCTCTTGAGATTCAACCAAAGTCTCCATTTTTGTTTTTGTTATTAAATAGTTCTTCACAGCTGTTTTCAGTCTCAAATTAAAATTCAGGTGTCGGTTTTTATATTCTTTTATCGAAAATTTCTAATGATAAGGGATATTGTTTATGTTCAAATTTTATACTTTATTTATTCATTGCGGTTTTTTAAATAAACCTTAATCATCTACGGCCAACCTTAATCTAATGTGAGACAATCCTTTTTTGTCGTTTCATATACAGCGGCTCACAGCTTAAATGAACCACTTCTGTTAGTTACATATTTTATCTGCAATTCGAATTTTTAGAATTTACAGTATCAATATCAATTCGGAGAATATATACATTTCATTAGAAACACGAAAATAAAACAAAATATATCACTTGAAAACCCGATATTTTTATTGTTAGCTTATTCCCTTGCATCCCCAATGCCATCGGGTAATATTGCGAACATGGCTTCTGATTCGGGCAGGCATGGCGAGTCGTAGATTTTACAAATGCGTGTATCACCCCGTCCTTTTCGGAAATATAGACGGGTTGTCGAAGCATGAGCAATGATATTACCACCAATTGGTTTTTTAGTATCTGCCGCAAACATGGAGGCACCACCATCCACTTGAGCGACAACTTGGTTGGTAATAACCACAGCGACACCGAACTGTAGAAGTTAAATAAATTCAAAGTCAAATATTTGAAGATGTTAGACAATCGAAAATTCACCTCATCTGCTAAACGAAGCAACAGCCGTAAAAAACGTGCTAAATGCATTTGTCGTGCCGCCAATTCGCCACGTCCAGCATAATCCGTGCGATAGAGAGCAGTGGCGCTATCAACGATGATGAGTGCATATCTTCATTAACATATAAGAGACACTGATTAAATATGATTGTCTGATGTATTGAAAATCGACTAATTGTACCTCGATTCTGTCATCATTGCTGCAGCCTGTGTCATCAGCTGTGTCTGGTGATCTGTATTAAAAGCTCGCGCATAGGCAACGTTATCGAGTACAGCATCAGTTTCCAGCTTATAGCGTTCTGCAACAGCAACTAGTCTTTCGGGACGAAATGTGCCCTCTGTGTCAATATACATACATTTCCCTTCGCCGCCGTTCTGGCTTATTGGTAGCTGACAAGAGACAGCCAATGTGTGGCATAATTGAGTTTTGCCAGAACGAAATTCACCAAATACTTCTGTTATTGAGCCAGTTTCTATACCACCTCCTAATAACTTATCCAACTCACTAGACCCGGTAGTCAGCATTACCATCTCCGCACGTTTCTGATGGAAACTCAGCGCGGTTGTAAAACCAAGTGGCACTAACTTCGATGCCTCTATCATTATCTTATCCACCTTGGCATCTGAAAATCCTTTGATAGCAAGCAGATGTTTTCGAGGCGAGTAGGCTACAGCTTCAACTGTATAGAATCCAGCATCTCTTAGGCGTTTAATGTCATTGACAACAATACCGTTTCCCTATGGTTGGCATGTTAATAAATGAGTAACTGTTCAAACCGCAAAACTAATTAACAAATTTACCTCTAATTTAGACACACACAATGGACCATAATCTTCTTCAATGTCTACGTCGACTGTGGAAGCTGACGCCACGCCGTGGACCATTGAAGCTTCCTCCATTAATACGAAATCGAATTAGCAATTTACAATTCCTGTCAAATTAACAAAACGAATTTATTTATTTCAATTCCTTTTCGCGCGCTTCAATATTATTATTTCGTTCGTCTTTCACAGGGTTGTCAAGTTTGCAAGTACTACATTGTTGCAAGAGAACTTGCGTTCTATGACAATATTTAATTTAAGTAATAATCAAATAGTTTTGGTCTTAAGTTCAGTAAATTTTTATGATCATTGTTAAACATTCAGTTTTGACAGAGAATATCAGAGTTCAGTAAAGTGTTAAGCTTGTCAACTCTAGATTATATGCAGCTAACCTACAAAATTACATAAAAAACCGTGAAGTCTAAGTCCGGTACACCGCATCTCATGTAATTGTTTAAAGTCGATTCGAAATAAATAAAAACAATAAGTTGCTGGCATGCAACCAAATTATGAGTGGTTATTATTACTTGGACATTAAGTTGTGAGTATTTGTCGGCTTCTTGTGTTTTAAAAAGCTAAAATAATTGTATTCTTTTTGGTGGCCGCCTCCGCATGTTTTTATAATTCGTCATTCATAAACAATTGGCATGATGTCTGCAGGAGAATACGTGATCCCGACCAAGTTGTGTTTACGCCCACCTACGTCCGCGGAAGCATTGAAAAGTCCTTGGAAAACTTTTTCGGGGAGATTGGTGGAAAAACTACTATTGATGTGATTAAGTTTAGTACAAAACATAAACGAGCAATTTTCCGAGTTCCAGAAGATTTTTTTAACCGAATTCGGACGGCCATTACCTTAATTGGTCATTACCAGACAGTACCTTGTCATTTTCAACTCCTCAACTCTTCCAAAGAACCACTTGACTTTGACAAGTCGTTAGAAGTTGAAGAGGATTCGAACTGAACTTATCATAGTTAAGCCAACCAAAGCATATTAAATATGTCATCATCTTATTCATTTTGTAAAGTATTCGGCAAAGACAAGGTAATATTTGCAACTAAAGAGGATCATGCGACGCCAAGCACAATTGAACTTCCAGCACCAGATCCTCCACAAAGCCTTATAACCGCCGGTGGCGAAATCAATTGGAGCTGCCCTTGCTTGGGTGGCATGGCTACTGGTCCATGTGGTGTGGAATTCCGCGAGGCATTTTCATGTTTCCACTATAGTGAGGCTGATCCAAAGGGTTCCGATTGCTATGAAGCGTTCCGAACAATGCAAGACTGCTTCCAACAATATCCGACAGTATATAACAAAACTAGTGGAGATGACGATGAAGAGAATGCCATGGACGCAATAAATATGGAAAACGAGGCTACCAAGGAAATTGTTTCGACGAATGAGCCGCCAACAACATCCGCTGCTACAGCTGTTCAGAGTAACTGAACTGTGCATTTTTACTACAAATTTATTGTAGCCAGGAATATTTCGAGTTCAGAAACTGCGTTTAGGGTTGTCATAAAATAAACATAAAATCTACAAATTAACAACTTACGATCTTCAATGATATATCTGATGTTTTCGAGATTTGACATGTCCATCATAATAATGTCATCGTCGTCATCTACACCTCGATAGTTTGCCTGAATTTGTTCCAAAACTACAGTAGGAAATTCATTGCTGATGCAATTAGCATCGTTTATGCATTCTTACTTACCTAATGTGCATTAGGGCATTCAAAATGTAATTTTTCTATTGGTTTCGAGTTTTTGTTTTGATGACGTTTATGACACTGAACGCACCCTCTAAACTGTCGTTTGAAAAAGGCACGCAAAGCATAATTTTCCCATATTCTGCCAAGTCTGAAAACGGCTTCAGCCCTTTCTTGTCTTTAAAGTTAGCAACTTCAGACCAAAATTTTGCATTGTCGTCGCCATGTTCCCATCGCATAGAGTCGATTTGCCTTAGTTGGTCTTAATTACACCTAACGTGTTTGAAACATTGAAGAACTTCAGAGCATCATCAACGTTAGGATCCGCACTTAACACCGACTGAGCAGATAACTTAAGTGTGTTGGTTGGTAGTCTGAAAAAAAATGACAAAAATTGTAATAGTTGAATAATAATTTATATTAAATTGAATTCTTACCTGGTTTTTAATTACATTAAAATAGTGGTGACCAAATTCCTGAGCTTTTGCTAATTGTTTGAACTTTTTCGTCGTCCAACTTAAGGCTGCCAATTAACTATTCGAGTTCGGGAGTCAAGCCGAGATTATTATTTACTGATCTTACATAATCAATGGTAATAATCTCGGCTTTGAACTTTTGTAGCCTTATTTGCTTTTGCGAAAATATAATGGTTTTCTTTGTTTGTTTGGTAACCATTACAATGGAATTTTTTGTGTCTAAAAAATCGTTTGCAAATTTGTCAATTCTTTTCAATATAGGTATGATATAGTCGAGATATACGTAATTCGCGTCGTCCATTAAACACTGTCGCAGCAAATCGAATCGTTTGCAACATCAACTACCGTTCCAAAAAAAGCTTTAAGCTGTGACCACTTACCTTTAATTCGCTCTGCTACCTCAGAGACGAACAGCCACCTAGTTTTGGCTATTGTTGGAATTACTAATGGAGGCTTAAAAAAGGAAAGAAATGATTTAGTATGCAGCATGTAGCATGCATGGCAATGCAAAGACTTACCTTGTAGTTTCCGGGGTTCAGGTTTTTAAAAATTCCTTATATGGCTGCTTTGTTCATTACAAACCACATCGAAGTCTGCCACAAAAGAATTCAATGTTCTTCGGTAGGTATTTATCGCAAGCCATTTGTGTAACTATGTTCAAGGAATTACAAGCGCATCGAGCGGATATGGCTTGTGTTGCGTTTTGTTAAATTGAATAAACACTCCGTTGTATTCTCCGATCATCGTTTTGCCGCTGTCTGCGCCGATTGCAATCACATTAGCCACGTCCAAGGTTAAATAGTAAAGATCATTTTTGGAAATGGATGTGGTTTGATGTGGTTAAATTGAACTTACCAAGGACTTTGTTAGCAGAGATATCGACTGATTCGTCCAACATCAAGCTTTTCTCTAAAATGCCGACCAAATATATTAATCATCACATTTTTAGTTTTCCTATCGTATAAATTGGATTGTGTGCCGAATTGTTGTATGCACATTTTAGAAAGGTCTCTTGAGGCACTTAGTGCCACGTTGTGGGCGGCCATAAACAAGTGTATAGCTTGTCGGTATCGGTCGGTGTGGGTGTGACTGTGGCACGACATTTTGGGCATTGTTGAAGCTTTTCTTTATTAATATGCTTCATGACATAGAATGAGCTCTCAAGTTGTCTCTC
Organism: Phortica magna; assembly: GCA_037044515.1. Taxonomy (NCBI): domain Eukaryota; kingdom Metazoa; phylum Arthropoda; class Insecta; order Diptera; family Drosophilidae; genus Phortica; species Phortica magna. The sequence continues at coordinate 60,113 of JBAMBP010000775.1, read as the reverse complement.
CGTGACCGTGTTGCAAATATTGGAAGTTACGAAGTTCGTCAATGGGTCTTTCACGGCCCAGTCTTATACAATGCCTGATAGGATGTTAATGTTTAAAATTTAATGAATTAATACCCAGTTAAGAAATTCTCGCAATCTAGTTGAATTTAAATTTGGTGTAACGGAATCCGTTAAGGATAGTTTTGTTCGACAAACGGAATAACGGGAAAAATGCATATGAAATGCACCGCGACATAAGACAGTTCAATTGCGCTTATCGATTCATTCATTCTGTAAACACGCTGCTAACTCTCTGCAAGTGCATGTTAGCCTAGACAGACTCTCCTTTCGTTGAATTGTCATATGTCGCACAACGTAGTAGTAGTCATGCGTCACGTCGCTTGTCTGACCAACCCATTTGACTTTCCGAGAAAAAGAGGAATGGGAAAAATGCACAGCGAATGCACGGCAACATACGACAGTTCAATATTGCGCTCGCCGCGACAATCCAGAGCAGCCATTTTCATGAGGGAGTAAGCAATTCTCTTGCTCTTTCTACTTTCACGAGGCAGAGTAGTCAAGTACTACACACCGAGCATTGTCTCACGAATTTCATGGATTTTTCCGCCTCTTTTAGGTGCCATGATTTTTATACAGCTTTTTTCCCCTTTATTATGTCTGTTTACAACATCTATTGCCACTTTTAATCTCCTCAATTCCGTAAAGTGGTAAAGTGTAACTGACCTGTTATTTCGATTACAGGGTTGTCATAAAATAAACATAAAATCTACATATTAACAACTGATTTGTGTTGTTTTGGCCAAAACATATGTTGTTTCGGTTTGTCAGTGTTTGTTTTCATATTTCATTTCGTTTCCAATGATTCCACTCCGTTTCGTCAGTGCGCAAAAGAAGAAGAGAGGCCACCAATAATGAAATAGGCCAACTGTCTATACGCAAACATAGGCTAGGAACTTTATTCGGTTAACAAATGAGAATTGAGCTAGCTCAAGTGCTGGAGAAATTCAAGCAAAGATAGGCCAGTTGCTCAAAACAGCCGCCTCCCAAGAGCAATTCATATGTAGTTGTCGTCGGTCAAATGGTACCCGAATGCACGTTTCATATTAGGTACGTCATATTACCTTGCGATATTCGTGGTAGACATGATCCATTTCATCATTCGAGATTAACCGGGAAAGTCGGAAAGCCGTACACATTTCCCACACCACATCACTTGACATGAGCCATCTCAATATTCATTGTCGAAATAAGTGCTAGATTCGCACATGTTCAGTTCAACACTAGAAACGTTGCGCCATTTCAAGATTCATTTGTCAGGAAAGAAGAAGCATGAAAAATACTGAGGCACGCTCCACAACACTTATTTCCGACGAAGCAGTTGAAAACGAAATCCGAGGAAATGTGACGAAATGTTGAAAAATGTTAAAGGAGATTGAAGAAGGCATCTGTGGATTTTTATTTTGCAAATTAAACGTGAAATCGGGACAAAACTTCAAAGTGCAATAATATTTACATGTTCGCGATTTGTGAATTGTAATCTTATCAGAAAAAAAATAAGACGTAAATGGAAAAAAATTAGAAAGTCAAAATCTAGCAACAGCCGCCAGTGTTGTGAGTGTTGATGATTGCTTTCGTTGCTCCAATAATCCAACAACAAAACAAAAAGTGATTAAATAATAGTGATTATTCGCTTCGGAAAGGAAGATTAAAAGAAAGTGATTTAATAAAATAATAACTTAATGGGAATACGAGTGATAGGTGAAGAAACTAAAGTGTGTGCGCGGTTCTCTCTTTCGTCGTCGCATTCGTCTCGTTTGTTCATTGAATCTGTGTGCGTGTTTGCATACAGGGACGAATGAGCATGCAAAGTGAAGAAAATAAAGAATAATACAAGTGAAAATCCGTTGTTAAACCAAAAACAAATCTTTCGAATCAAGATACATCACTCGTCCCGAACCAAGGAGTCTCAATTTGTTTTATTTAATAAAATATTTAAACAAATACTTATACAGAGAAATTACCTAAATTATAAATAAACAAGATTTAAAATTGTGTGCTACGAGTGTTTTTTTCAATTTATTTAATGAAAAGAAAATGGTTTCGTTAATTGATAAAATGGACGCGGGTGCTGGTGCGAAAGAACAGCAGAGCCCCGCCACAGCGATTTCTATGATGGCTTCATCTTCTGATAGTGGAACCACAGCCAGCTCAGCTTCCTCATCGCCATCTTCAACACAATCTTCTGGAACAATTGTTGGTCTTACCTCCAGTGGTAAACCAAAGGAGAAACGTCGGTAAGTTTGACCTGAAAAGAGTATAAGTTCACTTATTGATATCTGACTTTTTCTGGCTTAAATGATCATGCTCTCTTCTTCATGTGCATCCCTCGTTTCTATCAAACGCTTTTAAGCGTACGAGTATTGCATAAGACAGTCTTCGTTAGAATGAAATTGTATTTTACTTTCTGAGATTATTTTATGGAAATGTAATGCTGTATTTGTTGTCAAAGAGTAAATGGCAAACACATTTATTTTGTGAGCATTAGGTATTACAGTTGTATGATAAATTCATCATTGGATTGGATGATGTGTTACATGTCGACGCCGTTTGTCGATCAATATCAGCTCATTTGTATGCAAATGTTTATACCGTTTGTTTTCTACGTCAATAATTTTAATTTTTATAGAAGAAATAATACCAACAATGTATCGATTGGCTATGGTTTTTTACAGGGTAATCAGTAGTATCTTCTTTATAAGGTGGCAATCAATATAGCTGGAAAATTCTGTAAGTCTTTAAAAAATGTTGTAAATGAAGTTATTAAAAGAATCAATCATTATTTATTTCCTTGTGGCGCCAAAGTGTCTGCCATATAATATATAATATGCTCAATAGATAACGTTACCGTCAATTTATTCTTGAAAAATGTCAAATATATATCGATATGTTGTATTAGTGTTATATAATTTAACTTACTTACATATGCGATCTGCGTAAAGAAAGTTGTGTGAATTAAAATTGTTTGACACGGTAAAAATTAAAGTCTTTATCAAAAGTCAGTGTCGTATTCACACCTTTGCATGCTATACAATTTCTGAAATAATAAAAGTTCATATAAATGTTTACGTCATAATGACGCGAAAAAGCAAACAAAATGAAAAAAAAAATGACCAAAAAAAAACTCAATAACAATTATAAAGACTATTTGCATTGACCGAGACCTTGCAATGAATGCAAAAGAAAAATATTAATGTAGCAAGCAATGAGAAACTAAAGTGAGCGTAAAAGTAACGCTCAGTAAAGCCATCAAAATAACAATTGGTATAAGTATGAATGTATCAAAAGTCATTCCACCAATCGGCCAACGCACGCCTCCACAGTAACAGAGCGATCGGCATGAAGAGAGCGCTTGAGCTAATCTTATCATTCAAGCAAAAAAAAAAATAAATACAAACACAAAAAAAAAAATGTAAGAACATTGCTAAAGTTTAAAAAAAAAAAAATATTTAAATGATTTTGCAAAAAAGAAAATGTTGAAATTTGAGATTTTTTTTCCGTTCCAGGAAGTGAGCACGTGTAAAGCCATGTAGCTTTTTAAGTTTGTGAATTTGTCTCCATGTGCATGGATACATTTGTGTTAATGACCTTTCTTTAAGGATAGATCACACCTCCAATGATTTTAGCATTATTTGTTTATTAGAGCATAATAATTAATTGATATGCGACAAAAGATTTTCCGCAGTTTTGTTTTTCTGTTAAATCTTATGTTGTTTTGAGTTTTTCTCTGTTTTGTTTTGTTTCTTCTTCATATACTTGGTTTATTTTTAAACATTAAAACTGGTTATCAACAACCAGTTTGGCATAATTTATTTATGTCTGTTCAGTTTGTCTCGTAGCTCTACGCACAAATATAACTATAAGAGTTGTTGTTTGTTAATACACAAACAATATAGTTTTCAGTTAATCTGTTCAAAATATATTAATATTAAAATATTCTTCTACAGAAAAAAATTTTTTTTTATATGGGAATTTAAAATTCTTATGCGTTTTGTGCAACATTTGCATTGTATTCATTTTTGTGCGCTTGAGAAGCCCCAAGCGGCGACTTGGCCTACGTGACTCAGTTTAAGCTCAACAAGTTGTCGCTGTTGTTGGTGTGAATGTCGCTGCTGTTGCTACTGTCACTTTTTTGTTTACATTTAAAAAAGTAGTTCTAATTTTACTAAGTAAGAAAAAAACTATGATTCAAAAACAAAAAAAAAAGGGATTCAACATTGTTCGACAAGTTTTCCTATTTAATTCGTATGAATTTAAACTGGTTTTGATTGTTTTTTTAGCAAGCAACAAAAACACAATATTTACTATTTACTGCAACTTAATATTTTGTTTTGATTTGTAATTAGAAGTACTATAAAACAGTTTGTTTAGATGAAATAATTTTATAGTGATTACTGAATTTGATTAAAATATTTCTCAATAAGGAAGTTATTAATTTTCGAATCAATATTTGGTTCAACAATAGAATCGATTGGTTTTAGTCTAGATATGTTTTAAGCTACAACTTATTTCTTAGTTTAGTGGGGTTTAAAATAATACACTGTCTGCGCAAACGAGAGTTGTTTGTACCTAAGTTTTATTCATTAATGAGTTCAACTTGTTTGAGTGCTTTCTTAAGTTTTAAACACCATTGAATTTCAAGAATGGCAAATATTCTTTTAAAAAAAATGTTTCTTTTATGTATCAAAGAATGTAACGAAATTCTTAAATTAAATCCATTTTAAAACAAAAATAAATTATTTAACTTTTTCAACATCAATTGGTACGAGCTAGTATAATGTACAGCCTTGAAGAATCAAATTTGAAAAGAGAAGGAGATAAAATAGCAATGAAGATTTAAAATCTTTTTAATCACTTTTGCGAATTTTACTACATCTATAAAAACTATTAACCGGTTTCGATGTCTTCGCTTGAGAAATACTTTTGTTTTTTTTTTTTAATTTTCCGAATATGAGTAAATGGAACTTTGTCTGACCGCCATGTTTGATTAATTTATTACGATTGTCGTCGCATAACATATAAATATGTATACATATGTAGTGTGTTTTATTTTAATTGATATTATTTTAAGAGTCTTCTGGAAATCATATTCGATGCAGTCAATTTGATTTTTTTTATAAGCTTAAACAATTATTTTTGCCCTCCAGTCATTATGCGACTGGAGTACACACATTTACTACACATTCAGCGGGGATAGTAAGTTTACATAAAGTATAAACAGTGCTTTCTATTTTTTTCTTTAAAACAGTTAAAATAATGACGACATTTCAATCTTTCGTTGTATACCTCCGGCCGGGCCGGGTCTCTCAAAAAAGAGTTCGTTTTCGTGCGGGCCCGGGCCTCAAAATACAGGCCCGCGCCCACCTCTAATGCCTATTGATTAAATTATGAATTTTAGCTTTTCCTTGAAATTCTGAAAGACGGTGAGAAATGAATCAAAGGTCAAATAGGCCATGAAAATGAAGCGTAAGTTTGTTTGAGACCAAAACTATGTACCGCATATAAGGAGGATAGGGAGACCCCATAAAGTGTGTTTATTCTTGATCAGAATGACGAGAGATATTGATCAGGGCTCAATCAATCAGCTCATAGACAGGCTGAATCTGTCTATGAGCTAGTGACTCGAAATTTTGAGGGTAGATAGATTTTCGACAGATTATAAATAAATGAATATAAAATTTATTATAATTTTAGGCTGTGGCACCACCTACCATGTGCAGGTTATTATATTGTTGTTACATACTAGACTATACCGTCCTTACTAGTTTTTTTAACGATGTTTCATAGTTAGCAACAAATAATAATCGCCTGTCTTCATATCTGTATTAGGCTGTACTTATGTTTCTTTTTTTTTGTTGTAAAACTTAAGTAAATGCAATATGAGTTATGAGTTACTTTAGTCAAAACACTAAAATAATACTGTAGTCAAACAAAAATATTTTGGGAAGAAGATTCAACAGACAAAAATATAATGAAAACATTTTAAAACGCAAAACAAAACAATAAATAAACTTCAATATCAAGACATACAGCCACAAACACACATAAGAAATACAAATGTTGCATAGCAATGGCTATGGAAAGGGGCTGTAGTGTCGGCGGCGAGTGAGGGCAAACATGTACATGATGATACAAACAGAGTGAGCGAGTGAGAGATAAATGTTAAAAAGAGACAAAGAAAATTAAATATATTTTAATGATATTCATATTGTTTTTGTTTTCATGCGTTTCTTCTCTTCTCTACCCTTCTTTGATACCTTAGCGGCGAACAAAGCTGCTTGTTTAGTGGGAACAACAAAAACAGAAGCAATAACAAAAACAACATCGACCTACTTTTTTGCGTAATCGAAACTCACAAGCTCTCCATGTTGTGGTCTGCTATGACCAAGCAGGCTGATGGGCGCATTTGAGAGGCGCACACTATGCAATGTGATGTGAATATAGTATATTTTGTATTTTAACATTTCTAATAAAATATTTGCTGCTCAATTTTCCTTTATTATCTGATATTTACGTTCGTGTTTAATACCAACTTCCAAGCGTCTATTGAAAAATGTCTTCGATGCAGGCACGTGGTTTAATTGGGCAACTGGCCATATTTCTACTCACGTGTGCGTTGCACTGTGCAACAGCAATAACAGCATCCAATAATTAACTTCTTCTTTTTTAGTGCGGTGTCTTTTTTAATTATTACTTTCAAACACTATTTAAAACAATTAAGGGGTTAGACCTAGTTGAAACATGCAAAAAAGCTTTTTTAAGATTTTTTTCTGGCCACACAATAAAATAATTAAAACCAAATGTTTCTCCACATGAAATAAATATATATATCTCTTTAGAAATTAAAAAAAAATCTTTGTTTTTACATTATCTGAAGGTATAATATCTGCTGTTTCGGTAGCCAAACTTAAGCAAAAGATCGCTGATTAAGGAGTTTGGCAACTCCCGAGCTAGTTCTTGCAATATTATTGTTGTTAAAATAGCCACCATTTTGGTTACTAAAACCTGTAACCAAAACTAACCTCGAGCCTACTTTTCTCATCTGAATATTTTTATATTTTTAATATTTTTTAAAAATTAAAATTCGAATTTTGGATCGATTCAGGTCAGTAAATTTATGGTTAAAGGCCGTATCGACAAACTTAAGAAAAAACAGATTTTGTAGCTTGTAACTTCTAGATTTCGAATCTTTGTGAAGAACTGTTCATATGTACCTTCAGTTCCCAATACTGTCCCATCCATTCCTGGGCGTTCATCGGTTGTTGAGACATCGGTGGTTGAAGTTAAAAGTTTTTTTGTTTCCATTTCGGATATATCCGTGTTCTGCAGCAGGGAAAGGGAATTTATTACTTTCGATTGTCACCCACGACAAATTGTGATATTTTTTGTCCGAACTTTGGACAATAATTTTTTTTTCCAAATATCGTATGCTTCAGTATTTTACAATCATTTTTATGCAACCTGCAGATAATAGAAATACTGGATTAGCATCAAACGTAAAATCTAATAAAAAAATAATAAATAATGCTGGCTCACAGAAAAATATAAGTGCATCAAAAAAAAAAAAAAAAAAATAAAAACAAATTATTAATTGTGTCTTTGGAACTAATTGGACTAGAAGCGTAAAAATTAAATATTTGTTATTATTTTTATCGAAATGAAATAAATTTTCTTCAATCAGGATTTCAACGCCTCAAAATGATAACACTTTTGGTACACAGTAACTATACTGATATACTATACTATAACTATCTTATAGGGCATTTCAAAGTCGAGAACTCTTGGCAGCTATTCAAATCTGAACGATTTTTAATTTTTTTTTTTTATTTTAAATGTCATTGCATCCGTTTTGTGCGCAAAATTTTCTCAATTGTAAAATTATGACCTTTTCTGTTTTCCAATGAAAAAAAAAAATATAATCGTGACTTCGGTTTTGCTGTTGACCTGAGCTATTTGTGTATAAAATTTTTGAATTGTTATTTTTTTTTTTTGATTTATTTAACTTATCTAAATATTTTCGTTGTGTTTATTAAGCTTCACAATTTTTTGTTGAGATAAGCGCGCCAACTAATTTCAAGTCGGTGACGCGAATGCTTTCAACATGCACTACAAGGGAATGTTTGGGTCGCACGTTTCTTTTTAGTAGTTATCATGTGCTTAAGTTTTATTTTGTATACATTTATATATCAGTTATTATGTTTTGTTGTACTGATAAGATTTTGTATCGTGTACTTTGGGGTTGGGGCATACATATAAATTGCCGGCGTGTACATTCGCGTCATCTTTGTTTCAACTCAACTCAGCTAAAGTAGTCAACTGTAGCGGTTTCTGCTGATTTCATCTCAGTCAAAAAAATGTCGCAGTCTCTGACTCATTAGTTTGTTTGCATTAATTGTGCAAATGTCTCGGTCTGTATTGGCCAAGTCCTTCAAAGATTATGTTGTCGTCTTATTTGATATTGTACTTTAATTCCAACAAGTTTTTAGACCCTTTTTTTATTACATAGCTGAGTTTTGATAGATTTACTTCAAAGTTGAGTACGTGAACAAATATTTAGTTGAGTAAATTATGCGGATAATGTTTTTTTTGTTTTAATTGGTTTAAAGACACTTTATGAAAAAAAGTAAGATGAAATTAGGTATTAGGATATGTCAATGATTGGGAGGTGCTAACAGAAAATCCTAATGTGTTTATTTGTAGTTTTGTAGTGAGAAAATAGAACTTAAATCAGTCGAACTTGCTAATAGACAAATTGAGAAGATATGGTTGTTTTTTATATACCACAATTATTTTTCATTAAACGCTTAAAAGTATGCAATATGACGACTGTATCTATGCGATACACCCATACAGCTGTAAACGAAACGATAATTGGAAAGGCGTAGGTATTTTGGATTTTGAAGCTGTCACCGTTGGAAGTGATTATGCCTATAGAATTAGAAAGCTGATGATCTGCACATGCACGAATTGTCGAAGAACGTGGAAGCAAAAACAGTTTGTCAAACACAAAAAAAAAAGAAAGGGAGCTATTTTTGGCTTTGCAGAAACTTATATACTTTTGCAAAAGTTTTTCCAATTATTCTTATTAGAAAACTATCAATTTCCAATAAGAATCATATACGTAGCCACGCCCATTTTCTATTTTTTCTTAAAGAAAGTTATGTAGTCATATATCACTACATTTTACAATCTTGTATCTCGTTTGCTTACAGAGAAATCCCATTTTGAAGTTTTTCGCTATATGGGCGGTACCACGATCTTATGTCTGATTATTATAAAACTTTGGATTGTTGTCAGGCATTAATAAAAACACGTTATTGCAAAATTCGGTCTGTTTATATTCAAGAACAAAGCAGTTTTTCTAACAATTGACCGATCGTTCTTATGGAAGCTATATGCTATAATAACCCGACCATTCTTGCACTATATCCTTGTTATTGTCAACGAAGTTTTGTGTGAAAAAGTGAGTCAAAAACTCTAAAATCACACCATTTTCCCGGCAAAAACTTAATTTTTGACCGATCATTACTATGCGAACTATATGCTATAGTGGTCTGATCGAAATAATTCTGAGATAAACAATGCCTGGACATATCAGAAGAACTTCTGCGCTTAAATTTTTTTGATATGCTTAAACTCTACGAGGAGTTTGCATTGAAACAGACAGACAGACGGACTTGGTTATATGAACTTGGCTGATCAAGACTATATATACTATATATATTGGGAGATGTCTCCTTATCTGCGTTGCAAACTTCACGACAAAGTTAATATAATCTTTTTTGCAAGAGCATAAAAAAAACTAGTGAGAACGGTATCTTTGGCCTTGCCGAAGATTAAATACTCTTTATGCCCCTTTTTTTTGTTAATTTTTCTTCTTTTCGTATGGGGACTACCAGTACCACTGGTCCGATCATGCCCATTTGTGAGAGGAGATTGTGTATATACAGATATACGGACATGTCTATATCCGCTCGTCTTGTCATCCTGATCATGAATATATACGCTTTGTATAGTCGGAAATGTCTCCTTCAACCTGTTACAAACTTCAGGACAAAGTTATAATACTATTCACTGCGAGAAGAGTATAAAAACGGCAGACCACCGAGTGATAAGAATTTAACTTCGCATATTTTCGCACTCCATTCGTATTCGAGTCTGTGGTGGTGTGCGTATTTTTGTCGTTGTACGGGAGTAAAATTATCTTATCAGTCACGTTCGTTGATAAGAGTTATAAGTTGTGTATGCGCCTGTATCTTGGTTTCATTCTTACATTTGTACATTTACTAAGAGTTGTTGTTACCTTTCAACACTAGGATTTGTTAGATATTTTTAATGTTGTTATTTTCTGTGAAATTTGTTGTTATTATTCCCATTTTTTTTTTTTTTTTTCGTCGGGCGCATGTCGTTGTCACAATTATTTTGTTAGTAGTAGTAGCTATGATTACGATTCCTGTTGCTGTTTCAGTCGCTCTATCTTCGTTAAATTATTATTATTATTTTTCAAATTATTCAATTTCTCTGTTCATTTGGTATTTTGACTTTCGCGAGTTATGTTCACAACTTTCAAAACTGCGTCAAAGCAAAAACATTGTGTGTCTGTAATAAATTACTTTATTGATTCTATTACTAATTTTTATAAAACGATAAAAATGTAGGAAGACAGTGATAGTGTGTACATAAAATAAAAAAAAAAATAACCATAAAAAAATCAAAAAACGAACGAACATGTTCAGTGCTTGTAATGCGTGGGAAAATTGCAATTTCCCGCGTGGTGACAACAGTTTCTATGATGATGGTTTCTGCTGTGAAAATTTAAATTATTCGTTTTATAACAATAACGATTCCAGTGCGAGACAAGATAAGATAGAAAAAAAACATCAGGAGCAACAAAAACAACACCAATCACATTTCCAACAACAACATCACTACCAACAAGAACAGCAGCAACAATTAAAACCATTCGAATCCCCGACATATCAAAATGGTGGAAATTTCTCTGAAAACACTTCACCGATACATGAACCTTGCGTGAATTTCAATAATGGCTTCTATCCGTCACAAGTAGCGCCAACCGGACCAATCCAACAACAAATATCTTTGACATGTTCATTGGAGGGATTAAAACCAGCTGCGACCACACGCCATAGCCACGCGTCTTATAATGGCAACAGCAACAGCAATGGCAATGCTTTTCTAAATAACGGAACACGTCATCACCCTTATCAGCGTCTCAGCATGAATGTATCGCAATCGTCAGTATTTGCGCAGAACAATTCAATTTTACAATCTGCACCTCAGCAAAACTTTGTGGATTTTCCCCAACAACAACAACATCCACGACAACAACAGGAACACGAAAGGCAACAAGGCTCGTCGCATATTTTGTCATCTGCGTCGGCGTCGACATCGACTTTTTATCAAAATCAAACAATACCACACATGATAAGTACCTCAGCGCCATGTCGCGGCAACCAACCATGGACGTATTCGTATTGTTATGGCTATGCACCGAACAAAACCGAACCATGCCAGTTTACTCAGTTTGTGGATATTGAGGATTTTATGTAAGTTGTTTTTAAACCGTGACTTAAAAAGACTTCCTCATACAACTGATTAAACTTGAGAGCATAGTCTTCGTAAAAAAACACTCCTTACATTATCTTTAAAACCAATAAATAATATGTTGAAAGTATTAAGTACTGTTAGTTTTCAAAAAATTAAGTATATGAGCAAAAAGAAAAATTACCGATTAATCTAAATCAATTTCGGAAGTTGTTGTAACTTGTTATAAATATTTTCCATTTGTTTGTTCTTCTCCAATTGTAGGCTATTTATGAGTCTGTTTGACTTGATGGCTCATTGGTTTTTTTGCTCAATTCGTTTAGAATTCCAATCTAAGTCTATCTTATCTAAAAAATATTCTTAATTTATTTTTCGTGGTTCAAGAGTTTAAATAATTTGTGTAATTCAGCAACACAAAAATTAATATCGCACACCTGATTGTGCGCTGATAGTCACCATCGACCAACAAAATATATTTTCAATCTCTCTCACACATATCTGAAAGGGAGGGGCTTCTATATATTTTGATATAACAATATCTTCTGGTAATTCCAGAAGAAGTTGACTCTGATAATTAAACACAAAAAAAAAACATTTATTAAAGGAAAATCATTTAATTTAAAAATAATATAAACAAAAACAAAACTATATAAATAAATTAAAACTCGGGTTTGTCCGCAACACAAGACAAAACAAAAGGTGCAAAAATCCTTAAATCAGACTCATTGTGAATTCCAAGAGCAGCTGAATAATAAGAATATTGTGTGACGCGCGAGATTTGCGCACATGCGCATTTATCAAACTTATTTCTGCTTATAAACAACATTCGCTTTCGCAGTCAATAGCGTGATTGTTAATCACTTTATATTATAATACATACAAGTAATTAAAAAAAAAATGTGCAGGTTCAATGTCTAAATTGTCTGACATGTTTATAAATGTAAAGTTTGTATTTTTTTAAGTTGACTTTATTTACATTGTGGTAGTTTCTTAATAACGACAATGTCAATATGAAGAATATTTTATTGTCAAATATAGTTGATAATGGAGATTTCATAATTTTTTTTGGATATTACATTATATTTTCGTATATTAATATTCCCATGAATTCATGCTTTTTGTGCAATTAGTAGCACATGCCAACAAAAATAATGTTTGTAAAAACTTTTTAAGCCCATTTCTATGAATGTGGTTAATCTTTTGTAATTTTAGGTACTTATTTTTTATCCGTTTTTATCACTAACAGTGCAGGGTATTTCAAAGGCGAGCACTCTTGACTTCAGTTTGCTTTCAAGAAACGAACAAACGATGAATGAATTGTTTTTATTTATTTTGCATTTTTATATACGATTGGAAGATTATGTGTGATGTCGTTTCTTCTGCGCTTTCATGTTATTATATGAATCAACTTTCATACTGTTTAATTAGCACAAAAAAGTCTTTAAAATAAATTTCTTTAGACATTTGACAATACATAAATTTGTCACTCAAATTTCATAAAAGCTTAAAGTCAAAGCAAACATTACCCTTGATTTAACACTTAGTAAAACAAAGGTGTTGTACACTGATAGACTCTGATAAACGGCTTTAAGAATAATTATCTTTCACAGATATGATTATGGTTTATACATATACTTTATAAACTTCTTTTGTATTATTTATAGTGTTAACTGTCTGAACATGAATATGGCATTGAAAATTCTGTATTAAAAGATTAATTAAAGTTTTGTCCTCGAATTCGTTTTGCTCAGCAATAATTTCACAAAGAATGCTCATAACACAACTTATAATACTCACTTATAAATAATTGATAAACATATTCATTGACATTCTCTCTTACACTTTGGCTTTAGAGCGTCTAGTAAATTATATGACTGACCGGAAGTATTACTACACACATATGCAACAACAAATTTGAAAAACAAAACTGAATTGCATTCGTTTATTGAATATTTAACGAGTTGTTAAATTTATTTTGTTTTGTGTTGTTTGGTAAGAAATATTTTGCTGACGATATTTTCAACAGGTCATTAGCATGCAAAAATCAACAGACAAATGATACTTAATGGCAAATAATCAATTCTTTAATAAAAAAACAAATAGAAAAGATGTTTCACGTACCAAAAACAACACCAAAAAATTTATTCGCCAATCGCTTGTTGTTTCATCGCCCGGGAGAAGTCTCTTGTTTTTACTATTCCCTTGGTGTCTGGGGTGTCATGATGGATACAAATTTCGTCTCCAGTTGCAAGAAAAGGCTAAAAAACTTTTTTAAGACAACTTTTGTTTATTATTGTGAAATCATCAGCTTTGAGAACTGAAATTGCGAAAACCCACAAACTGTTCTCTATTAAAAACAGGCAAAATTATTCACAAAACGTACATTGCGTAAAACATTGATAGTAATCAGCTTATGGATAATGGTAATCAAATGTCGATCTACGTTTACTTTTCTAGCTCGATTGTTTATCAGCTGGCCTCCAAGGCCACGATTTCGCTTTCTTTTTTAACTTTTTGTACATATCAGTGATTGGTTTAATTTTGCCGTCAATCGATTTTCTATTTGGTGGTTTCTATTTTATGGTGGTTCAGTAGACTACTTTGCGTGTGAGTAATAAATCTGTATGAATGGTTTGCATTTTATATTTGATTGACACTCGCGTGTTTGTTTGTTTTCATTTTATTTTTTTGTCGGCTTCTTTATTTTAAATATTTGTGACATGTTAAGCCGTTTGCTTAGTTGAACTCTTTTTTAAACTTTAGTGAATACAAATCAAAAAGCTGAAGGTTTGCTGAATTTTGTTGCTAAGCGTTTTTTTGCTATGTCGCGGGCGAAATAAAAACAAATCGAAACATAAACGTTTATCATTACCAACGTATAATATTGTGAAATTATTAGCACAGTTTAACACATCAATGACGTAGGCATTCACACACAATATTTCTCCGATAGCTCCCGCTCTTTGATAAAGATGATAATATTGCGAAACTATGTTTTAAGTCAATGAACTATTTGCAACAGATCTATAAACCAACCCAACTATTTTAAAGACATGATGAAACGTTCCCAAGTGTACACAAAATATCATTAATTTTGTTTCTATTTTCTGTACATATTTCAAATTTTGTTTTATATTCGTTTTCGATGTGTTTTTGTCGTTGTCTGCTTTCATTTTCCATTTCATTCGTGTTTTAATATAAAATAAAGTAAATAGTATACATACTTATTTATATGCTCGTAGATTTCTTTCTTGTCTCATCAATCTCATGTGACTTTCGATGTGCTTTTGAAACTTGTGCAAAATTTCACGAATTTTGAGATTGTTTGCCGGCGGCAACATCGCCAGCTACGTGAGTCCGTTTTTGTATTGTCTAACCTAATTTTGATGATTTATATCAGCTCATATTAGCTGTTTCTTTTTAATCGTGCATTTATGGTTTTGGCTTAAATACCATTAAGGTTGTCGTTTTTTTGAATCAACAAAGGACCATTAACTTTCTGTAAAGTTGACGTTTTAAAAAATGTAGTAAATGCGTAAATATATTTTTTATTTCTATAATTTTTTTTGGAGAACTTGTTTACTTAACGAATAAAGTCGTGAGATTTTAGAGTTCTAACTTACAACGAATATTGTTGTGATCACCAATGTTAGCAAATGTATGTTAATCGAACGCTGTTTTCCATAATGAAAAAAAAAAGTTTAACACAAAACAAAAAAAATAATTTAGGCCATGTTGATAATTTGATGCTCTTCACATTACAATTTTTGAATATTTGCTAATTGGAGGCGTGGCCTTGCCCAGGTTTTTTTTTGTCCAACACAACTTTCTTTGTTTATTTTTTTTTTATCAGCTCGACTTAAATTCTTTTTGAGTACAATTTCTGAGGGCAGAAAATTAGCATTGCAAAATCGGTTGATCGAAATGTACGTACATTGTGGAATATTTTATTTAGATAAGTAAAATGGAAAGTATAACTACAAATTGTTTCCCACCAATCCAATCAAATGGAAAGAACTCTCAGGTGACACCTGGCTTTTTTGTATGCATTGAAATGATTCAATTATGGTCATAGCTGTCAGTCCCCGCAATGTGCACACATACAAGAATAAATAAATGTGTCAACTCATCTTGATCAGATATATTTGTATGTCTGTTTCCATATTTTTAAGCCCCTTATTCCACTGTCCCCTGAGCTGTTAGTGGAGGCACGTATTTGTAGGGCTTTATATTGTCGAGCAGACTTGACTTTTCTGTTTCATAAATAAAATACGTTTATTACAGAAGGATGTGTGTTAAATTTATTGCAATCATTTCTTTTTTCATGTGTTTCTTTTTTGCTTGAATTTTTTTTTCTTTTACACACGTAATTGAGTTCATGGGCTTTTCATACGTGCATTTTTTTGCTGTTGGTTTTTTTAAGCGTATTGTGAGCCCCACGCTTAAAATATTAAAAGACACGTGTGCACACTTTTGTATGACCGACAGTTTATCTGTTACCAAAAAGAAAATATAACTGAAATTTCGAAAATTTTGTCGCATAGAATATGAAAATCCAAATTAATCATGCAAGCTTAACATGTGTCAAGCGGCGAAAAATGAAAAGCAATATTCGACAGAAATATATATTGTATAATATATACATATAAATAAATACAAAAAGAAATTAGAAATAAATAAAGCAAAAAATTCGAATTAAAAATGAAAAATCCATTTTAATTGATGCTTGTCAGTGACTTGATGTTTGCCTAAGGCATTTCATGTTGTCATGTGTCTGTGTCACTTTTCAAACCGACATGTTTCACTTGTTCTCAATTGATAAATTACGCTTGATCAATTTAAGCTTTATTTAATTTTTTTTGCAAACTACACATTTTCAACGACCATGCCTACTAGCCCCCATTGTGCCCACACGGCGACTTGCGATTCATTGTTGGTTTTTTAATTAAAATTCGCATCGAAATATAAGAGAGAAAAATGAAAAAAAAATTCGCGCAATTTTATTAAATAAATTCAAACAAAATGTTATTGTAGTCGGACCAGCATGGTCAGTCAATTAGGTAGGCGAGAAGGCCGGCATGTAAGACAGGGAGGAAGGCTTGTGCGCCTGGCCGCGGGCGTGTGTGCCAGTCCAATGAGCGGGAACTTTCTATAGTGGCGGCGTACGTGATCGACAACTAGTAGCACACACCGAACTCTTCTAGTCCGCTTCAGTCCCTGCACAGATCTATTATATTATAGTGACGCAAAATTTGTGGTGTTCTTTTTAAGATTTTTTTTTTACTTGCAAAAACTATCACTTTCGTTCTTGTTAGTTATGCCAAAGGAAAACATTTAGAAACGTTTTGTTTATTGCGTCGCGCAGTATTTGAGATGATGAGCTTATCTACGGGCAAAGCAAATATGTTCGTTTTACCATTTTTGTTTTTAATTGCTTGTGTAACTAATCGCACATTTGTCAACATTCGGACATATGAGTATGTATTAACTTACCAACATATGACTCTTGCAGGAACAATGAGAAACGCAAAGAGAAATCACGTGATGCGGCACGTTGTCGTCGGTCCCGTGAAACAGAGATCTTTACCGAACTGGGACATGCTCTACCGCTTCAGCACGACGATGTCAACACCCTGGACAAGGCCTCAGTGATGCGTATAGCAATCGCCTACCTAAAGATACGTGAAATGTTGCAATTGTGTATGTATATGAAGTGCTTTGAAAGTTAAATAGTGTTTAATCTCAACAATTCATTCGCAGTTCCAAAATTGAAAAATTTGATCGAGGATGTGAAAAACGTTGTTGATAATATAAGCGATGGTGCCGCCACTGAGCAAATGCTATTGAAACCCAAAATGGAGATCACCGAAGATGATGATTGGCTAAAATGTGCTGAGGCCGGTCAACTGCTAAAACAGACCATGGATGGCTTTCTCATCATACTCTCTAATGATGGCGATATAACATATATCTCTGAGAATATCGTTGAGTATTTGGGCATCACAAAGGTAAAGTTTTTAAAGTATAATTTTCTTTGAAAATAGTGACATACGATTTTGTTCATTTGCAGATTGATATTTTGGGTCAACAAATTTGGGAATATAGTCATCAGTGTGATCACGCCGAACTCAAAGACGCGCTCAACATCAAACGCAATGGCATTGCCGATAAAATTAAAGATGAGCATTTGCTTGAGGAGGGCATTGCCACACACCATCGTGACCTCTTTGTGCGTATGAAGTGCACACTGACTAGTCGCGGACGCAGCATTAACATCAAGAGCGCGTCTTACAAGGTATACGAACTCAGTTCAGGAATTTATGTGCTCAGCTTTTGCTTTGATATGTTTAATATAAGTAATAATTTGTTTACTTGCTTTTGTGCTGGACTTAACTAGGCTTTTCTGGGTTAGTAGGTGCAGTTTGTTTTTGATTAAGTTTGAGTTGCGTGAACATGATTTGAGTTTATTAGTGTTGAAAGTGTATGAAAGAAAGCTTTGTTGAATAGTTTTTGTTTTCGTCAATCTAATGTTATCGCGCAGTAGTAATAGAGTCAGATAACTTGTCTAATTGACTACTTTATGTATATTAAGGTTATTAGATTGTAAATGTGTCAGCTGAGCGTAAGCAAGCAAGATAGCTCTTATTTAATAATAAGGCGGTTTTTTCAATTTGAATACTTTCGATTTTAACTGTTATTGTTGTAGATTAAGTTAGAGCATTCTTAATTGTATGTTAAATTTTGTATGCTTTATGATTATGACTCACAGTTTTTAAATTGTTGATCAGTGAGAACTAAGACAAAATTTTCTAATTATTGCATTCATTTCCGTAGGTTATGCATATAACTGGTCACCTCGTTGTCAATGCCAAGGGTGATCGTGTGCTTGTGGCCATTGGCCGACCGATACCGCATCCATCGAATATTGAAATACCCTTGGGTACGAGCACATTTTTGACTAAACATTCGCTTGACATGAAATTTACCTATGTGGACGACAAGTAAGCCTACAAGCCGTTAAAAAAAAGCGGAATTCTATTAACCTCTTTCCTCTTTTACAGAATGTTTAACTTGCTAGGCTACAAGACGTCTGATTTACTCGAAAAATCATTATTCAGTTGCCATCATGGTGGCGATTCCGAACGTTTAATGGCAACATTTAAAAGTGGTAAGTCGGTAAAAAATGCAATTGCATAGATTATGCGTGCATAGCTTAGTGTGTTTACATTCCAAGTGAAATGTCTGAGAAAGTATTTTGCCTTTGGTCGAACAGTCTTTATTCATTAGTATTAACTGCAAACTAATGTTTAACTAATTACTTTAATGTACAAATTAAAATGTTACGCTATTGGCGAATCTCAAATCTCAGCGAAGCGTGTAACTGCGAGTCTGAGAGTAAATTATGGGCGTTGGTTGGGTGCAAAGATGTCTGCCATGGTTATGTTTGTCTTCAAACGGCAGTTGAATTCCAAAAGGAGACATTTTCTATTTAATGTCTTCACATCAAAACAAAGTTGTCACTTTGCTAGTGTCGTAGTGTTCTTGTTTCCTTTTACTGTATTTCGTTCTTTGCCAAGCTGCACTTAATTAGTTTTATCACACCGTGTTCGACGCTACACAAGAGCAGCCTCTCTTCTCAGTTCTCAGTACTTCGTCGAAGTCATTGTTGTACCTTTTAATGTTGTGCTTTGTTACTTGTCTTTGACGTAATTTCACTTTAGTTGCTAATTAGCTTTCTGAAAACTAAATGAATTGGTCAGCTTAACTTTAGTTTGTCTGTCAGTTTATTAAGAGCACAGTAGTAAGAGATGGGAGCTAGAGGACAAGCGAGAGAGAGACAGGTGTACAAAGATTTTTCTTAAGCCTGAAATTTTAATATAATTATTAATATGAAAATTGTTGTTGTCTTTTGTTGTCGTATTTTGTTATAGCTGTGATTTTATCTAATTAGAGAAGTTTTGCATAGTTTTCTTTTATGATTTATTTTATTTATTCTTTCATCAACGCTAATAATAATGTCAAAAAAACATAATTTGTCTGTTTTGGCTTTTACAATTGATTTTCTTTAATGAATAAAGAAATAATTAATTGTGTTTCGTTCATTATTTAGTTTACAAGAGGAGTAATGCTGAATAAGTTTGTCGATCGAAATGTGAAGATTTTATGTGCGTTGTCGAAACAACTAAAATTTGGTATATCTCCAATAATTGCTTTTTTTTAGTTAACTATTTCTATTTTAATGTTTGCATTTTGGCGTCTATATTGCAAAAAGACAAATTAAAAGAAAAGAAAAAAATTAAAAGAAATAACTAAACAAATCATGTAATTTAAGCGCGTCTGTGCGCATTGGAGACAATCGTAAAAGCGTCCGTGTTGCAGTCCACTCATAATATGCAACTGCTGAGTAAGTGGCGACAATAAAAACACAAAAAAAAAAACAAACAAACATTTTGGTTGTTTGGACAATGTTACTGACCAATGTTCATGCTGCCTGCACAGCTTTAGTTCATTGTACTGGCCAAAGTGTTAGTCTGAGTGTGTGTGTGTGTGTGTGTGTGTGTGTGAATGGAAATGCATTGGTCCAACTTGACGCATCGTTAAAAAGCCAATGTCAGGCGTTGTGACTTTTCCTTTATTTCCATTCACTGTTGGTAGCTCTTCTAACTGTCACTAAGAAATTGTCACTGTACTACAATTGAAATTATTATTGGCTGCAATGACTTTGACTTCGACTTCGACTACATTGGTCCATCCGTTGTACGTTGTTTGTCGTCCGTCGACCGTCGACCGTTTGTGGCTGCTGTGCGAAATGACTTTCGGTTTTACGATGCGACATGCACTTGGTCAAATATCGTTCATATCCTGGTCCTTACTAGCATTCTGCATGCTTCGTCTTGAGTGAACGCGATGACTCCTTCGACTTGAGTCGTTCCTTTGCTTTGGTTTGGTTTGGTTTGGTTTAGTAGTCTGCACTCATATCGCATTAGTAGAAGTTTGGCAGAAGTTATAAAAATGTCTTCAAAAGTCGTAAAAATATTTTCTCGTTTTGGAATTTATTTATTTCCTTTTTTCTGTTTGGTTTGCTTTGGCTTGTTTTTATGAAGTTTACAGTTGCTCGGTTTGTTTCAAGTTTTGTGTTTCGTCGTTTTTATTGTACTTTTGTTTTTTTCGCAGAATGCTTTGGTTATTAAAAAATAAAGTAACAGCGCTTTTCTGCACTTTGATAAAATTTGATGTTTTATTTGCTTTTCATAAACTTGTATCATTTTGATTTCATTCTTTTAAAGTTAGAACTTTATTAAATTTAAATTAAATCTTGTGCAAGTAATGCAATGTGCGCACGTTTAATTAAAATGCAAAACCGCAATATTGAATGTTCTTAGTGATAAATAAAGTCATGCCGCTTGCACAGGAAGTGAATCAGCAAACCGGATGCAAGATAAACTTTAACCGCATTTCCTGCGCTCAACTTGCTCAATATTAATTTGTCAAATGCGTGAGCGTCAATGCCGCACGTAAAATTAACTGGAAAATTTTACTATGCACATGATGGAACACATTTTTGGTGCTAAGCTTTAAAGTGGCAAAGACGCGGTTGCGTCTTCGGCATCATCAACGGCGTCGCCGTTGTCGTCGTCGCGCCACTTGAATTGGACCATTAGTTTTGACGGCATTAGTTAATGTTATCAGACAGTCTAAGTGAATGGCGGAGTAGAAGAAGTGAAAGAGAAAACTTTAAGGCAAAAAGAGACGGGTAAAAAGCTTAGCCAAAAATTGGCGGAAACGTAAACTTATCTAAAATGAAGAGAAGTCAAGGAAAAAAGAAGGAGACAAGTAGAATAATTGCACGTTTGTTCCCACGGCACTTTTGCCGGTGAAATTATGCATGTAATAAAAACTGGCGAATCTGCACGGGAAAAACTGACACACACACACACACACGCACACACGCAGACACAGAAATGATACACAGACAGAGACAGATCAAACACATGAACTAAGGAACGAACGAACTGTTGCAAAATTTAAGTGCATTAACATAAAGTGGAAGGTTGCAACGACTCCTCCTGCTCCAAGTGCACCGCTTTGCGATGCGAGTCAGCGCGAACATAGAC
Organism: Phortica magna; assembly: GCA_037044515.1. NCBI lineage: Eukaryota > Metazoa > Arthropoda > Insecta > Diptera > Drosophilidae > Phortica > Phortica magna. The sequence goes on along the minus strand of JBAMBP010000775.1, from coordinate 38,376 downwards.
TAAACAGTGCGATAAATAAAATCGCTGGCGAATTTGGTCGGCGAGTTGAGCCTGATGAGTGCAACGACATTGCACGTCAACCACGTCGCTGACGTTGTCGTCGACCGTAGCGAAATAGGAATGCCGCCAATCGACACATTAACAGGAAGCAGTTCGTTAGACAGGCAGCCAGGCAAGCAGACAGGCGGGCAAGCGGGCAGGTGGACGAACATGCAGACAGATACACAGACAGGATAAACGTGCATTAAGTGAGTGGGACTCATGGTGAGTGGCAAATGGCAAATGGAAAATGGCAGGACGAGAGTCGTAAAATGTTGCAGCAAGCCTGATTACCACTTTCGCGTTCAGCTATGCTAACATTCTGCTTTTGGGGATTAATATGTTTTTGTACAAAATTATTTAGCATGGAAATAATTTGGCACGGAAGTTACTTTGGTGGTTTTCCGGCACAATACAAAGCCACCAACGGATTTGTGAAAGAACACGTCACGTCATAGTACGCCATGGCATGACTTGGCTTCGCTTCGTTTCGTTGGGCAGCCACAACTGATGGTAAACTTACTTATTCATGATGACAGAAGTTTGTCTGTATGCATTTTCACGGTGAATTTACGAAAAATAATGAAATAAACACATATTTTACATTAGCGTTTGTTTAGCGCGCATTCGTTGAGGGAATTTTATAGCGTTGACGTTACATGTTAAAGCAATGAATGAATGCACTTAGCTTTAAAATTTCAGCAGTGCGCACGAAAGTATGCAAACAATTTTTATTTGCAAACGACTTGCTGAAGTAATCTCTGGCGTGCACGTTCAACTGACTTTGCGACTAAACTTTGAACTTTTTGAATATAAAAAAAATAAATTGCAAAATAGTTAAGTTTTGAACAAAAAGTTGCGCCCACAAAACAACTGTCGTTTTTCTCTCAACCGATGTGGCAACTTAAAGGAAATGAAATATCAAAATTGCCATGCAAAATCAAAGAAGTTTTGTTTTAAACCTGAACATCAAAAAACCAAACGAAACGCCAACGTAGTGAAGTGAAGCGAAGTGAACTGAAATGAAATTCGTGGAGCATTGCATGCGCTCACGAACGAGAGAGTTGAAAGTTGAATGCCTTGAAAACGCCGCGGCAATGCCCCCGGAAAATCGTGCACTTGCTGTCATCTGACTGTGAATGCAGTTTTACCCTCACGTAAATGCGCTGATGTTGATTTGCAGCAACTTAGATGCAGTTGTCCTGTGATAAGGGCGAAGCAAGCCAGTGGCAAACGAGCAAGCCAAGCCAAGCCAACCAAGGAAGCAGCAGGCAACGTGGCGCTGTAATGCATTTCGCTGCTGCTGCTGCTGCTGTCGGTATCTTTTGCTTAACTTTGAATTGTGCGCCATAAAGTTACCCAAAACACACATACACATACACATACACGCACACATGCATGCCAGCAGCAAAGCCGGGCTTGCTTGCATTTACTTGTATTTGGCATTTGATTTTCTATTTCATTCTTTTCGTTCCTTTTTCAATTCATTTATGTTTTTTCTTTTTTTCTTGGGTGTAAATTTATTATATTATTTGAAAATGCAAAAAACTTTGACGCTGCCAAAGGATTTTATTTTTCAGTACACGAACAAACCAATTTTCAAAGACTTTTATCTTCATTACTTTCATTACAATATTGCTCGTTCATTTTGCTCGCATGACAGACGATATTTATCTGCAACGTTACATTTACCATTGCCGAAAACTCAAAAAAAAAAAACCAAATGAAACGAAACATTTTCTGCAGCGCATTCATAACTTTCGCCTTACGCAAAATTGTCGTCTTTATGCGCAGCACACATCCGCCAAACTGTGTGCTTTTCTCTTCCTCGACTTCAATGGCGTATCCTGTTCGGCGCGTGTGTGTGTGTGTGTGTTTGTTTCCACGCTCACGCATTTCCATTTGAATGCGCAAGTTTTTTGTTGCAAATGATGTTCAGTTTTAGATTTTCTTCTCATACGTTTCTATGACATTTGTGATTTTCCGCACATTTTGGGTTTTATTGAACTATTGTCGCATAGCGATTTGCTGATTTTAGAGCCATGAACAACCAAGACAAACATGAAACTACAAAAATAAAGTTATGTAAAAAGATTCGAACGTTAATGATGGTAAAAGCGTTAAAATTGCGAGTCTTATATTTGATGTGCTGACATGACTTTGCAATAGAAGGACTGCGGACTTAAAAATGCAATAAAAAATAAGTAAGCTTCATTAAGGCGATTTTAACGTACCATAGAACGAGAAAGTAATATGAAATAATTTATTAGCACTTTTTAAAATTCTTAATGTGTACGCCGTGCTTATCTTCAACTCAGTGGAAATAACAATTCATACTCGAGTTGAGCTAATGTTGATTTATGCAGACAATACTGAAAATGCAAAAGGCAACGGCAGCGCCTGAGAAACCGAGACACGGAATATTAATAAGATACGCAAAATACCAACACTTACTTAATTTGCCAACTTTTATTAAATATACCTTAACGTGGAACAATACCAAAGCTGAAAGGCAGCCATGTCCTTTGAAGCGTCTTCCACGATAGCTAAGCTGCTTTTACGTGCATTAATGTAGAAACCTCAAATGTTCTGACTCTTACTCATCCACACACACAATCATTCAGCATACACAATACACAATACACACAGTGCGGTACCAATTTTATATAAAACCGTTCTTAGCGCAGTTTATTTCATTAAGAACATAAAATACAAATGAAAGCTTGTCAGTGGAAGTCAGCTGAGAGGGGAGGGAGCTTGGTTGATCTTGTAACTTATACTCATACTCATACTCACTTCCGGTCGCAGTCGTTTGAGTAACAAGTAGGATGACGACTTTGGTCGTCGTGACTTGCAGCGGGGAAACAACACCTTTTGATGCATGCAACAGAGCTCAGTTGCTGTTGCCTTGAGTAAAAATGCTTTACAACTTGATTTGCACGAATGGCAAATGGTTAGTCTGTGTGAAAAGAAATACTTTTAATATTTGACGTTTGTTGCTTCATCACAGTCCCACACACCCAATCTATCTTTGTCTGTGCACAAAGCTTGCCGTGCACCTCGATTGCTTGTATCTACAACGTTTGGCATTGTTAATCCACCTTAGTAGTCCTGCCTGCTAACTGTCTTTACTTGTGAGTAAAATATTTCATTTCATTTGTTAGACATTCTCGCTCGCAACACTTGCGGCACTCTGTCTATGTGTGTGTGTGTTTGTGTGTGTGTGTGTGACTTATGATGATGAATGTAAATGGCGTGATGTGTAAGTTAGTTAATGTTGCACGACCATTTAACTTAAATTTCTTTTCTTTTTGCTTTAAATTTAATCTTTTGCCATCTCTTCCACTACTGCATTATTCGTGATTACGTGCTCACTGTCCGTGTCACGTTGCAATTGTTCTGTTGCTCTTGCTGCTGTTGTTGTTTGTTGTTGTCATGTTGTTGCATTCATTCGTTTGAGCGTTTCAATTGCATTTTGTCAGTTAGTAGCAACTGCAACTGTTAAATGGACAAATTCCTCTCCTTTATTTTGTCACTTAATGTGTTTTATTCTTGGGTGTCTTCCCGCTCCCGCTCCCGATTCCGCCGTCCCTTCGCTTTGCTTGAATTAGTTATCCCAACTATTGAACTTTTGCGCATTTAAGCATTCATTCAACTCAATTTTTAGCAATTTAGTCAAACAAAAGCATGCGTTAATAACATTTAATGTGCTCGTTTGGCATTAAAGTTGGCAATTATCTCTTACTTGGCTGAAACGCTCAGCGCAGCCCAGCATTGGCTTGTTAGCTTTGGCTTTAGTGCTGCATTTACAATGCAATCGGTTTAAATGAGCGAGCTTGATTGCACTTATTCCTTCAAGTCATCGCTGACTGCTTAATGACTTTCTATGTTAGCTCCTTACTTGGCTTATTAAGCGTATTTTCATTATGGAGAATTAAAATACAGGTGAAGATTGCCGTGGTGGTGTCGTGATAAAATTTAAATACATAACAAGTCAGTGGGCGTAATTTGCATTTTCGAATTAAGTTGGATAATTTCAAGAACAAATCTGTAAAATATTAAACAACTTTTATCGGGTATAGTCAGAAGTGTCAAACTTTCCTTTGCAGTCGTTAGACGTCTGACTTCATATAATGTTACCAAAACTAAAAATATATGCACTTGAAACTCGCAAATTTCAATGGAGCAGATACTAACATTTTATATATTAAAGAACTGAGAGTTTGAGCTTGAGCTGAGAGATTATAACTTACAAAAGAATTGTTTTTTTATTTTGCTTAATTTCGACACTTTAGTGACTCATCATGGTTTAACACAAAAAAGGCGTAAAGGGGAGAAATGCGTACATTTTTTGAACACTTTTATAGAGAAATAATAGCTTTGAGGTTGGATAATGGATTGTTTAAGCGTTGGAATATTATTCTTTTGGTTTTCTATTTGTATGGTTAATATTCTTAAACGTCAAAGATATAATATCAGCGCGAGCATTGTCAATGTTGCTCAACACAACAATTTGTAAGCAATTTTCTACCTACCACAAACACATGTGAATGTTATCAGTGCAGTGCATGTCTCTCGCGTGCTACGACAGCCAAGCAAACTTTGCCGTTGCTTAAACTTTGTTTTTCTGCTTGTCTTGCAAGAAATCGCGGCGACGCAAAGAAAACAACAGAACGCAAAGGAAAGCAAAGAAAAGGCGAAATGCATGCAAATATGCATTTGATTACACAAACTAAACGACTTGCGCCAACAACAAGAACAACAATACCAACACAAGTAATGAACACAGCACAACAATGAGCGTATAAAAAAGAATACCGCCGCAGCGTATGCAATGAGTTTCTGTGCATAGCAATGCTCGCACTTGCATACACTCTCTGCTGCCGCTGCTGCTGCCGCTGCTGCTGCTGCTGCCGTGCCGCAAAAACTTTTTGGCTTCACACAAAATGTCAATCGGCGAAGTGGAAAATTTTCATTAAATTAATAAAGGAAACGCAAAAAAGGAGCAAAAGAAGTGAAGAAGCAAGCAAAATGTTATAAAGCGCATGAAAATGAATGTGCAAAGTTTTAAGTTGCTACTGCTTCGAGGCGTTCATTTTGCTTACGATGCCTTGCCAGCCATGAAGTGATTTGATAGTCTGCAATTTTTCGCAATTTTTTTCTTTGCGCTGCTTTGTTCTTTTTACATCATTTTTTTCCGAGCGCTGTAATCGTTTTGGATACACCCAAAACAAATAAACGCGCTTAGGTAAGCAAAAAATAAAAAAAGAAAAAACTATTGCATACCGAAAAGGGATAGTGTGAAATGAAGAAGAAAACTATATTAAGTATATGCCATGTTTGGTTACTGCATTGTGTGCGCTTTGTATGAAAATATAAGCAAACAAGAATACAAAAAATAATATTGAATGCGAAAAGGCAAATGAATGCAAACAAATGCTGATAGCTTTCAACTTTGAATACTTTAGCAATTTTTGCACGCCCTTTGCTTTCAGTTGACTTGCACTGTGAATGTGCGTGTGGCTGTGCGTGTGACTGTGCGCGCAAATGAGTGTGTGTGTCTGTTTCATTTAACGCCATAATTTGTTCAGCAAAAAACCTTTTACATTTTATTTTTTTCAAAGGTCGAACAAAGCTTCATTCAAATCTTTTTAAAAGCTGCTTGACTTCTCATTGTCGCAACTCAATCAATCAAATGCCGAATACTTTTTGCAGGCCACTTTTCTTTGTTTACTGCGCACCGAAGTTCGCCTTAAAATGTTACTAAGCCCAAGTATGTTTTTTTATACGGTAATGAAGTGACAAAGAGGCTTGTCAGTTTACTAAACTCTTCGATCACGTCAAATCAAAAGTTGATAAACGCATAAAGAAGGCATATTTTGTTGGTCATGTATTCTATTTTGTTTGAGCCTCCGTTGTCCTTTGCGTTGGTTTAATCAATATCAATTTCTTCAGCGCGCACACGCATTTCAAAATGTATTATTTATTTAGATTTTTGATTTGTTTACTTTTGATTTCCTCGCAACGCAACATTTTTTTTTACTTAGTATGAGCATTCTGCGTAGCTTCTTTTCGTTGTTTGATGGATGGCGCTTCTTGTCGAAGGCTGTTTAATATTTTATTGCTTGTTTATTTAGGAATTTTAGAAGCTTACACAAAAATGATTTTAAATTATTTATTTGCGGTTTATGGTTTCAAAGATGCCGTCAGGTCTGGCGTGAGAGTAAAATGTGCTTTGTCAGACTTTGTTATGCGAATTGTGTTAAACATTGATATACAAACACTTTTGTTGCGAATCAACTTTAAACTACTTAAGCCTATGCATAAAAAACAGAGCTTGAAGCGAATTGAAGAGATTTAAAACTTACAGTAAGAAATTTCAAAGTCTCTAGTCTAAGTTGACGCTTACTCACATGTGAGTTTCTGAAGTTGCTGCTGCTTCTTTTGCTGTCAAGCTTGTCGACTACAAATTCAGCAGCTTCCACCGCAACTGTGGGATTTTGATAGTCATTTTGCGAAATTGGCATTCGCGCGACAGGATTCGCGTCAGCAGCAGTAGCAGTAGCAGCAGTCGCAGTAAAGCATATGAGCTGTATTGAGCTGAGTTGTGCCCAGGATTTGAAAGACTTTGCGCAACAATGCACACGCACATATGTACATATATGCACATATACAAAACAGTACTAGAAAAGCTTTGTTTATGTGTGTAGTGAAATACAAGTGAACATTGCTGCTGCTTACACAATGGGTGCATTCACCTACGACTACGAAGACGACGACGACGATGACAACATGACGTCGTTCAGTCACTCTGTCTGTCTGTCTATCTGCCTGTGCGTCTGTCCATCTTACAGACATTTCCACGCCTGCTGTCTGCTTCTATCTCTTCGCTTGGCTGCGAATTGTCTTGACTTGCGAAAAGTGTTGCCAATAACTTTAAATGTGCATTTTGTGTGTCGTGTCTGTGTGTGTGTGTGTGTGGGTGTTTGTATATGTGCTCTACTCGCTTTCGCGTTCCCATTTCGTTTATTAAATGACAGCACGATATCTGCAAATGAAATTTTCCACTTTTAGCCATCGTTATAGCTTTGCTCGTTTCGTTTGCTCGTTCGCTCGTGCGTTGCTGATGTTGCTGCTGCTGCAATTGTTAAAATTGACAGTCAGACAGATAGATTGACATTTAAGCAACACTTTTGCATTGAACGCATTTAGCCGCATCATAAAATTTTGTTTGTTACGTTCAAGTGCCGTCCTCATTTTAAGGCTTGAGTCTTCAGTCATAATCATCATCATCATCATCGTCATCATCATCATCGACATCATCACTATCAGTGGCAGTCACATTTTCGCTTTATGTTCGCTTTTGTCCTCTTTTTCTTTTCTTTTATGTGATTTTTTTATTTTTTTTGGCTTCTTGAGCTTTTTTTATTGACTTTGTTAATAATTGAAATCTTTTGTTTGCTCACTTTGTAGAAGCGCCGTTCAGTTGTCGTTTACCGTTTCCTTTATTATACGCGATATCCTTCAATTTACTCAACTCAAAGGCACTCAAAATCAATACTAATGATGAAGCCAATCTAAAGTTGGGTATACCTTTTTCCCAAACTGATTGTCATCTGTTATTATAATTAAATAATAAGCTATGCTTTTGTTTAACATTTAACGAAGGGAAAGCCCTTGTAGCCGTTTTGTTTGATTTAACTTTATTTCCTCGAAACCCACGTGCATGTACGCCCAGTCATCAATACACCTTGCACGAATGTAGCCTCTTGGTTATTCGTTATAATCTTGGAAAAAAGCGCTCTGCTATGCGTAAAGATTAACTTAAGTCGAAATTATATTTCGTCTGTTCTCGTCATAATGTCAGCAACAATTTCCGTTTGCAAAACTTTCGTTCGTTTTAATTTGAACGCGTAAATCTCTGCAGAAATCTTTGCAAAGACCAATTAGACTTTTTCGTAAATGGACAAATAAACCGACAACTAATTGTGAACAACATGAAACAGCAAAAAAATGGTATAGCGAAAAAGTTTTGGTTGCAACAATTGTTGCAAGTCAGTTGCCATTCGAAGCGGCGTTGTTCTTGGCAACGGCTATGGTTGGGATGAGCAGCAAAAAGTTGCTGGCAAGCGCAAGCATTAAACTTTACTTAATATAGTTGCAGCTGGCGCTAAGCGTAGAAAAACTAAGAGAAGAAATAAAAAAAGAAGCGGAAAAAAATTGTTAAACATCAACACTTAATTGTTTTGTTCTATGCTGTGGACTCGTGTTGCAGGAAGACTGGCGCGTTGCTGCAGTTGAAATAAAGTTGCAACAGTATCTTTCTCTTTTGCCATTGCTTGCAACAACAAGAAGCAAACGAGCAGCATGTCGAAGCCAACTTTGGTTAGTTTGTAGATTGGTTAGTTGTTGGCTTGCTAACTTGTTTGCTAGATTGGTGTTTTTAAGTCATTTGGTTTGGCTTGTTTGAAGAAATATTGCTTGTTGCAGACTGCCTGTGTGTGCGAGTGCGTTGGAACTGCGAGCATTTTATTTGTTATTGAAAAAGTCGTAAAGTTGTAAATGACGGAACAAAAATAATGTTCTGCTATGCACTTCACTCAGACATGCCATAAAAAACTACTTCACTTGATAGACACTTTTCCACAGTGATGGCTTGCAACGTTAGCTCGAATAGCTGACTATGGCGCTTGTACAAGCTTCATGAGTTGAAATGAAACGAATAGTTGTTGTTGGCTTTAAAATGGGAATGTATACGAAAATTTCAAATGGCTGCCTAAAAGTGTGCAAGACTTTTATTTTATGTTCTTCATTTATATTTCAGTTAATGATGCCAACGGAGAAAAAACGCAATTGTTCCCTAACAATTCATTTTATTCTTTCGTGTAGAAACGAAATTTCGTGCTTTAATGATTAAGGCAGAGTTGATTAAATGCTACAGCATAATTTAAGGCAGCAAAGTGTTTAAAGAGGATCGTATGATGACAGCAGCTGATGAGGTTAGCGTTAAAAGCACTGTGAACTTTAATAAATTGAAATAAACTTAAATATTTCATTGCTTAAAGCGGCTGACACGTGCGTCGAGTGTCCCGCAGATACGCAGTTAATTTTGAAAGTTGCTCATTTGCATTGTTCAGTGATTAAAATTGTGGTTTTAGTTTTCTTTAGTTGATAATGTTTCCGAATGCGTAAATTGAGTTAATTAATGCTTGAATTTCAAATAAAGGTGCGCACGTTGTAACAAGTGTAGCGCTGAGCAGTGTTGGAAGCAAGGAGAGGAGAGGAGGGGGTTGAAATGAATGAGAATATTGTTGAGAAATTCAAATGTTAAAATGTAATGAAATTTAAATAGACCAAGTGGAAAATTTGGCATCATCAGCTCAGCATTATCATCATCAACAACATCGTCAACGACGGTCTGCGTTCTTTGCGAAACGGCGATTTGTGTGCACAGATTTGAAAAGTTTTCAATTACCAGCATTTATTTTTGCACATTTTTGTTAATTAGTGTGCATACGCAATAAGCAAAGAGAAAACAGCTTCAACAAGCTTCGGCGTTCTGTGTAAGCAAAGCGAGAAAGATTAATTCAAAAATTATTTAAATTTTCTCAAGCAGTGAAGAACAAGAAAAAAACAGTTCGACTTCCTTTCATAAACATTCGCTTTGACGTTCGTTGTTGTTTTTTGTACGCATTTGCACGAGAATGAAATGAAATATGCAAATTTTTCGACTTTTGCTTTTCAATTAAGTGTTTTTCTTGTTTTTCATCTCCCTTTCTCTCGCTCTGCCTTCCTCCATCCCTGTATCTCGCTCTCTCAATATCCCTTTTTCCTGCTGCTTTTGTTTATCGTGTACAGAATTTTAATTTTACTATTTATTTGAGTCAAATTTATGCACTTTCACAGAAACTCCTGATAGGAATTCATTTGGCCGTCCTCGTTGCTGTTATTATTTGCTGTTAATATGATTTGCTTCTCAGACAGCTCGTGAATATTTTTGGTTTCCTGACACGCAAATCGAGTCAGAGACAGGACAGAGATAGAGACGGTCTTTATCCTTGTCGTTGGCTTTGGCCATCGCAATTTTATGGCTTTCCTGCTGTCATTTTTAATAGTTTTTAATGTGTTTGCCACAAATGTCTGCTTTTGCTGCTGCGGTTGGCTGTGGTTTTGCTCTAGAAATTCTATACAATGTTTTGGTTTGCGCGCTGGGTGGTCTTATTCGTTCGTTCTGTCTATGTGTGTGACTATAAACAAACGAGACGTGTTAACGGCGAGTCACTCACTCACCCAATTGCATGCATCTAATTTCCGTTCACAAGCCACTTTGTCAACTTGTGGCGCATAATTCATGCGAGCGGTCGACCCTGTGACCGTGCGGCCAACAACTGTCCAACATATGTTGCCTTTGCCTATGCCGTTGCCGTTGCCGTTGCCATCGATTTAGTTTAGAAAGCGAAACATTTTTGCGCCTGTGGCTATGCCATGTCATTTTTAATGGCCAACACACGCTGCGCTTGCTTCGTCTTATTTTTGTTTTCTTCTCCCTGCTTGTATAACACAATTTTGATACTTGTTTTCTTGTAAAACGTTGCCATCATGCCGTTTAGTCATAAAATTTCGGTCAACATCCGATTGGCTATTGTTTTCCTCAGTCCCTTTGTGTGTGTGTGTGTGACTTTTATTCGAAGACTTGTGCTTGTTAGATTTATTTATGTCCTTATACGATATCGAAATTGTGCGTTCAAATATTCATTAGGCACACTTACAGCTATTATTAGATTTTTGTGCGCGTCTCTTGTGCCATTTGTGATTTGTTGCATACTTTTCGGCATTTGTGGGATTTGTTTTTCATTTCGTGAATTTATTGATGAATATTTTTATGTTTTTTAGTATTATTATTTTTTTTTAGTGAAGTTTATTTTTATCGTTTATCGAAAATCAGAAATAAGAATTTTGCAAGACTTTAAGCTTTGTGCTTTGCTCAAGAATAACGGTGATTGTATGCTTTTCCTTGAATCGCAATTTTAACCCTTGTGCGCATATTTTGTAATCATGTAATTTTCTTCTTGAATGGAAAGTTATGAGCTGGCGTCGACAGCGAAGCTGTGCAATGAGATGAGTGCCTTTGGTGGCGTTCTGCTTTGTTGATTCTATGCAAATCCAGCTTAAAACCTGTAAAGAATTGCAGTCGACTTCGACATACCCTGTACCTTCAATTTGTAGCGCCTGTAATAGGGCGTTGCTCCACCCACTTTTCAATCGAAACAGATTTAATTTCCCTTCGATATCATACATACCAAAATTTACTTTATTTAACCAATTGGCTTGAGAGATATACCGTTTTTATATTTTGACTATGATTGAATGATATTAACCTCTATCCTAACAGCATACATGCAAAGTTTCATTCTTGTAGGCTTTATGGTTTCACAGATATATATTCATTTTAAATTTTTAGTATATGGGAGCGTGGCCACGCTCATTTTTGAATTCTGTCTCGTTCGGGTCCGGGTCAGCTCCAAATTTGTTGTTCCTATCCCAAAAGACAACCGAGAAAATACGGCTTTTATAATTTTTTACCCGAGGTAGCTCTAGTTATTTGCTCCTCACCCCTTAACTAAGTCCCGGAGGGGGAAAACAAAATACACTTGATCTGCGACCTGAAATGGAATTTTGGTTCTACTTATTATAGTTTCCGAGATCGACTCGTTCATATAGACAGACAGACGGACAAAGTTAAATCTCTTTTGATACTGCTTAAGAATATTTATACATTATAGGGTCTCCTACGCCTCCTTTAAGGTGTTACATACATTTGCGACGTGCACAAAACTAATATACCTTTGGGCCATAAGGTACAGGGTATAAAAATAAGTTGAACATAAAAAAATATAAGCTTTTCATTTCAGAACACTTGACTTAGAAGTTGTAACTTTTTAGTATAGAAATTTTTGTCAGGTTTTGCATAGTTGATTTCAATTATATAAGATTACGTGTACGGAACGAGTGAAAAAGGTCAATGTTGTATCAAAATTTGAGTTTACTTTTTTTTTTTGTTTGTGGAAAATAAATTTAGCAAAAATAAACACATGAAAAGATACGCTGAGTAACAATCCGCAAACAAATCCTTGATTTATGTTCGCATCCTTGCTAGCTAAACATTTATTTCCTTATCCACTTGGGCCAATGTGATTTACCAAAGCATACTTTCGTGCGCACTATTGTCAATAAAACTGCTGTTGCTGCTTCAGCCAGATTCGACGGCTTGCAGACAGAAAAATGGTTACTCGTAAGCACACACACACACAAACATGTGTAAACATATACACATAAAACATATATCAAATAAGGACAAACTAGTGCCAGGATAAGCATATTGATGATAATACCCTACAGTGGTCAAATGGTCAGCATTTGATTCTTTTATTTGCTTTTCTCAATTTCGCGTGGCGCAAACACACGCAGACACTCACAACAAGTCACTTGCTCTTCTTTCTCTCTCTCTCTCATTTTCTATCTCACTCTCTCTTTCTATCACTTTGGCAATGAAACATTGACGATGATTTACTATTATGTGATTTTCTTTCAAGGATTTACTCGTGTACTCGAGCATGTCTAAGGATGTGAATGTCATTCCTACTCAATGCATGCTATTTATTTGTCTATGCTGTCCGTCCGTCTCTCGTTCGTTCTGTCTGTCTGCTTGCTTGCCGTGCGTCCGTCCGTTTTTCGCTTTGTCTTCATTTCTTCGTACAATCTGCAGTCGATCTTCTCACTTTATTTGTGTTTATTTAACTTTGCTCAATAACCTTGAATGCGGTTTGCCGTCGAGGAAACTGTTTTGATATTCTTTGCAGCAGCTTGAAAAGCGCTTCTCGTTCTTCCTCCATAAATGACGTTGTCTATCTGTATATGAATTGTACACAATTTCGTTAAGTGTATGTGTGTATGTGAGTGTGTGTGTGTGTGTGTGTGTGCTTAAGCGGATCTTCTCTTAGTTTCCTTAATGCGCACACATTCGTGTTCATAAATTTTTCGGCAATGATTCTTGCATTCCAGCGTTGTCTGCTTTGCAAAGTTTCCTGGCTTTGTTTTGCTAATAATGCAGCATGATACACTGAGAATAATCCTTGTTTGCTTGCGTTATGTATTTTTTTTTGGTGCATACGATTTTTAAGCAACTCTTAGATAACCTTTAACTGTATTGCTTTGGACTCTCATATGCCAAGTTATGACGTCAAAGGCTTAGTTCAAGCACATGAACAATTTTAATTTTCCAATTTTCAGAAATATTTCTACAAATATATTTTCCAACATTTCTAAACATAATTTGTCATCGAGTCTGTCATTTCGCACACGTGTTTTGATAAATGGAACTGATGGTCTTTGTTTTTGTATTCTTTTTCTTTTTAATTTGCGTGCATTTTTGCCGTCTGACCTTTTGTCTGACTTTAGTATTTCCTCAACTCAAGTCAGCTTAGTCCGTGCCACGCTCACCACCCTTCGTCTACAAAGCTGTTAAAGTTTATGCTGTTGCGTCTGCATTTCCTTGTCGGTGCCTTAACCGGAAAAGTCCTTGAACAAAGGACAAATCAAGTTCACGGAAAGCAACGTACAACCGTTCACTCACTGTTGCATGCTCGACTGCTGCACCATTCCTGTTGCCACTCCGCCTTATATTGCACCGTTTTACTGCCACTCCGGCATATCAGCACAACAGACGTCGCGCAGCACTTTACTAATTCCATAAACATTACAAAATGTCTAAAGGAAGAAATATGTGTGCATGTATGTAAGCGCTTCTGCCACAGCCGGCGTCTTTGAATTGTCATTTATTTCCGTTGTGCTTGTGTGCGTTAGGAGTAGTTTTCTACAAACTGTTTGTTGTTTGTTTTTTCTTGTGCGCACATTGACCCTCAAAATGTGTTGTTGTAAAAGAGGCTTAGAAGAAAATAGTTGTCTTTTATTTAGTTTATTTCATAATTTTTTGCCGTTGATAAGTTAAGCCTCGACCAGCGGCTCATGTGTTTGTGTGTGTCGCATTGTACTTCCTGTTTACGACTTTGTCATTCCAACACACACACACACATACATACTCATATAGGTACCGCCAGAATAGCTCGCATGTAATTTGTTGCCTCTCAGCGCTTTTATTAATGACTTGACATAATTACACGATTGACTTCTTTATGCCGACAACGATGAGCTCTCGCTTTTGCTCAATGCGCGGCTGTCTTTGGCTTCTGCTTTGCAGTGCTGTGCTGGCCTGATCTGGTTTAGTTTGGTCTGGGTTGGGTTGCTCTGCTCTCTCATTGCTGACATGCCGCCACATGTTTGTGTGCTCTGCTCTGCTGTGCTGTGCTGTGTTGTGTGAGCAGCACGCGCTACTTTGGTTGAAATTAATATGCGTTAGCGAAAAACTAATTTTCTGCTGCTGATTTCGTATTAACTGAATGACTGAATTCTTCTTTGTGTATCTCTCGAATGAGGTTTTATCTTTCTGCGGTGTTTGCGTGTTTGTACTTGCGGCCGTTGCTTTAGTACACAATCATGAAGATAGCGAATCATGATCATAATGACGATGATGGTGGCCGCAATGGCGGTTATGGTGGTGCTGATAATTATAATGCTGTTGTTGTTGTTGTTGTTGTTGTTGCTGTTGCTGTTGCTGTATACACAAACCATGACAGAAAAAGCTTCCGCTTAAATTTCATGGCATTAAGTCGATTTTGGCCATGCGCTTGTTGACTTATTTATTTTTGTTAATATATATTTTTGTGTTTTTTTTTTACCAAAATGTAATTAAATTTAATTATGCCATTTTGTTTGCTGTCTAAAGATGAATTTTTGAAAAGCAAATGTGTTTATTTGATATCATTTTTATTTATTTTGTTCTCTCTTTGAGTGTTTCACGCTCGATTTCTACAATATATGTCTTTGAAGCAAGGCCAATGCATCTTGCTTATCCCAACACACTTGACTTGGTTTATGCTTGCTCGCCTGTAATTATGCAGTAAATTTTCTTCTTAATTACTTGCCGTTCCTGTGACTTCCATGTCAAGTAATTTACATAATACGCATTCGTTCATTGCTGAATGTTTCAGCATAAAATCGCATGAATTTCAATTGTGTCGGCTTATGAATTCCCATCAAACTTCTTCTTCTCAGGCTTCTTTTGCGGCGAGAGCATTATTGAAATGTTGCTGCTGAGCTGAACGACCAAAAAATATCGATATAAATTATTCTTGTGCTTTTAATTAAAATGCACACATTTTCACCTCAACTGCTTTGACGTAAATTTTCGAAAGACGTCAAGCGAACCTTCAACCGTCTGCCAGCTCTTCTCTCCCTTTGCTTCTTCTGTACTCGCTGCTATTATTTTATTTTAATGCTTGAGCGCACGCGGTCGCCGTCGTTACGTAATTTAAGACCGACCGCACAATTAGTTGAATTAAAAACGTTAAAATATTTGTACCTACAAATCAAAGCAATAACAACACTTTGGACGCCAGAAAAAATAATAAAAAATATAAAATTATATGCAAAGGGAAGGGAGTGGGCTACAAAGCCGACCGCAACAGTTGCTTGGGTCTTATTTAATTTTACTTCGGTTTGCGTTGCTTTGTTTTTATGTAACTTAATACATTTGTCAAGTACTTCTTGTTTTTGTTTGTATTTAGTGAAATCCCATTGAAAATTACACAGCAGCGAACATGTATTAAGAGAAGAAATAGGTTAGAAAAGCGTCGTTGCAAAGGAGCCTGGGCTTAGCATAATGTTGTTGCATACTTCTCGGCTCACGCGGAGTTTAGAAAGATATATCAAAATACATAAATTTGTTTAAATATTCATTTCTCTCATTGCAGTACTAAGCAAGGGACAAGGCGAGACATGTCGCTATCGTTTTCTTGGCAAAACCGGCGGTTACTGTTGGATATTGACACAGGCGACAATTGTCTATGACAAGTTGAAACCGCAGAGCGTGGTTTGTGTAAATTATGTCATCAGGTAAGTCAACCGTTTGCCAATTTTAATACTAATAACGAGTTTAAAGATGAGAACTTTACCTTGTTCTCATAAAGTATTAATGAGTTTGAATTGTGCTTCTTGGCGGTGTAATGGAAACAAAAGGTGTACATTAATGACGTCGTCTGTGTTTGTCTCGTGCTCACAACCGACGACGCCGACGTTATCTTTTAATTAAATTACAACGAACGGAAATTGTTGGCATTTTCAATTTGTGTTTTTTAAGTCGTACGCATTTTATAATACATCCATGAGACATATACCAAAACATAAGTCCTCCTATTGAGCATCCCACGACGTCGTATGCAGAAGCGAGCTTCATTGAACGCCAATTGGGCCTGGAGCGTGTCATGAGTTGAGTCATTGAATAAATGAAACCAAATGAATGAAGGCTGTCCGTGTGTGCGACTTTCGTTGATTTAATTTTATTGCCTTCTTGTTATTTGCATTAATACTTAGATGATTATACAGACGCAGCACGCGTCAGTTGAACAGATTCAATTCGAGTCAGAAGTTTGTTCGATTTGTTGTTGTTGCAATTGATTTGTGACAGACACTGTCGGGCACAGGAAATCGTTTGATTTGCTATATTCTAAACCAGTCATTTATTACATTCACACACACATACCCTCATGGGGAGAAAGCAGAGGGAAGGAGCAAGACATAGCGAGTCGAACATGTGCGCACACTTGGAGCTAAAATTGTTTTCACATTTTTTTGATTATTTTTTTTGCCTTTAATGCTTAATATTTTGCTTGAAGCTATGAATTTATGTGAACTCGGTACAAGCGCTCAAACACATAATGCCGCCGTGGCGTATACGCAATATTTTTGTGCAGACACTTTCAGATCTTCGAAATGAGATAACATAAAATGTTTTTTTTAGTCATCAAATAACTGCCAACCGAAATTAGTATGCAGCGATGAAAGTGCGCTGGTTGCCTTCATTTGTATTTTTCATAATTTCTTTCATGCCTTCGGAGCCTTTTCGTATTTTAATGGTTTACACATTCGTTTGAGTAATTATGTATATTGCCAACATTAAAATGTGTACTCTGGCAAAGGTTTATGGGCGGCGCGCGTAGCGACTCAGCTGTTGTTGTAGCAAAGCCATAAAGTACGAATTTATTAGCACGGCGCTGACACGAAGGTAGAACCAAGGCAGCGCATAGACGACATTGTATATTATATACTTGTACATATGTACGCTGCTATGCCTTGCCTTGGGCAAACGATCACGTCAGGCAATCAGTCAGTTGGGAGACTTGTAATTGACATTTAACCTTTGCTCTGTGTGCTGTTTCGGCATCGTTCGAATTATTAAAGTTACAATTTTTGAAATGTCTTTTCGGCTTCTTTTTATTCGACGGTATTTTGTTTATTAGAATATTTGTTATTGAGCAATCATCACGCGGCATTATTAATTCTGCGGCGTCGGCAGTGTTCATGCCTAAAGGCAGCGACGCCGTCAGAGACTTGTGCTGCAGCAGGTTTATGTTAACTTGCTTTAGAGAAGGGAAGCAAGAGTCAGCAAATGTCTTCTGCATGCAGTTTGTTGTTGCACTGCAAAAAATAGCAAAAAGAGAAAGAAAGAAAATTGTAATTTTTTCCGCTTTACTCAAGCAATTATTTGTTGTCTGAGGTTGTGTTCTTTCAAACGCTCTTTGCTTTGTTGTTATTGTTGTTGTTGTTGTGCGCTTTCTCACTCTCTCTTTCTCGCTCTCGAGTGATATTCATGGTATTGTATAATTCTAATTGAGCACACACAAGTTTCTTGATCTTCTTTGCCGATTTCAACCACGGAAATTTTTGTGTGTGAAATTCATTCAATTGTTAGCGGTCGCACAACCGAATAAAAGCTACAAAAACAACAACAATAATATAAATAAATAATAATTAACTTTAATTCAATGAAAATGCCGAACACGTTGTTTTGGTTTTTTTGTTCTTTTTTTTTTTTTTTGTGTGAAAATGTTGTTTTAATGAAGGCTAATAAATTAAATTGGTTTAATTTTTTTATTGGTTTTTTTTTTTTATTTTATTATTATTATTTTGGTTTTCGGTTCTTTCTCGAACAGTGACAGATGACAATTACAGATGACAATTTAAAGTTTGCTTCAATAGCTTTTATGCAATGCGGCGAATCTGTCACTTTCACTGTCAATTTGAGCTCCTTACACTCACGCCATTTGCTCAATTTGTTGTTTTTGCTTTTATTTGTTTTGTTTTTCTTGTTTTTGTTTTTGTTGTTTCAATTGAACGCTTCAACGCATTAACGAATACGAATACACACGTGCCAATTTGTGTGTGACAAACACAAACAAACACACACACACACACATATGCCATATATGAAAACACTCTTTATTATTCTTGCTCTTACACTACACTCTCTCTCTCTCTCACACACACACTTTCTCTCCAATGTTCTCTTCAGCCAAGCGATCAACTCTTGACTGATGCTTTAATGCGCCACAAATTAACGCCAATAATTTGCATTCGCGAAATGTTTTCTTATCCATGTGCATATGTGTGTGTGTGTGTGAGTGTGGTGTGAGTCTCACATATAATCGCGTAAATTCAATTGTTCAATTTCGTATTTAAATACATTTTACAAATCGATTGTGTAATCGCATAAAAGCAATACAAATCTTTCACATTCTGCGCACTTTAGCACCACCTCCCCCTCTGTGGCTGTCTTACTTTATTCGATTCCGTCGTATTAGTTCATGTGCGTGCGTGTATGCATGTGTGTGTGTGCATTGAAATGACAATAAATTTATTGCTTTCATTTCATTTCATCGTTGACGTTAAAAACTTTGCTTAAACTTTGTTGCCGTTGTTGTTGTTGTTGTTGTTGTTGTTCTTTCTGCTGTAATTGTTGCTTGTTTAATTGAAAAACAAAATTAGGCAAATATTTGCCATTTTTTCTTTCTCTTGGTTTTTGTCGCTTTGCCAATAACAAAATATCTTTTTGTTTCAGCATCTTCTTTTCTCTGTTTTTCTCTCCTTATTTTTTGGGTTTATTTTTCTTTGTTTTATTTTTTTGAGGTTATCGGGTTAACTGTTCTGAGTTGTTTTGTTTTTGTTGTTTTATTTTCTTGGTTTTAAATTTATTTATTTGCTTGCTTGTGTTTTTATGTAAATTATTCTTGTGTTGACTTTTGAAAAGCAAAAGCAAGAGCAAAAAAAAACACACTTTTTGAGTGCCGCAAATTTTGAGTTGACTAATTTTCGGTAAATAGAAGACGCCTAAAAAGATTTGTGGGTAATTAAAAGTGTTTGCAAGTGAGTTGTTTGCTTTGTGGCTCATTTTACAATCAGTTATTGCCCAGTGGCTTTAAGAGAGTTCCTCCGTTACGTAATAATCATCGAATTATACAAATTACAAACATTAATTTATATTTTTTCCATTTTCTCTGCTCAAAAAGTTATTTGAAAGTTGATAAATTAATATATTTGTCTGTCTTATTAGTTTTTTCCTGCCTCTCTATAAGGTTGTACGTTTTGTCGTGTTCACAGCTTCAAGTCTTCAAGTTTCGCTCGTTTGTGTGAAAATTGCGCATTGATTGCATGCAAATTGTTGCATTCGCTAATGGTTTTGTTATTTTGGCACCAAATTGTTTATTTTCGTGCATTCACACAAACCGACCACCCACTCGCCTACACACACACTCGCTCTCAGGCACACAGATGACACTAAACTAAATGTAGTAAATCAAGGCTAAATGCCCCAAGAGACTAGACTGTTTGTCGCAATTGTACGCTAAATTTTGTGTGTCAACGACAATTATGCAAAACCAAAATGAGCACAATTTGATTATTTGGCTTGTTTACTGTTTCTTTGTTCTGTTTTTTGTGTTTTGCGTTTTTTAGCGAAGATAAAGTATCGATCGCTTGGTTGCTCGGTGCGTGCCATGCTCTTTTCGGGCAATCAAATTTTACTGCCAAAAGCTTATAACGAGCCGACTTAAAATTTAATTACCGCACTCTCAGCGCTTATCTAAGCAAAATAATTTCATTAGCGTTGCATAAGCGAACTTTTTGATTAACACACAGATACACACACACACACACACGCGTACGCACACAAGGAACTGACGGCTTTTGGCAGGCTTAAAGTCTTCGCCTTCGCCTTTGCCGTTGCCGACGCTTTAAAACGCATCGATTAGTTTTTGGTTGTTGGAACTTTTGTCAAGTTTGCATTTTCATGCGATTTTTTCATTCGTTTTGTCTCATTCGACTTCGCTTCAGTTGCTGCCATGGCGAGATAAGCGCCCACAAACTTTGCTGGCAAATATTTGTGCCTTCATAAGTTGGAATTCGACTTATACCCGTTGCTTTTAATTACGAAAGTGTTGTTTTTCAGCTGATTTATACACTCGTGTTGTAGGCCATTGCTGCTCAGCGCCTTCCTTTAAGCAGCGTATGAAAGCTAAACCCAAACTTTTCAACGTTAATGGAATTTACAAGAGTTCTTAACACTTTAACAAAGTTTTCCAACACGCGAAGGTAGCGAGGCTTTCATTGCCAACTGCTGTGTCTACACTTCCTTCTCTTGGCTTGAAGCCCGCGCAGTGCCATTGTCTTGCGCATGGCGAGGCGTCGTAAATGAAGGCAATAAATTAAGTAAGCACACAAAAAAAATGAGTATGAGTAAGAAATTGATTGAATTGAAAATGACTTTTTAACTTAATTTATTGTTAATGCTGAAAAAAGTGTTGCATAATTTTTGGCTTTTGCTCGCAAATTCAAGTTTTTTGTTATCTGTTTTTTTTTTAAATCAAAATTATTAAAGTTACATAAAACTGAATAAATAATTAAATTAAAGCTTTCTATATGACTTTGGTTGGTGACATTAAGAAAAAGGCTTAAAAAGGGTTAGAAGTCTTTCTTCCTCTGTGTGAAAACAATATAATAAAATTAGTTTTTACCTGGCCTTGCCCTTTGCCAGCATACTTATAAATAAATGATTTGGTCAACCTTGAGTGTGCGCAACTTTTCAAAAGCGCTTAGCTTTCTAGAACCCCGCATTACACAAACTTGACTGGTTTTATCAATAAGTAAGCATCAAACTCATCGTCATCGGCTTATATGATATATTGGTCAGCAACGCACGAAAGTATGCTGTGCGCAATGCTTATCGCAGTTTCCTCTTCATCATCATGCCTTGCTTGTGTGCTTCAGCTATGCGTGCGTGTATGTCCGTGTATGTGTGAGTGATGTGGCGTGTATCGAGGGATTTCTTTAGGTTTTTGGCTGCTTATTTGAGCAGCTCGCTTGAGTTGCTCCTGCTGCTGATGATGCTTGTTAGTAAGTTTAGACGTTTGTCAATTCGACGCTTGACTTAAACTACAAGTCAAGTTTCGTTTCTTGAGTGTATGTTTGGTTGGGTGCCCTTTTTCCTTCGTCCCTTTCATTTGCACAATTTGAATTTTTATCGTTTGTGTAGTTTGATTCCCACAAATTTAATGTCCAGCCGTGTTGGGAGTGTGAGTGGTTGTGTGTGCGTGTGTGCGTGTGTGTTTAATCGTAAAGTTGTCCCTTCGCACTTTCCTTACCTACTTTGGTATTTTTGGGGTTAATTTTGATTTTTTCCAAATGATAAGTTTGGTCAGTTTGGTTTTTAGTCCTTTTTTAAAAGCCACGACAACTTGAGTAAATTGAAAAGATAAAGTTTCGTTGTTGAACTTGGATTGGACCTTTTTGGGTATTCTTTCCTTGTGTTTTTTGTTATTTTTTGGCTAAGGTAGTTCTAAAACTATTGTAATCGTCGAACGTTTCATGTCTGACCTTAATTACATGCTACGCCCATTTTCCTATTGATTACTTTCATTTCGCCTACTCTCTTCCTCTCGCTCTCTTCTTTTTCTCGGTCACTCTTGCACGCTCTTGTTGATTAAGAACACAAGAAATACACATTTCACCCAAGGGCCTGTTTTACGTTATAAACGAAAGTTGGCCAACGTCACTTGAAGTATACTCGTATATGTAACTGTATTAATAATATTTGTTAGATAATTCGAAATTTGTTGTGCTTCGTTGGTTCGCATTGCATTTCTTATGTTGTTTGCTTAACGCTTATGATTACTTTAGCCATTAACAAGTCGAAATGCTACGCTTAAGGAGGCGTAAAATTGTGCTCGGATCAGCGGGAGCATGAAGTAAAGCCCGAACATATATGAATCGACAAGATTTATTGGCCACCAAATAATTTAGATAGATACACAAGCATACAAATCTAATGTGGTGTTTGTTACAAAGAGGTGTGCACACACACGCACACGCACACTCTGACAAGCGGCGTAAAACAAAAATGAAATCAGCCGAATTGTGTGTTGTGCGACGTGTGGCTTGCATTATAATGCCTTCATAATTTTCTGCACATTAAGTTGGCTAGTCACGTCTTGAGCGTTCAGTTCATACTACACTGTAGTGTGACAGGGGAGTAGTGAGGTGGAGAGAGGGTAAATATGGGAGTAAAGCGGGGATTGGCCGAGCTGCTTTCTGCTTAAATAGCGCACGGTTTGCGGCTAATGGAGAATTATCCCGAGAAGATTGCCTCAAAAATGTATCAAATTTATTAGTTTTCGTGCTGGCGGCAATTTTAGCTCAGCTTAAAACAGTTTTTATATACTTTCAGATGTTGTTTTGCAATCACAAAATATGTGTGTATTTATGAGGTATACACTTCTTTATAAACCGCAAAAGCTCTTTACACATGCTCAAATATTAACGGCACACAAAGACGCACTAAAGAAGTTATTAATTCACACTTGAACTTTCCACTTAAACACTTTTGACCCTTGCAAGCTCAGAAGCAAAGGAGCGTCGTCGGTCAACAAACAGGGGGAGAAAAAAGGGATTCAACTGCTAATTTATTATGTAAATGTGCGCCAATAAAACCGATTTTGTGCACACAAACAAGCAACGAATTTCCATATTTCGTTTTTTGTTTTTGTGTTGCTTTTGTGCTTTCTTTCAGCAAAGTTAAGCAAAGCAAAAACAATAAAATTAAATCAAATTCTTTGTTGGCAACATAAATTTTTGGCTAGGCAGGAAGTGTTTGCCGGTTTCCTTCCTGAAAGTGTCGAGTAACATAGACTTCCTGTTTGCACTTGAAGCAACAACGGTTTTGTTTAAATATACTCTTTAATGCAAACAATAACATAGAAGACGACAAGAGTTGACAGCAAATGCAAAGAATCAACGCTCGGCGAGAAGGGTGAGGGAGCAGAGCATCGTTGTTTGAAGCCTTGCCTTCGACATTTGGCGTCTTTCACTGCGCTAATGTACTCGTACATAAAAGCTAATTAACAATAAATGTTTGCAACACTTTAATACCAACAATAAAGTACGAGCTGTGAGCAGCAAAGTGTCTAAAGTTAAAGTGACATTTTCGAGCAACATTTCTTCTTACCATGCGCTACGCACTTCCGGCCTGTGCGACGGCCATGTTGCTTTGCTTTGTCGGTTGTGACTTCTTGTTCTTCTTTTTGTTTTTGTTTTTGTTTTATTTACTGACGCAAACATTTTACACACGTGTAATCCTGATTATGCCCAAAACTGTCGGAACGGCACAAATAAGTGGCAGCAAGAAGAGCGGGAAGATACACAGAGAGAGCGCGAGCAAGTAAGAGAAGAGAAGAGAGAGCAAATGTGCGGCAGAGGAAAAAGGCTTCTAAATATTTCGACTATAAAGGACAAAACTTTTAACACTGCACACACACACACACACACATACACACACACATACGCGCACGCTCGTTTAGTCAATGGTTCGATAACTCTGTGTGTGTGTGTGTGTGTGTCAGTTCTATGAGTATCTTCTACAGCCCGTTTTCACTTGTATTCTCATGGTTAGTCTACAGGCTCGGCACGTTCTCGATGGCCTTCGCACGCGGGCTTCTTCGAGCCCCAAAACGTACGAAATGCCTTTGCGTTTCTGTGTGCGTCGATTTATGCCTCTTCTTGCCTTGCCTTCGTATGATTGTCTGCTTCTTCGGAATTTAATTTGCGCCACGTGTTCTTATGTCAGCGGCATAAAGTCCCGATGTTCTGTTTTGTTCTCTTCTGTTGTTCTATACCATGTAGCAGTCTTTTAGGGGCTTACATATTTCTGTTGTTGGTGTTGTTGCCGTTATAGCGGCTATTGTTGGGCTTTGATTCTCTCTGTGTGTATGTGTGTGTGTGCTGTTAAAATATTTGCTTATCAGTTTCGCAGCTGATTCTGTTTTGATGAAGTTGTTGACAATGTGCCGACTTTCAACGCTTCTTAACTTTGAGTGGAAAACTGTCAGTTTATGATTGCTTGTCGCTTCCTTGCTTGCTTACTTTCCACAAATATTCTTGGCGTTATTTTATATGCACAAACACAAGCACACAAACACTCACATCGCACCGAAGCTTCACTTACAGCGCGCACATCTTGTGCAACATGGCGTATGAGTAACATGTGTGCGTAAGAACAACAGACTTTAAAATAATAAAAACAAAATATCAAATAAGAAAGAAACAAAATCAAATGACAAATTCATAACCTCTTCTGGCGCATTGTTTTCTGTCATATGCTGCCAAGTCAAACAAATCAAGTTGTTTGTATTTTTATTATTTCAATAATAACGTTTTCCTGCTCCTTTATTTACTTTTGCTTAGCTGCTTTCGTTCGCTTGTCCGACGATAAGAAAAAATTGGTATTTTTCGCGGCGCATTTATAATTTTTATGCTCGTTCGTTCGTTCTTTCGTTCGTTAAACATCATCATCTGCATGCATTATTAAAATCTTGACATTTACTTGCCGATTGCCCTGGCTTCTCTAAGCGGAGCATAAAATTTATATTGCATATGAATGCCATATAAAACGCAATTTGATAGCCATAAGTTGTCGTCTGGACGAGACTCTTGAGCGCCGAAAAGTTTAACGTAAAATGTTGCGTTACTCGATTTGACTTCGACTATCTGTCTCTCTGTGTGTGTGTGTGTGTTTTGATGCTTCGGACACAAGTTTTTATGTTAGACACATAAAATGTTAAAACGTAGCAAATTATTTTGCTTTAGAAATTGTCTTGAGTCATAAAAGCAACGAAAAGTCAATTGAAGATAAGCGTACATGTGTCGTTACATAATCAAGCTCGTATAACAGACTTGTGTGATTTTGCTCACCAGTTTAAAGTCACAGTTGTTGTCATTGTTAAGTGCTTTCAGACTCAATGCAGCTTTAAAGCAGCTCGGCTAATATGAAATGCCTCAAATGCGCAAATATTGCAACAAAATGTTTGAGCACGTGCTCCGTCAAATGTTTGCAAACGTTAATGGCTTTGATTTGGATTAAATATATTTACTTTTCAATATTTCGGCAGCTCTGTGTGTGTGCTTGTGCGTGTGCTCAACGAGTTGAAGGCCTTTGTAGATGCAAACTAGTTTGAGTCCGACATGCAAGAATGTTGTTTGTTTGGGTTTCTTACCCTGTTAAATATTTTTCAAAATAGTTGAAATATGTTTGCCCATAAGGTTTTTGTGCCATTGGTCTTTATAACGATCGAAACGGTAGTCTGCTGCCTAAATACTTTCAATTCACTGTTATCTTAAATTTTGTAGTTTACATTTATTGACTTTGAAGAATAAAAGAAAAGTTAATATGAATCCGTGCCTATCAAATTACCCAACTGACTTTGAGAGCACTTCAATCAGCATGCCTTAAGTAGTTGACTTCATAATAATGATTCCTCTGAGTGTGCGTGCGTATATGTATGTGTGTGCATTCAAATGCCAATGCCATGATACGCACAATAAAACCGTCAGAAATCCCCAAAACATAAAGTGGAAAAGTTGAAGACTTTTTTGCACGCAACATGGTGTCGCACAATCACCAAACCACGACACAAACGATACAAACGAACTTAAAGGGCAACGTATATACTTATGTAAATACGCACACATACATTCATGCATATATACGTGACAACGAGAAAACAGACAAAGCCGTACGAAGCGCACGAGTGTCTCAAGACATGGACTTTCGAGACTGGCTCACTTAGCCAATGTTGCATACCTTGTCAGCCAACGTCAGCCCGTTGATGTCCTTGCCACATGCTATCTGGCTTTTGTCTGCCACAAGCTGGAAGTTTGTCTGTATGTGTGCCGCTGCGTTGGTCTCTGCTATCGCTATCGTTCTTGCTTATGATTACAATGCCTACTAATGTCAGATATGCTGTGTGCTGGTGGGCGCATATTTGAATAAACGTCAATGTAATTGACACTTGAAATGGTGTGAGCCGAAGAGTGTTAGAAGCATTCGACGCATGGTGTGTGGGGGCGAAGCAGGGCACAGGACACACAAAACTCTGAGTGAAGTTTATGCAGAAGCATTTCCGCTTGGCGTGTGATTGTTTATTCTTCTTCTCTTTTTGTTACCTTTTCCGTTTTTTCAATTTGCTTTTTTAATGTTTTACATTTTTCTTTTCTTGCCTTTAAAGTGAAAATAAAACCGGAGAAAGGAATGTAAAGCTATTGCGCAATTTTTGTGTGCTTCTTCTCTTCATAGACCGTCATTATAAGCTCAAAACGTGTTTGCTTTTTTGGCCAAGAATGAAATTATCCAATAATAACCATCAACATTATTTATATGATTTTGCTTATTTTTTCGGATATTATTTGTGCGGTTGTTTCTAGTAAAGCGGGATTACCAAATGACTTTATCACTCAAGGCAATCCCTGCGGTTGAAGATTCGTTTAGGCAGTCAAGTCAGTCCGTCTGCTTCATCTGCCTTTGTATGTCACTTGAGCGACTTCAGTGGCGAAATTCGTTGTGAAGTGAGCGCAAAAAAATCTTCCTTTATTTTGCCTCATCATCACTGAGATTTTATTTATTTTGCTTTTTTTGCCAACAACAGCTAAAAATACATAAACACAAAGGCATGAACTTGTCTCACGCGCATTGTAAACTTTTTCTTAGGGTATTTTTAGGCTTTTACTGCTGTACTGGCATATTTGTGAATGTGTATGTGCACAAGAGTGCGTGTGTATGCGACTATAAATACACATGCCGTATTTTACTACAACAATTCTGTTGTGTGGGATAAGTGTGGCACAAGGGCTGAGAGCGTGGAGTTAACACAATGTTGAAGTACTTTTTTGTGGGATTGGTGGGTGTAAGGGAGTTAGGACGATAGGAAGTCTGCATACAGCGAGCGGCTTATTTACAATTGACTTCCGAAATGAAGAATCCAATTGCCGTTGCCTTTTTTCCAGATTTTTATGTGTAGCATACTTTTTGGCAAGCAAAAGTTTATCGTTTTGTTCAAAACTTGTTTATTATTATATATTTATAGAAAAATACAATTGAAAATCAATAGTTGGAATAATATATAAGTAGATCGGTTGTCATAATAATACACTCACGACGCTCAAACACATCTCTTGCCTGTGGCAGTTGGTTTCATTTCCTGTTACACACGCCACACGTCAAATCATATGTTTTCCTATTGTATACAAAACATTTCTGTATAACAAGCAAGAAAAGCTCGCTGCCTCGCTATTTTCACTTTTCACGCGCCTATAAGTCTGCAAACGGTGTCAGTGACTCTTGAAAGTGAAAGTTTTGCCTCTTTTGGTTTTTTTCTCGAAAATTCCTTTCGTTTTGCACTCATTTTCCATGTCATTTGAGCGAAAGCGCAACAAAAGTGAAAGCAAAAGTTGTCGAAGCAGCAGAAACAGCGCCTAAAACGCTGCTATACTCAGAGCATTTTTTGTGATTACATAAGCGACGTATACTCAACAATGAGTCGTATCGTAAAAAGGCTAACACAACAAAATTATTTGCATTATTTCGAGTTCAAGGTCTTGCCGACTACGCATGTACGCTGAGCGTCGAGCGTCATGTTGAGCCTACGAAAAGAAATTCCAAATGAAAATGAATGAACGACAACGAGTTCTCTTAGGCTGGCTCTTTGTGTGCGCGCCTATAAGTAGGCAGTGCATTATATTTGAGTCATATTTCTTGAGCGCTTCACTCAAACTCTCAACTGTGCGCACACCCACTTTTGCTCATACACTCACACTCTCTTTCTCTCTCTATCTATCTCTCTCTCCCCCGGGACTTTAGCTTTCGCTTTCGATTGCCGCAATTCCGTCGCTGTGCCTGAGCCCAGGCTAACATGTTTTGCTTTGTGCGCCCGAAAGTATGCCGCACGAAACAGCTGTGCTGGGCTGTCACAGTGGCACGGCAGCAAAGAGCCGCAGCAGGTGGGAGCCAAGACACTTGCCAAATAAAATGGGTTTGATGCTAAAAGTTTCCTGCTTGTTTTTCGTTTGTTTTTTGTTTTTTCTTTATTTTTCATTTTGTGTTTCGTTGATTTTTGCTTTGCCTTGGGTTCGCCTTGCCTTTTCCTCTGCCTTTTGGTTGCTTCTTTCATTTGAGGGCACACGTGGACGCATTTACATTATTTTAAGCGAGCGATTGCATTTTTATCTTTGCTTTTATGTCACAGCGTGTATGTCCTTCTTTCTTTTTTTCTTCCTTGTTCAAGTTGAAAACAGTTAGTTGAGTAACGAAGTATTTTTCTTTTTCCTACCATTCTTTTTTTTTTCTTATTTGTGTTTGTTTATTTTCTTGTCGCGTGGAGTTACGTCAATTTAATTTGCTTCGTTTCTTTTACTTTTACTTTTTTTCGGTTCTCCACTGGTTTGAGGTTCTTCTAAGCTCGCAGGAAGGAAGAGATGATATATTTTGTATTTAAAGTTGTTTTTCTTCATTTTGGAGATTAATTTTGCGCGTATGATTTGTGTTTTGCTGCTCGGACACCTTTTCCCCCTCTCTGTACTAAATTTAAAGTCGTTGATTCCTTTTCTTTTTTGTTTTTAACGTTTTTTGATGGTCAGAAACTTATTTTTAGACTTTTATCCTTTTATTTTCATTTCAACAGAAGAATATCGATTTGATTTTGTTCCTTTGCGGTTGAGCTACAAACACATTCATTTAAAGCTATTATTTTTTTACGCTTTCATTTTTGACTCTATTAGAGCAGAACTTGCGCAAAGCATACTTTTTGGCGCTTGACTTATTAATAATATTCTTTTTTATGGTGGCCACCAACTAAAACTTTTCACATATTCTACGCACACATACACGAATCTAGGGCAGAGGAGTAGTCATGTAGGGACTCATTTAAATAAAAATAACATGTCCATGAAGGAAGTAGACAGTCAGGCTGTCTGCGTGTTTGAGACTTCTCAAAACAACAAACACATAGTGTAGATAGCCAGAGAGCCATCGAAATAATCGGACAAGCGAACAAGCCCATTGAAGAGAAGATAAATATTGTGTAAATAAAGTAAATTGATAAAAGTCTCGTTTGGTCGCCTTTTGTGTGTCGTTTGCTGTATTTACATATGACAATTACGTTTGACATGCTTACTTTGACGAAAAGCAGCGCCAGAGTTGAGCGTTGATAAGCTTGTTCTGTTCTGGTTGTGTTATGTAATTAATAATCTGCCATTACAACGCCAAAGTCAACAACAACGGGCAAAAGTTGACAAACGTTTGTTGCCGCAAATATTTTTGACTTTCGCACGAAAATAAACACAAGTGGCATTGTCAAGGACTTTTATAACATAATTAGAATTAAGTATGCTTTTTTTTACTTGTTTATTTATTTTTTTCATGCTTTTGCTTTTCATTCAACTCAACATGGAATTGCAGAAATTTCTAAAACAAAATGATTAAATGTTTCCTCGTCGCCGTTAAATCACGGAAAAAACAAACTAAAATTATTTGTTTAGGGTGTTTTTTTTTTTTTTTTTTTTTTTTGGTTGTTGTTTTTGCATTTGTGTGTACGTGACCTGGACCAATGCCAAGGTCTAGGCGAACCAGAAGAATGAAATGTATGTATCTTTCTGAAATGATTAACATATTTTTATTGATGATAATCTTTATTAAATTGTGTGAAGAAAAGGAACAACAAAAAAAGAGAAAACAAAATTTGTTGTTGGTCAGAAAACTTAGCGTAAAAAAAATAAAAAAATGTCACATAAATCGTGAAATTTTCGCAACATGTGATGTTCGTCAAAAGGCAAAATATTTTTGCGAAGCTCTCTTGGGTCTAATAATATCAGTTTTTCCAACTAATAATTTGTTTTATTTTCCCTTTTATTTTTTGTTTTAACTTTCCTTTTCATTTCTCGTTTCGGGCGGAAATATTTCTTCGTCAAATTTGCGACAATTTTGTATAAATTGAATAAAATTTCTATTTTACAACTCGCATGGAGGACACAAATAGAAAATTAAGTGGAATTTTATTTTTAATGTCGTTGTTTTTGATTTTGATTTTGATATTGCTTTTTGATCACAAGACAAATTTTTGTGTAGGTTTTTTCCAGTCACATGCAATCTAAGCAAACGTGTCCGAGAGGTGACGTCTGTCTGATGTCATATGACAAAGTTTTGGCTCGTGTGATTTCTTTATTTTCATTTCTCTACTTTGTTGTGCAGTGTTGCTCGAGGCACGCATGACGCGGCAGTTTTGAACATTTGCAAAGAGTCGACAGAGCAATTGTTAGTTGGTTGGTCGGCGGCGGCGATGCCACGCAAAAATCAAATGTGCTCATATGTCAAATGACACATGTTCTTGAGCTGCTCATACTCGCTCGAAGAGATCGGGCATGTTTGAGTGCTCAGTTGAACATATGTTGAAGTGACATCCTTTTTAAACACATACACTTTAATATACACACTTGTGTGTGCTGGGTGACCCGTCGGCTGAAAAAAAAATCAATCAAAATTGGGTCATTTGCGAAACTTGTCATTTTCTTGCCTTGAATTAAGTTTTATTCTTTCTATTATTATTATTATTTTTCTTTTGGGTGTGTTTGCTTGACATGCATGCACACACACACATACATACGCATGTGCCTAATGAGTGTGTTTTTGTTGCGTGGCGGCAATCCAAGTCAAATGTTCTCTCTTTGTTGTCTACTTTGAGGCGCACATAGTTATCTTTTTCAATTTGTGCCGATTTCCGTTACTGCCGACATCAACGTCGACGCCGCCAGCACGTGTGTTGTCCGTCGCTGGCGTGGAATTTGGCTTTCATTTCTCAAATTTTGTTATTACTTTTCTTCCTCGTTTTTTCATGGCGTTTCGTCATCTTACTAGAAATTACTGATGACAGAGCCTACTCTATATTAATTTAGCACAACTTTATTTTGTTTGTTTTTTTGCAACGCAATTGTTTTGCCCTCCCCTCCTCCCTAGTTGGCGCTGCCAAAGAACGGAAGCTGAGACATAAATCAAAACGCTGTCAGAATATGTAATTTTTGCGTTGTTTTTTGCCAAATTGTGTTGCCTAAATTGAGGCACATGAGCGTTGCTTTTCTTTTCTCAAATAGCGAAATACTTCATTGAAAGCTCTTCTGATCAGTCATGTCTTTTTTACTTGATTTTTGTTTTATTTTAAATTTAATGTTTCATTTTCTTGAGCGCGAAAGTATGCTATGTTTTTTTTTATAGATTTTTGTTTTATGAGCCGCTCAAAGAAAATTCAGAAATCGAATTAAAGAACGCGATTGTTCGATAAACGAAATTGTATCTTGAGCACCTTCATTTTCTAGGCCCAAAACCATTAAATTTTTATGAGTGAGCAAGTGCGCGCGCGCCTAAAATTGCGTGACAAAAATGTTCAGACTCCTCAGACTTTTCTTTAACAAAAGGCAAGTAAGAAAGAATGAAAAAACGTTGTGAGTTTTATTGAACTTTCCTCACGTTTCTCATCGATTGAAGATGACTTAAATGATAAAAATTAACGCATTAAATTTTTTTTGTGTACGTTTGAATTTTTTCGATTTTTATTTGTATTTCTGTTTTATTTGTCGTCAACGGTGACAGTGAAGAGTATTTAGAGGAAGCCTTCAAGCGTTGCCACACGTTTTCAATTGATGTGAAGCGCAGGGCGGGACGGTGGTCATGTGGTGGGAAAAGCTCACTTTACTCGCTTGGTTGGCTTGACTGACTAGTTGTTGTTGCTGTTGTTGTTGCTGCTTGTGGCGTGGCATTTCTGATTGCGTGTCCATCGGTCATTATTTGTAGACCACTTTTGTTTTTGGTTTGGCTTTTTTATGGTATTTGTTGTCTATATTAAATTAGATTTTTGTTTTGTGTGCCTCGGACGGCCCCCTCGGAACCCCCCCTCGCCCCGACTCTTTGCAAATAATGGAAATTTAATATTAACTCATATTTGAGTAATGCAAAGCCACAATTGGCTTGGCTGCTCTTTTATGTCTTTTTTTAGTTCGTTTGTTGTTTCTGGTTTATGTTTGTCTGCTTGTGTCTGTGTGTGTGTGTGTGTGGGTGTGTGTCAGGCGCTTTTTTCACTCACTAACGATGAGGCTAATTCCGTAATACGTTTCACTTTATTGTTTGCTGCCACTCTTCTATTCATCAATCATTTTTTTTTGTTTTTTTTTTTGCTTTTTTCAATTCTTGTTTTTGTTAGAAAAATGGTATTTTGACATTTTCGTGTGTTTACTTTTTTTTTTGTTTACTATTTTTTTTTTTTCATAATTAAGCATTTTATTATGACACTAATTTGTTGAAATTAAAGCGAATTATAAATTTATTATACTTTGAACTGTTTGAATGTAAAGGGATATGTATGAGCAACATTTGTGGACGTTTGCTTGCAAACAATCAACAACAAAAACGACTTCAACAATAACAAAAACGACAATTTGGGTTTCATATATCAATCAAGCGTGTGCAAAACTGCCGTCTGTCTCCGTCTGTGTTGACAAAGCGGCAAGCAGCAAATAAACTGACACTTCAAAGGGCGCTTAGCAAAATAACTCATTCATGTCAAGTTGTATCTGCGTATCTGTGTATCTGTGGCTATTATAAATCATCCAAGCGCCTACGACTTCGGTTTGCCAACTCTTGTGTGGCGGCCGCTCAGCTTTTTTACCCTCAAGTTTCAGCGACCCAGCGCCTTTTGTTTAACGCGTTAGATAAACATTTGCGCGAGATACAAGTTACAGATACACGGATAAAGTTACCAACAACAAACAGAAACGAAAAAAAAGAAAAGCTTCCCATGAAGCGAGCGACACATGCACGTACATAAGACTCTGTTGCCTGATACTTCAGCAGATTTTGTTGCTATTTTCGCTGCTGCTGCCGCTGCCACAGATGACGCTGACGACTCTGCCGGCTTTGTTGTTGGATTTGTTCTTCTTTCATGCGATTCTGTTGACTCAATTTCGGGCTTCCCTTCTTTTTGTTGGCATTTCTCTTTTATTCCTTTTGGATCAACTT
The DNA here is from genome assembly GCA_037044515.1 of Phortica magna. Taxonomy (NCBI): domain Eukaryota; kingdom Metazoa; phylum Arthropoda; class Insecta; order Diptera; family Drosophilidae; genus Phortica; species Phortica magna. The sequence goes on along the minus strand of JBAMBP010000775.1, from coordinate 5,006 downwards.
TTATCATGTTATTCTAACACCTGTTTTTGATTTTTCCCGTTGTTGTCTTTGTCTTGCGATATTTTATAAGCAAACGATTCGAATTAAGTCATTTGTGTTTGAAGCGATTTGTAAAGTCATGATAAGTCTGCAAATATTTGAGTGATTGCGCGATGATCGATAAGCAATCAAGATTTAACAAATGCTTTTAGAAAGAAAATTTGCTTACATAAAAATAACGCTTAAAAGAGAGAAGTTCTGAGATTTTATCCAACATAAACAAGTAAGTAATGCATGTGTAAGAGTACACAACAATCAGCAGAACATTCGTACTTCATTTAATCGCACAAACGTGTATTTTTAGCAGAAAAAAGTATATAAATATGTATTTTCTTCAATACTTTTGCTCATATATGAGTAAATAAGAAATTTCCGCCGGCAGCTACGAAGCAGTGAAGTTTGCTGTACTTGTACGAGAATTTCGCACTGTGTACGATCATTGCTAAGACGAGAATCACGTCTGTTTCTTCAATGATTTGGTTTTTTTTTTCGCATGAAGTTTACTCATGCAATGCTTAATGCATGCTCTTAGTAACAAAGCAGACACACGAACACACACACACAGCCGCATAGAGTGTACCCTTGCAAACGAGTATAAACAGTAGCTTATGCAGCTTGCTTATGCACTAAGCATAAGTAGAAAGAGAGAGGGGACTAAGTAAATGAGAGAAACTTGATTTGTGCTGCTTTCAGTCGCTGCCGTCGCTGACGTTGACGTCGTCGTCATCAATATGTGCGCGCTGTTCTTTTCGTCAGACGATTTTTGTTTATTTTTTATCATACTTTTTTTTTAATTGCGTGATTTTTTTTCCGAGTTTTTTGCGAATTTGTGCTGATTTTACCTCTTTTTCCATTGCATGATCGCCGTCGTCATAAAAAAAAAACAACAACAATAAATAAATAAGTGGAAACCAGTTCTTCCAGATGCCGGCCGGCATATATATTGTTTTTGTTATTTTTACCATGCGTCGTCTTTGTGTTTGATTTTTGCTTTTGGCTTGCCAAATTGTTGTAGTTGCGTTTCGATTTTTCTCTCTGAGTTGCTTCGAACGCTGTAACTCTTCTTTGAGCGAGTTATAAATGCTAGAGTGTTGTTGTTGTTGCTGTTTAACGTTATTCTCTTTGAGTTAACGCACGCTCGCTCTGTCTGCCAGTCGTCTAATTTTCGTCTAAGTTTATGCTAGTCTACAACTTTAAAATCACGTAGACATTTTTTGGTCTTTCCCCAATGCCGCTAACGACAACAACAACAAGAACAACTAAAACAGCGTCAGCTTACTTTGTGCCATGTGTCAATGTATGCAACTTTTCGTTGACGGCGACGTGACGCGTTTGCCGTGCCGTCGATTCGTTGCCGTCGCCTCGGCACTGACGAAAAGCATTTCTGATTACTCATTTGTTATACAAAAACAAAAAATAAGTTTCACAAGTTGTGTGAATTATTGCCAACAGAGCTTACAACCAAAAATGGCACGGGAATGTTGTCTAAAATAGAACTGAAAAAGGGGTGTGTGCCGTCGAACCAGTCTCAGAGTGTAATTTTATGCAAAGATTATGAAATTTTATAATAAAAAAACGCGCATTGCAAACTTTTAGATTGTTAACGTAATTGGATCTGATTTTTTTCTATTGTAAAACTGCGCAAAAGTGCATTTTTACTTAACTTTTTCCGTAATTATTTTATTTCTGTATCTTTTTTATGTATCTTATTTTTGTATCTATAATTTTTATCTATTATAACGACAAGTCATATTTAGAACAATTGAGAACGTTGCTGAAGCGGCCAGAATCAGTTGAGATCGATTGTGGGACGTTGTTGTTGTTGTTGTTGTTGTTCTGTCTCGTTTGCTTTGCCGTGTTTGGAAATTGCTGACATGATGAAATATTTCTGCCTTAAATATATTTTACTTTGCAATTTTTTTTTTTTGCTTATGTAACCATTTTCCAACGTTTCTATTTTGTATTTAGTAAAATTAAGGTTGGTCGTTTTGGGGGCTCGTCTTTTGTTTTTGCTCACTATTCTGACTCAGCATTGTAGATACATGCTGCTTTTTATTTTGTATTACACTTTTTGTAAATAAGTCAAGTGCGTTTTCTACTTTGCTTTTGAGTTACACAAATGTTGTTAATAAAATAAGTTGTGGTGTTTGTTTATGGAAAACTCAAACTTTTCAAATACTTTCTTGCACTGCTAAGGTTCCTTTGTATTACTCGACAATGGCAGAGTTGCCACTCAGCGCCACAAAAAAGAAAGATTCATTTTTACTGCAATCTGGCAGCCCCGTGTGCTTTCTTCAATTGCTGGTCATCGATCAATGTGAAACATATGTTTTTACTCAAATTGCTGTTCTTTTCTTTTACATTTTTGCCTTTAAAATTCATCACATGCACAGTTGGTTAACTGTTGTCGCCCGGGCGCCCTCTGTCGGTGCAATTTGCTTTCGGACCTTTCCTGTCATCGCTGCATTCGTGAGGCATTTAAAAGAATAAATAAATGAAATCACTTGGAACTCGATTGAGTGACTCCACTGACACTGAAATGGAATGAAATCGATTGCGGCCAAAGGTATATCTTCTATATCGTTCAGTTTGAGTTCATTGACTGGCCAGGTCGGCCCACGGCCCCCGGCAGCCCTTCCGATTTTGGTACTCATCCGCACAAAGATGAGGGCACAGTTTAGGCTTCAAAAATACTCCGCCCTTCATTATTTTTATATACCGAGAGATCTTCCGATTGTCATACACCCCGCACACTTTAAATGCGACGGACACGCGCCCTTCACTGTCATTAAATTATGACTTTTTCTTGACAATTTTCAAAATTTGTCAATTTTTTACAGAAGAAGCGACAAAAAGTGTAAAACGAAATATTTAATATTTTGTTTAGCGTATTTTGTTGCCTTGAAAACAAAAATAAAAACAAAAAAATGACACGTGAAATGGAATTGAGATAAAAAACTGTCTTGTCTGTGAGCAATGAAAAGATGCTAATCGACAAAAAAATGCTAAAAAAAATTCGCACAAATAAATTCTGTGCTAAATGCAATTTTCGGTTTAAAATTCGCAAAAAAAATGTTAAAAAATAAATAAATAAAAATGTGCGCAGAATTTTCGTGTTTTAAGTTATTTTCGACATGTTCATCTGCAAGTGATTTGACCGAAGTTTGTGGGCTTAAGGTGATGCAAAGAAGATATCATAACGTGACGTACTTAAAGTGAAAGCTGCCATAAACGGATCCCCAGTGCTGAGGTGTTTATGTTCGCCTACTAAAGTTTCTCGAGGAGGTTTTCGGAAGGGATTTCGTCAATGATATTTGTCCAGTTTTTGGAATAGTCCGCAATAGTTTTGAGAAAGTCCGTAATGGGAGCTTTTACTGTACATGAATATTTGCCGAATTGTGGAATTGTGTAAGAAGAATGGCTGTGGGATGCTTTACGTATAATTCACAGCGGGCTCTAAGATATCTCGCAGTAACATGTTTGATGGAAATATCATTTATTGTGAGCGATTTGCCATGAGTTCGCAATGACGCACATTTGCAAGTTCTTCATACGTATTTGCATTTGCCAATAACAGACGTGAGTTGTTGGGCGTTCAGTAAGTCCCACGGTGCGTCGGGACTGCTGTCATTTGGCTGTCTGTCAGTACCTTTGTTTGTCAATCAGGCGTTCATAATTCGCAACTCCATCGAAGCGTCGGCTTGTGGCAGTCAACAAAACGCGGCGAGTGCGTGTGGCATCAATACTCGATGCGACGGAAGAACAACAAGACACATAAATAAATGTATAAAGTTCTATTTGCATGTGACAGTTTAGTCGTCGTTGTTGTTGTTATTGGTTACGTTTTTCACTCATTGATGCGAAAGTTTCATCACGCACGAAGCGATGACAATTCGGGTTACGCAATTTCATGCAATTGAAAGTGAGCAGAGGCGTTTCACCATCAACGACAACGTCGTCATCATCGTCATCATCATCATCATCATCATCATCTTGCGGCACCAACATAGCGCACAGCTCAGCCAACCGGCGGCTTCATCATCATTATCCTGGCACAATTTTTATTACCATTTCAAGGATTTTGTGTGTCCCACAAAGCCTCTTAGCTGCTTCTGCTTTCTTCCCCCTGCCTCCCCCCGCCCACTTGATGGGCCTTTGCAGCTCACTTTTCGCTGCGGCGCAGTTTCTCCTTTTGTTTGCCGTTGTCCACCCCCACCCCGTCAAGGCCCCTTTTAGTGTCCAACACGCAATGGTTTAAGTTCTATGATGAAATTTACTTCCGTGTGTGTGTGAAATTATTGAAAGTGAAATTCGCTAGCGGATTTTGAAATTTTGCTATGAACGTGAATCATTTCAACGAATCTTCATAGTTCTTTTGCTCAAATGTAATTGTTTTGTTTAAATAGAAGTTTTTTGCACATTCGTTCGCAAAAATGTGTAAGTTTATGAGATTGTCGCTCCTAGAACCTTCACTAAGTGAAATTACCCCAAACCAATACAATTAAAGTTCACTTTTTGCATGGCTTAACCACTTGAGAAGTGCAAATTTGTTAAACCCAACAAAAAATGCAACAAATACAAAACAGCAAAATATCTTGCTAATTTGGTCTTGACACGTTATCAGTACATATGTATGTATGTATGTAGTGGGCAAGCACCTGAAATTAGCAGATTAGGCATGTGGGCACAATGACTTTGTTGGTAACAAAAAAAAGAAAAATGCACTGACTTTGGTATGAATTATTTGGCTGAAATACTTAAGGCCTACACGAGATACTACAGAGTGATAAGAGTGAATGTCTAAATGTGACTCAAGTGAAAAGTACTCAATGCAAAAGCACTCAAACTATAAAGCATGCGCAAAGTGCAAAACGATCTCTGCGTGAATCTCTTTAAAGTCGTTTTGTTTATAAATTGCTGAAACACACACGAACACATGTACACCCACAAGCGAACAACAATGCTGC